>JAQFVV010012903.1:0-445684 GCA_028023455.1 Epiperipatus broadwayi
TATTTATAAAAGTGATGGCTAATGTTTTAATCGACAGATTCCACATAGCCAAAAAGAAAAAAAAGATCTTTTTTTCCCCCTATGTCAAAGCATCGGCTGAGAAGCAAACCCATGACAACTGTCTACAAGCAACTGCTTGCTTGCAAGGCAGCTGTGCTGATCTCTTGTCTATCAACGTTTGATTAAAAAAAAAAAGTAATCTTTAAATAATGAAGTTAATGTAAAAAGAAAAAAAAAACTATTTAAAATACTTAATGATTCAAAATATATTGTATAATAATTATAAATATTTTTTTTTATATAGTGAACAATGAAGCCAAGATATACGTTATATCAATATGTGTGGCTTCAATTATACACCATTTTTAAAAAAAATGTAAATAAAAAAGAAAATATATGAGCAAACAAATAATGAAAAACACTGAAATTCACAAACATTAAATTTTATGAATCTTGGTATGGTGATAGTCATTTGTATTCCACTTATTTAACTTTCTTAAATCTCAAATACCATAATTGTAAGCATGTGTAAATAAGCAAAGAAACAACAATATAAAAATTAATAAATTTAATAAATTTTATGATAGGGCAACAATAATTTTTCAGTGTCAGAGTACCACAAGTGATTATATTAAAAAAACAAATCATCAAAATTCATAAATTTAATAAATTTTTCAATATAGCAGTAGCTATTTTTCTATTTTAGAATCCCATACATGATCATGTTTATCAATAACATTTCTTCAAATTATGTTGAAAGCTTTGATGTATTATTTTTATAAAATTTGATTTACAGCATTTCCCATAAACAAAGTTTTTAATCATAAAGCTAAAAAATTTGTGAAATTTAAGAATGTTTATAAAGTTGATAAAGACTTAAAAATATCAAAACAACTGGAGAGGGTATAGCTTCCAATAACAAGACTACTATTATATTTAATAAAGAGTAAATCATTGAAGAAAAAGAACAACATCCCGAGCATTTTAATTATGAGAAAGACTAAATTCAGCTGTTCATTTTATTAAAAACACAAATAAAGATATAGTACAGTAAGTTTTTACTTTTTATTTTTTGGATGAATATTGATGAATAAGCACACAAACACTTTAAATATATATGTAAATGTACTCCTTCAATTTATTATTTTTAAAATTTTTTTTACAATATAATTTTTATTTATATATACAATCTATACATATAAAAAACATCTGTGTTATGTATATGTGCATGTTGAATATAACTATGCACTTCAGTTCAATAAACAGTATGTATTTTATTGTAATCAAAACTTATCAACAAAACAAGTTATTTATATGCGATATAGGGATATAAAAGAGACATGGTAGGAGGGGACTGGGTGTTCAGAACAAAATATAATGGATATCATGGTTCCATTGTACATTTATTTATATAATTAAATATTTTCTTTAATGAAACATAAATATATGAATAAAAAAATAAAGATAGAATTGCCTTAAACATTATGCAGAACAAGGATATAATTTAAATCATTTTTGTAAATATTTTGCAACAAAGTTGTACTATTTTAATGATATTTTCAAATAGTGATAAAGATTCTATAGACCCCTCTCCCTCCATTAAAAATGGAACTATAATTTGTTTATAAAAATGATAGTATCAAAGTATTTTCATTACAAGAATGTGTTTTTAATGTGACCTTTAATAATTTTTTTTTTTTTTTTACAGATTGTCTATAACTGATAAATCTCTGTAGTTCACAATTTTCATTTCCAAACAAGAAATTTCTTACCAATGAATTTCACAATTTATTTTTAATATAATTCTCGTGAGAAATATGGATCACAGCAGTATTGCCTATTCAAATATTGATCAAATTCTAAAAAATAAAAGAAATTAATTTAATTTTTGTTTTGGAGAGGGTAGAATAAAAGTTTGTTAATATTTTTTTTTCAAAAAAAAAAAAAAACGTTAAGAAATAGGAAAGAGTTATTATAACCAATACTTTCATATGAGTTATAAAATATACAGGTTCCTGGATTCAGGCTTATTGGTTGGATAGATAGATAGTCACTTAAATGGACTAGAATATGGATGGTTAAAAAGAACATTATTAAAAATTCAATTGGCATTCATTTACTTTATTGTCAAATATATCAATCAAATGTTTTAATTATTAATAAATGAAATAATGTAATATATATATATCTTTTAATTACTTTTAAAATAATACAGTAGGCAGATAAATTATTCAAAATATGTAAAATACATTCTTTTAAAAGAAAAAAAAATGTGCCAGTTAGATTACGCGAATTACATCTATCAATTAATTAAAAAAAAAAAAAAAAGTTAAAATTCAATGAGTTTGCATTAAAATTGGAAAATAGATTTTTCTCTTTATGTAGCAACATAAAAAATGTTAAATGGCTGTCAAGCTCCCTTTTTAAAAAATGTAGCACTTTAAATTGACTGCCTAGAGCTTAGCGAGAATAAAAAAAGAAATGCGATTGGTTCATTATATAATCTAATTCTGTTGATAATTGTTACAGTTATATAATACAAATCAATATCTTCATAATTTCGGTTTTAATTTTTTTTCTATTGCTTTCAACATTGTGAAAAAAGGATAGTGATAATTAAACAGTAAAATATTTATTTTATATTTGCGAATAATAAATATTTACGTAAAATAAATAATTTTATATATATTTATAAACGTAATAAACGGAGAATTTTTAAATTAAATCACATGATAAGCAAATAATATACAGTATTTATTATAAACTATATATATATAAGACAAGAGTACAATTATCAAAATTTTTAAGATATCTCTTAATTGAAAGCAAATTTATTTCTCAAATGAAAAGAGATGGATACATACACATATATACATATAACAAAGATGAAAGATAGTGATGAATATGTGGGGGAAAAAATAAATATGTAAAACATCTTCCGAAAAGGACCAATTTATCAACCAAACAAAATTATTTAGAAAAGTGAAGAATAAATCAGTGAGAAAAAAGATTTTTCCTGGTAGTAAATCGAGAGAGATAAGTAAAATTCATTTAACGAAACGAAAATCTTTTTAAAAGAAGTTTCCATATCGAATGTGCTCGAAGATTCAGAATAAATTGGCTTTTTGTAATGATTTGTTACAATATGAAATATGTATTTTCTTCAAGAATAAATATTTTAAAAATTTTCCAAAAGTTAAATATTTTATTTGCATAGAACATCATGTTGTTTTAAATAGAAAACCTTCATCAGAATCAATCTTTATATATATAATGAACTCCTTATATTTCTACTATTACTGTATTACCCCCTCTGTTTTTCCTTGTTTAATTTTATATTTTGATTGCACTGTATCTTTAAACATTTTCATAGTAAAAGAAAATACTTTTGCTAACAGTTTTATGAATATATATTTAGCATTTGCTAAGCATATTTCTAATATTAATATATAATATGTCTCTTTTTCTTTTTGTCAATATTTTTCATATTCTGTATCATTTAATCCATGTTTATCTATTCTTTTTAATCTTATCTTAAAATTTTATTTTTTATTTATTCTTTTTTTTTTTTGAGCTTTTTTTTTTTCAAAATGATTTAAATTTTAGTCATTATATGTTTTTTTCTGTTTTTAATAATATTTTGTTCCCACTGCCCCCTTTCTATTTTTAAAAACAACATAGGTTTTAGCACCCTCAAAATAGTTATTAAATTATTGGTATCTAAAATTCAGAATAGAGGGTTGTATTAGACTTATTAAAATATCAGTGACAATATACTGTAACCTCTAATATTCGATTTGGCTTTGGAATAGACTTAGTAAGCTTAGAGGTTAACTGTGTTAAAATGGAAATCTGTGATGTGATGTGATGTGATGCAATGCAATGCACTGTGGCTTCTCCTTTTTTGGAGTCAGGAATCTCTTAGCCATTATGCTCAGAGAAACCTGTTAGCCAACTTGCCTTCCTTTCCATTCCCTATCCTATGTTCTTACCATATTCTTCTCTATTCTGCTCCATCCCATTCCATAACATAATCTTTGTCAACTCCATGGCCTTTATATCTAAATCCCTTTTTCCTAAACCCAGCATACAAACTAAAAACCCACTTCCTGTATAATCACTTTGTTTATATTTATTCTTCCATAACGTCATTATTTGTATCTTTTCTGCTTGTCACTCAATTAATAGATGCCTAATATTTTCTATGCCTTCCCTACATAATTTGCAGACTAAATCACTCATATCCATTTATATGCATATTCCTTTGTTGCTAAAGATCCTAATCAGGCCTTAAACAGTAAACTATTTTCTTTGCTATTATTATAAATTAACTCACATAAATATTCTGTTTACTTCTATATATATTTAAACTTTTTTACTCTCCATACTAGTTGTCCATTTTTCCAATTCCCTATTTTTTTATTAATATATCTATTCTTCTATCCTATTCTTTGCCACTATAACACCCAACAATTCTCCTAACACAATCATCCCACCTTTTGTATAAGTATACTGACATAAATTCTTTATCCAAATCTTCTGCATACCATATTACCTTTCTCACCCATCTTACTGCCTGCCTTTTACTCATAATCCAATTAAATATTATTTTGGCTATCCTCCTATTATCCATAAATTGTAATCTACCAATCATTTTCATTTTGCTTTTTGCATCTCTCATGTAAAAACTTGACCTTCACATCTCCCCCTGAATTGTCTCCTTTGCTGTCTGTGCATCTGAATCTATTGCATATCTTTCTACTTCTCTTTATACTTTTTCTAAGTAATCTAATACCTCTTTACTAACACATAATACATCATTACCACATGTTAACCTTGCTAATGCCACTCTCATACAATTCTAGTTACATTATATTTATTATATGAAAACACTGTTAATTTTTTTATCAGTCCCTTTCTTTTCTTTGCTTAATTTATCAATTTTTTCTCCCATTCATCCAAGCAATTTCTCTGAGAACTTAAGATGATTCCCAAATAGTTATACTTATTCCCCAAACTTAACTTTATATGCCCCAATAAAAATTCTTTGTCTTCTCATTCCCCAGTATTAATGATCACTATTTTTGATTTTTCTTCATTAAATTTAATCCCCATGTCTTCAGCATAACTTCCATATCTTCCCTTCTTTTGTGCACAAGACATCATCTGCAAATAACAGGCCCAATAATGTATACAAATTCTTGCCACATATTAATGATATCTCTACCCATTTTCCTAGTCTTTCTATTGCACTTTCCATTTCGGTCAAGTACAACAAAAATAAAATAGGTGACATAAAGCACCCTTGCCTTAGTTCCACCCCATTTTTAACTTTAACTGATTCTATATTTTCTAATTGATACATATAGTAATTATTTTCAGACACTCTCTTAATAGGACCCATTAAAGCTTCACCCACTTCCAAATTTAAGAAACTTATCCATAATCTAATTTCATTTACTCTATCATATGCCTTCTCTATATCTATAGAAACCATATATAACTGTCTACTTTTACTTCTACTCATATCTATAAGTTGTGCAACTACAAATAAACTATCTCTTATATGCCTATCTGATTGAAAATCTTGCATTTCTCCCACTATGTTATTTTCTTCCATCCATTTTGCTGCCCTTCCAGTTTCTATATATGCAAAAACTTTGTACAACATTGAAGTTATCACTATTGATCTATAATTGTTTAACTTTCAATGATCCTTATCTTTTCCTTTAAATAATAGCCTTACTTTTGTTTTACTCCAACTATCTGGAAATTCTATTTTCTGTGCCATCTTATTAAAAGATAATAATAGACTTAGTATTGTATTATTTCCAAATTTAGTCTTGTCTTTCTACTTTTCAATTTCTTCCCTACCTCATTCAATTCATTTTCTGTAAACTTAATATTTCCATTATTATATGCTTTCATATTTATTATCATTCTGTTCTTAATATCTAACATCTTTTCAATATCCATTACATAATTATTTATGATTATCTCTAATTCTTGTCTAGATCTACACTCTACTCCCTCTTTATCTAGTAATACTATTTCTCTCTCCCTTACATTCCTTCTTTTAATGTATTTCCAATTTTTTTTACTACCATCTCTTCCATTTTTATTAATATCTCCAACAATTTCGTATATAATTTCATTCTCTCTCTATAATAATTTATTTTAGCCAACTTCTTTTTTTAATTTTTCCATTTAACATTAACATCTTTTCACTTTATTTAGTCTTATTAACACACTTATATTCTCTGCATGCTTCCCCCCTCTCTTTTATACTTTTATTAAGTCTCACACTTTTATTTCTCATAATATTATCACCTAAAATCCTATTTGCCACTTTTTCTACTTCACCACACCATTCCTTATATTTATTCCCAACCAAATCTTCCATGATTTCTTCAACTCTTATTTTATATTCTTCTAACTTATTCTTATAATTTTTTTCTAATCACATCTTTCACTATCCCTTCTACTTTTATTACTATTTTCCATCACATTATGATCACTATTACATATTTTTTCTTCATTATCAAACACTTTAATTTTCCATATTTTATTCATTCCCTCTTTCTCTACTAATATATAATATATTGTATGAACTATATTATTTCTAGACCATGTATATTGTCTCTCATAAACACTGGATAAATTTTCAATGCTCAAATTCACTCTACGACAAAAATTCTTCAAAAGCTGTCCATTCTTGTTATCTATGTCATCAATTGTTCAATATGCCCATTCATATCTTCTATAACATTATTTTCTTACTCTTTTTTTGAAACACTGTATATCCTTAACTAGGCATTTAAATATGCTACTGCTCAATTCCACTACAGTTTGACTATCTCTGGTGGACTATATGCACTATAGCCACCATCCATTCTTGTCTTCCTAATCTTTTCTTAAACCACAAATGTTCTTGACATTTAACAGTATACCTGGGTCTCATTTTATGTGGTAGATAGGTTCCTCAAAAAATGTGCACAAAAGAAATCACACAAAAATAGACTTAACTTACCTTGAAAAATGGGGGATACATACTGTAATTTTCTAAAAATCACATAAAAGCAAAGCAACAACGTAAAATTACTTTAAAATTTGCATAAAAAAAAATAAATAAATAAAATATGACTAATAAAAAATTTCAAATTTGAAAATAATTGATACAAGACAAACTTTTTTTACTAACTACAGTATTTAATTTTATTCAAAACAATATATTTTTATGCGTAATTTACATTGTTTTCATACATGTACGGTATTTTAATTATTATCGCTATTTGAGACATCAGATTCGGCATGATGAGATATGAGCTACTGTAGCTTCTCCTAAATGAAGTCAAGAGGCAATACAACTAAAACGTTTTCCAATTGCGATTGATCCTTCCCATTTCGCTAAGTGATCTAAAACTGAAATTTTTGTTTCTAAAGAAATTCATTTTCTTGGGTGTTTTTTTCTCTCCATTAGAGTAAACTAAAAGTTTAAAATAAAAATAAGAACTTAGACTTATGATAATAAAAAGACACTGGCTCACCACTGTTGGGCAAAATTTAATTAAAATTAACAATTAAAAATTAAATTCTTATTTTTGACTTTAATTTTTTAATTTTCTATATCCGTTTAAAAATCAAATTTCATCGTTTCACATCACCTCATTACATAATTTTTAAATAGTTAATTACAATTAAAAATCAGATTTTAATTGCCAAATTTAATTGTGCCCACCACTGTTACTCACCTTTTAAAAATAAACTTGTGGACACTAAATGATTAATTGATTACGTACTCGTTTTATAAAAAGCAAAAATTGAACATGATTTAAAATGCAAAAACAACAACATACATTGTATAAGCATCTATAACGTTTGAATCAATTTTCATTATAATCTTGTAAAATTTATTACTTGTGGACACTAAATGATTAATTAATTACGTACTCTTTTTATAAAAAGCAAAAATAGAACAAGATTTAAAATGCAAAAACAACAACAAACATAGTATTTTTCATCTATAACGTTTGAACAGATTTACATTATAGTCTTGTAAAATTTAATGTGTGTATATAAAATGGGGAAATTCTGATTTTAAGTGAATTATGAACTTCTTTATTGCATAAAATCTATTACAGTACTATTATAAAGTGCTGAAAATATTGAAATTATTAGATGGAAGTCGAACTCTGATAATGTGCTATTACTTTAATTATGAAGTGAGTGTGCGAAATTTATAATATTTAAAGTAATAGCACATTATCGGAGCTCAACTTCTGATCTAATAATTTTTAGCACATAAAAGAAAAATGCATACAAAGATATTAAGAAAAATTATGAATTGCATAACTTCAAAATCCGCATAAAATGAGACCCGGGTGTATTTAAATATGTTTTGACATAACTCCTATACAACCACAACTTTTTTCTTTTCTATTTATACCATACCTTATCAAGTCTTCCAGTATAGTTTTTCTTCACTTAGATGTGTTTCCAATACTGCTAGTACCTCAAACTCTTCATTTTCAATCCCTTTGTTTAATTCCAGCCACCTACTACCTTGCATATTCAAATATCCAATTTTAACAATTTCTTCTTTTCTAATTACTCTTTTATAAATCCTGTTGATTCTTTCTTCTCCATTATATTTGTAAGTAACTTGTTTCTATTAATTTTACAGACTCATTCCCCCTCCATATCTATATTAATATCCAAATAAGCAACCCTTTGTTTATTTCTTATATCTCATCCATTCTTCTTTTTGATAATACTGCAATTTAAAACCCCAACCCCTTTATAAGTTTCCCAAACTGTAATATTCTTTACAAATCAAACTCACTAAAACTTCACTTCCTTGTTTGCTAAGTGCAATATATCTTTACTATATAATGCAAACTATCTTTGTTATATAACTCCCTCTTATTAATAAAAAAAATGCGACACATCCATAAACATAACATAATTTCTCTTACACAATTTTTTCAATCTCTCATTTATATAACATGTCCTATTTAACATACACTTATTTTTGAATCTTGGTAATAATCCAACCATTCCTACTTTTCTTTTAATCCTACTCAAATTACTAATCAATTCTATGTACTCATCCATTACTTTCTCTGATGGCTCTGACAAATTATTAGCCCCTACCATAACATATACATCTCTACTCCCTTGTTTTTTATCTTATCTGTAGCATCCTTAATTCTAGCTCTAGACAAACATATTTTTACATACTTATTTTTATTTTTCCTTGCAATTACATCTCCACATACTCTAATTATCAAATCTATCAATACTGTCTCATAGTTTACTTTTCCTACTTCATCCACAACATTCTCTTCCACTTTGTGGAATTCTTTATCTATATCTTCCTTATCACTTCTATTTAATAATTCCTTTATCTGCTCACACTTCTCTAATGATTTTAATTCTGCTTCTACATTCTTTACCTTTTCCTCTATCTTACTTATTCTTTGGCTAATCATCTACATTGCACTATTTATTTTGTCATCCATGTTTCTTGTCACTCCACTAAAAACATACTCTATTCTATCTTCCTCAACAACATTTTGTTTCATTTCTCCTGACTTTCTCTTCAAACTATTTACATTTAAAAATTTCACCACTTTTAACACATTTACACATGGTCTACATAACCATACACCTATTATATTCTTATATATTACTTATAATACTTCATTCATATACACTTTAATGCAAGTAATTTTCTTAACCTTCTTTATTTTCTTACAGTTTTGACTGTCCAACAGTCTTCGTCAGAACTACAAAATTTGAATAATACAAATACATAATTATCATTTCAGATATATATATATATATTGTAACCGGACCGCCATACAACCGTTTTATTACGTCAGTCGTAACAATTTTCTGATGAGCATGCTGTAGGAAGGAATTATCAATTGACATTCCTAGTGCAGATGTTAATGGCACCTACAACAATATTTCCTGCTCATCAGAGGATGTAGTACAATAGAGACTGGGAACATCTAAACATTTATATGTTTGGTTTTCCAAACAGCGCCATTAGAGTTCCATCTCACTACAACCTGACTGGCCTAGGTCAAGTTATGTCAGACGTAGCTCAGAGAACATGAGATTCTCATGAATCAATGCTATAATTGGTGAGTGATGTGGTAGATAAGCAAAATAGAATGGGATAAATGGACAACCAATTTAATTTTGAGTAACAAAAATTTATTAGATAACAATCAATTTGCAATTTCAACAATAGTTCATTAATTCCTCTATGAGAATAAACTTGTAAACATTCTGGTTTAGTAATAATTCATTTTGAATTCATTTAATGGTTCATTTTGAGTTCAACTAAGAGAAGAAATTTATGAATATCTTAATTCAATGATAGTTCATTAATTCTTTTATGGGGAAAAGCTTCGGATTATTCGGGTTTAACAATAATTCATTCCGAATTCATTTAATAGTTCATTTTAAATTCACTTGAGAGAAGAAAATTATGAATATCCTAATTCAATGATAGTTCATTAATTCTTTTATGGGAAGAGCTTGGGATCATTCTGGTTTAACAATAATTCATTCCAAATTCACTTAATAGTTTATTTCGAATTCACTTGAGAGAAGAAAATTATGAATATCCTAATTCAATGATGGTTCATTAATTCTTTTATGGGAAAAGCTTGGGATCATTCTGGTTTAACAACAATTCATTCCGAATTCACTTAATAGTTCATTTTGAATTCACTTGAGAGAAGAAAATTATGAATATCCTAATTCAATGATAGTTCATTAATTCTTTTATGAGAAGAGATTTGGTAGTAATTAAACCTTTATGATTTATATAACATTTCGTTGTTTTATCATTTGATAATTAAAACATTCATACTCTAACCAAGTATGGAAGTATATTTTTTACACATAATCTTTGTGACTTTATAGTAAATTTAGAAGTAGACAAGTATTTATGATTTATAGAGTATTTTATCATTTGATAATTGAAGCATTTATATTTTAGCCAAATATATAAGCAAATTCTTACACATAAACTTCATTACACTATAATAAGTTTAGAAGCAGTTAAATATCTATGATTTATAGAGTATTTATCATTTGATAATTGAAGCATTTATATTTTAGCCAAATGTAGAAGCATATTCTTACACATAAACTTCATTACACTATAATGAATTTAGAAGCAATTAAATATCTATGATTTATAGAGTATTTATCATTTGATAATTGAAGCATTTATATTTTAGCCAAATGTAGAAGCATATTCTTATACATAAACTTCATTACACTACAATGAGTTTAGAAGCAGTTAAATATCTATGATTTATAGAGTATTTATCATTTGATAATTGAAGCATTTATATTTTAGCCAAATGTAGAAGCATATTCTTACACATAAACTTCATTACACTACAATGAGTTTAGAAGCAGTTAAATATCTATGATTTATAGAGTATTTATCATTTGATAATTGAAGCATTTATATTTTAGCCAAATGTAGAAGCATATTCTTACACATAAACTTCATTACACTATAATGAGTTTAGAAGCAGTTAAATATCTATAATTCGGTCAAACATAAAAGCATAATAAAGATGTCATAATATTTATTGAACAAATTCTACGCAATTAGTTCGAAAAATTCACTTTATAATATTTGATTATTATGTTTTAATATTTTATAAAAATTACCTTCCAGTTTTACGGTCCATTTTATTCAAACGAAGGCAGGTTATTTTATTAATGGAAAGTCATGGCACAGCGTGGAGAGAGTGAAGCTCTTAATTTATTCCAGTTTCATTATAATTTCTCTAGTAAAACTTTTATTTTTATTTTCACGTTTTATTAAAGCCCTCTATGTAAGACGATAGAGAAGAGAAAAAAAATTCTTTCTTTCTTCAACGACGTGTCTAATTTGAATACTGCCTCAGTTTAACTCAAGTATCTTTTCTTTTTTTCTTTTTAATGATTGGATAATTAATTTCCTATTTTTTTTTATTGAGACAGGTAAAGAAAAAATAAAATAAGACGATGTAACATTTTATTTAAATCCATCAATACTAAAAATTAAAAATATGATTTTATTTTTCATTTTTAACGAATCACAACTTTATTGCATTTCCAATTAGACTGAACCACGCTAGACATTATTGAATGGGGGGGGGATCTTATGAATATTTATATGAGGAACAGCATTCCTGTTTCATTACCCCTCACCAATTTTTGGGATGAAATCGCCTGGAAGTACGATTTCATTCCATATACTATACACATTATTTCTCAGTACTGGTTTTAGATATGCTGATGAATGGGTAAGATGAGCTGGAAAAGTGAATACATGAACCATAGCCTCCAATGCTGGGACAAATAGATGGCCAAACACAAACTACCAGTACACACCGCCTCATGACGTCATGAGAAAATATCTCATTTTTAAGCACTACCTCTCTTGTACCTAGAAGTATCATCCAATCAAGAATAGGAGCCAGAGAAAAAAATCAATTTGGCATTTAGCCAACCCTGCTCAGCTTCGGTGAGTCTTAGGGGCTATCATTTGGCCTATCCATGAGACCAAGGCCTATCCATGAGACCTATATATATGCACTGCTGGACTACTCTTGGAGCACAACATCCAGGTCTGGATAGTGCCGAGCATATACTTCGGAGCATCATAACACAATGCATCCAAGCAGCTCTGCTCAATCATCCACCATCTCAACATGAAAAACACAAGTTCATGTATCACTACATCACACTCACAAACTTTCTCCATCAGCTATCTCTACTTTATTCTGAATCATAACTGCAACCTGGTTTGGGGAACTGAGGATTATGATCAGTTCTCCTATAGTCCTCTTTTGTATTATGAGGTGACATACTTCTGGATCGTCTTTTTGTTGAAAATTTATCATGTTCAACATTACTGTGGTGTCTTGCTTCTTCACTTCTGTATTCTCTTTGGAGATCCTTGTTACTGTTTGATCTTCTAATTATACGCGTCCGATATGGACCATGAACACCATCTGTGAATTTTCTCCTACTCCTCTTCCATGGTGGTATTTCATTTTTACATAAAAGTTTCCTTTTAAATGGTTCTTCTGCCATAGTAATTATTTTTTTGGTATTTGCAAAGGTTTCTTGTTGTTTAATTTCTTTCACACTGATAAATCCTGAGTTTTCAGATTCCTTTTTGGTGTCTTTTCCTGCGTAAGCAACTATATTTTTAATAACTGTCTTTATATATATTTTTTTTTGTACTCAATTTTTGATTTGAGTTTATTAAGCTTTTGTTTATAATTTTTATATATGGCTGAGGACTAACACACTTTTCTTTCCATTTTATGGTTTCTTTCTCTATCTTTGTTACTATTTCATAGCATATATCAGACAATTTTTCTGAAACATTTTCTTCTATATTGGATAGTCCCTTTGTTATATTTTGATTATGTTCATTTTCACGTTTTTCATCTTCTTGAAGATCAGAAGATTTTAATTTTACTTTATTAGATTCATTTTCATCCATTTGAAACTCTTTTACTGTATTTGATACAATTTCATTCTCAGCTTCTGTATATACTGTTTCTTTATTTTCAAATTTAGAGGTACATTCCACAATCAGAAGTTTTCCTGAAGGTAGACTGACAATTTCAATATCACTCTTTGTAATTTCAATTTCTTCCTTTTTAACAATCTCAAATTTTACTTCATCAGTATTAGGGTATTCAGTTTGTGATTCCTTTAAAATATCTTTGGTTGGAAGTTCCAAAGTTTCTTCCTCATCCAAATTTTTAGACTGAGTTATTTCTTTTATTAACTGGTTGAACTTTTCATTTTGATTTTTCACTGCTTCCATAATTTGTTTTTTATCTTCTTCTCTCTGTTTGATATCTTCTTCTCTTTGCTTATCTCTTTTTTTGTTATCTTCTTCTCTCTGTTTGATATCTTCTTCTCTTTGTTTGTCTCTTTTTTTGTTATCTTCTTCTCTCTGTTTGTGGTCTGCTTTCATAATTTCGAATAATTGGGCTAATGTAGACGTCTCCCCTCTTTTCTCTGATTCCTCATCTGCCTTAGCTTCTTGCTTATCTTCTTTCTCAGGAAGATCCTCCATGCTTTCTGTATTCATCATTTTTCTTGATTTTGATCTGGTTTTCATCAATTTTTTTTTTTTTTTAGTTTAATGGTATCTTTTTAGTTTCAACCTTAATAAGCTTCTCTCTCCATCCACACCATGACCCTACTCCATCTTCTTTGAAATGCCCGTTTCATTCGTTATGCCATTCACTTTTGTTTTGCCTTTCTTTTAAACTTTTATTTCTTTATCCTTCCTGAACAACTTACATCACCACATCATATGCACTGTTCATATCACAGAATCGTGATCTGCTTATGCTTATTAGTAGGCTAGCTAGATCGGACTTCACAGTAAGGTGGCAATGTAATAAGTGCCTATGGTTAGGCTAGCTGAATAAAACCTCACAGTTGAAAGACAAATGTAACCGGAGAACTAAAAGTAGTTTAGTCAGGTAAAGCCTCACAGTTGGACGCCAAATGTAACCGGACCGCCATACAACCGTTTTATTACGTCAGTCGTAACAATTTTCTGATGAGCATGCTGTAGGAAGGAATTATCAATTGACATTCCTAGTGCAGATGTTAATGGCACCTACAACAATATTTCCTGCTCATCAGAGGATGTAGTACAATAGAGACTGGGAACATCTAAACATTTATATGTTTGGTTTTCCAAACAGCGCCATTAGAGTTCCATCTCACTACAACCTGACTGGCCTAGGTCAAGTTATGTCAGACGTAGCTCAGAGAACATGAGATTCTCATGAATCAATGCTATAATTGGTGAGTGATGTGGTAGATAAACAAAATAGAATGGGATAAATGGACAACCAATTTAATTTTGAGTAACAAAAATTTATTAGATAACAATCAATTTGCAATTTCAACAATAGTTCATTAATTCCTCTATGAGAATAAACTTGTAAACATTCTGGTTTAGTAATAATTCATTTTGAATTCATTTAATGGTTCATTTTGAGTTCAACTAAGAGAAGAAATTTATGAATATCTTAATTCAATGATAGTTCATTAATTCTTTTATGGGGAAAAGCTTGGGATTATTCGGGTTTAACAATAATTCATTCCGAATTCATTTAATAGTTCATTTTAAATTCACTTGAGAGAAGAAAATTATGAATATCCTAATTCAATGATAGTTCATTAATTCTTTTATGGGAAGAGCTTGGGATCATTCTGGTTTAACAATAATTCATTCCAAATTCACTTAATAGTTTATTTCGAATTCACTTGAGAGAAGAAAATTATGAATATCCTAATTCAAAGATGGTTCATTAATTCTTTTATGGGAAAAGCTTGGGATCATTCTGGTTTAACAACAATTCATTCCGAATTCACTTAATAGTTCATTTTGAATTCACTTGAGAGAAGAAAATTATGAATATCCTAATTCAATGATAGTTTATTAATTCTTTTATGAGAAGAGATTTGGTAGTAATTAAACCTTTATGATTTATATAACATTTCGTTGTTTTATCATTTGATAATTAAAACATTCATACTCTAACCAAGTATGGAAGTATATTTTTTACACATAATCTTTGTGACTTTATAGTAAATTTAGAAGTAGACAAGTATTTATGATTTATAGAGTATTTTATCATTTGATAATTGAAGCATTTATATTTTAGCCAAATATATAAGCAAATTCTTACACATAAACTTCATTACACTATAATAAGTTTAGAAGCAGTTAAATCGGAAGAGCACATCTATGATTTATAGAGTATTTATCATTTGATAATTGAAGCATTTATATTTTAGCCAAATGTAGAAGTATATTCTTACACATAAACTTCATTACACTATAATGAATTTAGAAGCAATTAAATATCTATGATTTATAGAGTATTTATCATTTGATAATTGAAGCATTTATATTTTAGCCAAATGTAGAAGCATATTCTTATACATAAACTTCATTACACTACAATGAGTTTAGAAGCAGTTAAATATCTATGATTTATAGAGTATTTATCATTTGATAATTGAAGCATTTATATTTTAGCCAAATGTAGAAGCATATTCTTATACATAAACTTCATTACACTACAATGAGTTTAGAAGCAGTTAAATATCTATGATTTATAGAGTATTTATCATTTGATAATTGAAGCATTTATATTTTAGCCAAATGTAGAAGCATATTCTTACACATAAACTTCATTACACTATAATGAGTTTAGAAGCAGTTAAATATCTATGATTTATAGAGTATTTATCATTTGATAATTGAAGCATTTATATTTTAGCCAAATGTAGAAGCATATTCTTACACATAAACTTCATTACACTATAATGAGTTTAGAAGCAGTTAAATATCTATAATTCGGTCAAACATAAAAGCATAATAAAGATGTCATAATATTTATTGAACAAATTCTACGCAATTAGTTCGAAAAATTCACTTTATAATATTTGATTATTATGTTTTAATATTTTATAAAAATTACCTTCCAGTTTTACGGTCCATTTTATTCAAACGAAGGCAGGTTATTTTATTAATGGAAAGTCATGGCACAGCATGGAGAGAGTGAAGCTCTTAATTTATTCCAGTTTCATTATAATTTCTCTAGTAAAACTTTTATTTTTATTTTCACGTTTTATTAAAGCCCTCTATGTAAGACGATAGAGAAGAGAAAAAAATATTCTTTCTTTCTTCAACGACGTGTCTAATTTGAATACTGCCTCAGTTTAACTCAAGTATCTTTTCTTTTTTTCTTTTTAATGATTGGATAATTAATTTCCTATTTTTTTTTATTGAGACAGGTAAAGAAAAAATAAAATAAGACGATGTAACATTTTATTTAAATCCATCAATACTAAAAATTAAAAATATGATTTTATTTTTCATTTTTAACGAATCACAACTTTATTGCATTTCCAATTAGACTGAACCACGCTAGACATTATTGAATGGGGGGGGGGGATCTTATGAATATTTATATGAGGAACAGCATTCCTGTTTCAATATATATATGTATAAATCATATATAAATCAAATATATATATATCTCCATCATTTTACATACATATATATAAAATACACCCATACATATCAAAATATACATATATACTTTCTTCATATATATACACATATAAATCTATATGACCCCTAGACATATATATAATCCATATCTACATCTATATATACATTTGCATATCCAATACTTAGACATACCTCTTTTAAATATACATCTATATACAGATATACATACACCTATAGACATATATACAATCCTCATATATCTTTACTAATGCATATGTATATATAGATGTAGATATGGATTATATATATGTCTATGGGTCATATAGATTTATATGTGTATATATATATATGAAGAAAATATATGTGTATATTTTGATATGTATGTGTGTATTTTATATATATGTATGTAAAATGATGGAAATATATATATATATATATGTGATTTATACATATATATATATGAAATGATAATTATGTATTTGTATTATTCAAATCTTGTAGCTCTGACGAAGACTGCTGGACAGTCGAAACTGTAAGAAAATAAAGGTTAAGAAAATTACTTGCATTATATTCTTCCTAGTCTTATTTAAGCATTTCAAATGATAAATTTTATTATATACAGTACATTCTACTACAACATACTTAATTTCTTTCTGACCATTATATATACATTGTGAGATACAAATGCAATCCATATTCCTTATTTTTCAAATGCCCTACTCTATATTTAACTTTATGCTTTCTCTTCAAATCCCTTTATACAAAAGAAGAAAAACTTTTCTTTCAATGACAATTGATAAACACATATTTTTGAACCTTACACCACAAAAACATTACCTTTTTTTCAGAAAAATCACTCTCTTTCATAAATTAAAATTTTTTAATAGAAAACCAACTAATCTTATGTACAACTTAGTTTTAAAGCCTTCTTGCAGTAACACTCACACACACATGAGAAAAAAATCCTTTTATATTTAAGATGGTGTAATAAAACACTTTCCAATACATTATTAATATTGTTCCTGATCTTTTCAAATCCAATTAAATCTATCTCTCTTCATTCTAATTTTTTTTCACTTCCACACAATAAGCAAAAAACTTAGTAGCAACAACTTTTTTCCAGGTAATATTAAAAAATATATACATAATACAAAATCATAAAACAACACAATAATACAAGATAAAAATCCAAATTTTACCAAAATTCTTACATGACAATGGTTTCATCTACTAAACAAATAGACCTCAAGTGAAAATCAAACTAAAGCAACAACATATATATAAAACAAGAAAACCTTCCCATAATTCATTGCAAAAACAACTACCCTTTATATCAAAAGATGTCTTCATAATATTGAAAGGTTCTGATTTGAATTCTTTATTGAATGGTTTAAAACAGTTGATTGATAGTAAATTGATTTCTGGTATTATTTATAAGATTCCTTGTAGTTGTAGTAAGATTTATATAGGTCAGAGCAAATTTAGCCTTAATGAAAGGATTAAAGTTCATATAAGTAGAGTTAAAAATAAGTATCACAACTCAGCTTTATATATTCATGAATTAAATACAGGTCATAAAATATTGTTTGACAATGCAACAGTTATTTTTTATGAAAAGAATGCATTAAAGAGAAGAGTAAAAGAAACCTTAATGATAAAATTTCTCGAATCTGAGGCTATCAATCTTATGAAGACATCTTTTGATATAAAGGAAATGGTTTTTGAAATGAATTATGGGAATGTTTGTTTATTCTGTATGTATATATTGTTTATTTAGTTTGATTTTCACTTGAAAATGTCTATTTGTTTAGTAGATGAAACCATGGTCATGTAAGGATTTTGGTAAAATTTGGATTTTTATCTAATATTTTATTGTTTTATGGTTTTGTATTTTATTTATTATTAGTATAGTGTTAGGCAGTTTTGAATTTTATATATATAAACTTTAACTTATTTTGCAGAACAAATCATTCACATCAGCACACATGACAGTCAAAAGTGACAGAAACCAAAAAGAGCAATTTCAATTACACTGGCATTTATCTAAAACAAATTTGTGCATGATTGGGCCTTTGTAAGACCATAACCATACATTTACCAAATAAAATAAACAATATATGTAAACTTATAATTTCTCAGGGTTTTTGAATTTTATTCATTAATGTAGGTAAATAAACATATAAGGGATTTTATGTACACTTTTTATCTTTAATTTCCTAGTTTCAAAAAAAAAATGATTGTGGTTTATTTTTTACATTTTTTGTGTTCCAATTGATTTACATGCTTAAAAATTGAAGAGAGATGTCATAACTATGTAATAATGTAAACTCAAAAAATCAGGGACACTCAGTATTACAGAAGTTTCCTTACTATGTTTTAAAAAACACGTTACTAATCATTAACTTTTGATGAATTTCTGTTACAAAGATAATTTGCATTGAGTATATCCTTATCTCAAAATAAGGTATCTGGAAGTTTTTATGATTTTTTTAATTCACAATATTATGATGTGTTATAAACATTAAACAGTTTTTTGAATGCCATTTTATTTAATAAAATAACATAAATAGTTATTACAATATCAAGATATTGATATTTTTGTAGATACTTAAATTTTGATAAAATTTTCAATATCATTCTATATTTTATTCACTATTATATTTCAGAAAATATAGAAAACTATAGTAAATGTGAATTACAAAATATGGATTCATGTAAAGTGAAATTCATGATCTGAATCATTATTTCCAATAGTCTGGATTCACTTTGAGAGAAAAAATGTTTTCATTCCTCCTTTTTAAACATAAATCTCATATTTATCTAGCTTATTAATATGATTAGAGCTCAATATAGTTAAACTTTACTTTCTTTTTCTAAGTGAGAATTTGTAAACTTTTTGTACCAATTTTATGAATTGCATTGCATTCATATTTTTAACTTGAATATTTGCTTAATTTTTTAATTTCACTTAGTGAAGATTACATGACTTCTTTGTCTTAGGGATGACTTTCTTTTTTGATCTTTGATAAAATTGTCATTTGTCACATAAAGTTTGCAATTAATGAAAAACATTCAGTGTTTAGCAGACTACCTAATGAAATTAGCATTAAATATTGATGTAATATGATTTCTAAATATACATGTTAAAAGTCTCAACTCTAATATTTTGTCCAAAGAAAAAAATGATAATTTGTAAACACTTGTAAGATATACTAACTATTCATAGTCAAAATAAGTCATAGATCACATGACCTTATCTCTTAAGCTTGTAAGTTATAAACAATGAGGATTGCCAATTCCTCAACAAGCTTTGTGATAAATGCTTAGCCAGAGCCAGCACTTAAAATATCTCTGTCAGACCCCACCCAAACTCTTAACCATAGTTTTGTGCTTTGGCACTCCTAAAGAGAGGTGCCAGGCTAGGTTCAGACATTAGATAAACTGTAAAGGTAAAATATTTTTTTTCATTTTATAAGTCTGTGACTTCAACACCAATGTTTTTAAATAATTTTCCAAAATTGTTAAATCATTATTTGTCATTTTTCACTTTTAATAAAATGTATTTAATTATTTAAAAAATCACTTAATCTCTTAACTAGTTTAATATCTCCCAATCAGTAATTGAATCTACTAATGTGTCAGCTTGTTTAGTAGAATTCAACCTCATAGTTAACATAAAATTGCACATTTTTTAGTTACTTTTCACATTTTTATGAGTTTTTTTAAGGAGTCTAATAGAAAATTTCCAAATGATCAGTGAAATCATATTCAATTTAAGTGTGTTTAAAACGTGTTATTCATTGAAAAATAGGTCAAATAAACTATAGTGTTTAAATAAATTTTATTTTTTAATTACTGCAATAATTTCATTTAATTTTTTCTGAGCATTGAATATGATACTGAATTACCATTGTTGATGTTACTGTTCTTTAGATTTTAATTCACTCTTTTGTACTATTTTTAGCGTTTGTTTGCTGGTCTTGCATTCATTTGATGACAAAAACTGGAACTAAAATAAATATTGATTAAAAGAAAAATTTAAAGATGTCAGTATTATTAGAAAAAAGCCAACAAGCATTTTTAATATTTCTGATTGGAAGTTTCTTGTTCTTTCAATATGAGAATGTTTGCAAAAGCTTTTGAGCATATTAATTTGTTTTATTAGCTTTATAAAGTATAATATCTATTTTTCTGTAGTTTGTTAATATATTTATGATTATTTTTGCAGAATGTTTATGTAATATTTATTTTTTTAAAAGAATAATGCTATTAGATTCAGATTTTATTCAAAACTATTTACTTTTGAAAAAAGATAAATCAAGAGGTATCTATAATGTATGATTGCAATTTGAAATTGGATGAAAAGGAAGTCATTTATACTGACTATAGGAAATTGTTTTTGTATTTTTTTAATAATTACATTGGAACCATGAGTATGCTATATTTTTTCCCCAAACTTCTCCCCATGTTCAATGGTAGTAGCTAACCTTTTGTTGATAAACAATGATTAGAATAAAATAAATATTATTTACTGCACTATAAGTGTGCAATACAATATATTTTAAGATGCATATAAACAGATGCTTTGTGTGTATGTGTATAAATTACAATTATGGACAAAATTTAAAAAAAAAAACATAATTATTATTAATAAATTGAGAAAGCACATTTACATATATATTTACAGAATTGAAAGTGTGTTCAATAAATTTATTAAAAAATAATATTGCAATAAAACTTATTCTTTGTTATTACTATTTTTATACAACACACAATGTAAGTGTTGAATCATTAATCTTCTGAAGTCATTGATTGAATGATCTTTAAATTTCTGGACTATGTATGACTGAAGAATAAGAAGTTGATGGAGTTACATTTTGTTTTGACATTAAAAAAAACATTTTGATGGAAAGTTGTTTTTTTTCTTTTAAGTCATCAAACTTATCTTGCAATGATTGTAATATTTTGGTGATTTTCCATGTAAGAACAATGCTGCATTCCATTATGGAATTATTTTCCATAATTGTATTCTTTAGAATCTACACAGTAATTCTTTATTTGCTGTGAATTGTTTGGCATTGTGTGTTTCAGATTCTTAAGTAAATTTTTGGTAAAAACTTAATGCTTTCTGATACAATATAAGACCATCAGCTAGAACATTCTTATGATTCATGTTGTTCAGCTATAGGTTTAAGGCTTTATTAGCTCTGACCAAAAATTGTTCCTTACTTTGTAGCTGTTTTAGGAGCACATGCAGTAATAACATGAACCTTCTTCTACCTCTTTATTACATCTCTAATAAAAGATTAATTTTTTGATACATATGGACAACTTCTGAATAAGACTTTTTTAAATAAATTAAATAATTTTCCATTTTCTCCTTTAAAAAAGTACTTTAAAATGGGTTTTTTTGAATTATCACTCATGATTTTTTTTAAAAATACAGTATTTTATTAAATAAATTAAAAAAAAATGGTAGGAAAAATAATACATGTGCTATTTATAATGCTACTGAATTGAAAAGGTACAGTATTTAAATCATAAAAAAAATGTAATCACGTAATTCACATTTGAAAATATGATATTTAATGAGAAAAAATGGTCACCACTGTAATAAGTTTTATAAAATTTAATAAGTTTAGAAATTTTTTTGTTTTTATTATTTATTTGTTTACATGTTTTATTTATTTACATTTGTTTTGGGATAGCTTATAATTGATGTCGCATAGCTAGATATCCCATAGTTCGTGGTTCCACTGTACGAGTAGAATTTTAAATAGGATTGCATTAGCTTTATGTAATCTAAACAATAGTTTATTCAGATTTTAGAAAGTTAATTAAATCAAATCTAATTTTTTTAATTTAATATTTTTATTGGTGTTGCAGAAACTGACCAATTAAAAAAAGTCACTGTCCTGATTACATAATTAGGTTTATTAGATTTATTGCTTTCTTCTTTTTTTTCAACATTTGAAAAATTGAAATATTGTTTTTTAAGCATAATGTTCATTTGTAAACTTACATTTCTATAAAATAATTCCAAATTTATAAAAAATATAATAAACAATAAAGGTAAATTTGATAAAATAAAAAAGGCTATGAAAAACATATTAATTACTAAAGGAAAAATTAATTTGAGATTTATAAAAAACAAAAATAGATTTTTTTCATTTAGAATTTAATTGATTTAAATTTTATTAGGATTATTTTCATTTGAATGAAGAATTAGATGATGCAAATATGTTTGAAGAAATCAAAATGTTTCCTTCAAAAATTCCAGAACATTTTTTCAACATTAATGCATTAAAATATATAATTTTAAAAAATCTTTATAAAGTTTATTCAAACTCATCAATAGTCTTCAAATTATATAAATAACACCAGTACCTGTGGCATAAGTTAAAAGAAGTTTTTCAGAATTAAAATTAATTAAAAACTATCAAGATAAAATGGTCTATGAGAATGAAAAATAATGATAGAAGATCTCTGCATTTTATTAGCTTTTCTTTCAAAACAAAATCAAACTGTGAATTCTATAAAATATGATAATATAATTAAGAGCTTTGCAACAAAATAATTCATTAGATAAATTTTTTTTGCTCAAAAACGTTTGCTATAAGGATTATATGCACTTCTTACTGCAAAACAAAAACTTAAAACTATATATGTGTTTTTTTTTATTATAAAATGTTTGAACCTGGCTTCACAAAAATTTATGATAATTGGGATTATAGCAAAAATAAACGAGACTTTTAGATTTGATTCAATCATTTTTGACAAAATTTACAAAATATATTCTGATGATGGATGGGTAAGGTAATTTTGTTCTTTTTGTTACATTACAATAAGTTATTATTACATGCATTTTTTATAGCATTCATTGATTAATATTTTAATTCATTTATCATCACAGTTCTCATAATTATCAGTAATACATCATATATGAAACCTCCCCATTTTTCCATCTTTCTGAGACATAAAATAAACAAGAATTTCTGCTTATCAATAAATTATTTCATGACTGAGATAAATGACTGTCTTTATTAGAAAAAAAAATCAACAACAATGATTTTCAGAAAAAAGTTAAAAATAATTTCTGCAAGCTATTATTATTGTTGTTTTTTTTTAATTATTAAATTAATAAATTCTATCCCTACATCATATTTTTCTTTCTAATAAAAGGAACTTTGCAAATATAAATGCAATTGGCTTTTTATGCAGCAGAGATATGCTTTCTTTTAAATTATTTTTCTTTGCTTACAAATATGTCTAATCTGTTTTTTTGATTGTTCCAAAATATCATTCTTGACTGTCTTAATAGATAATATTTGGTAAAGTCATTTTCTTGAAATTAGTTTTCAAATTTGCATGGGTTTATTCATCTGAGTAAAGTGGTTTTTTATTTTTACAACATAAAGCTGAGTGCACTTTTAATGAAGTTCACCATAAACATAACTCTCTTAAAATAATTATTGTTGCTGCTTTATTTATACTGTAACATTTTATATAGCAATAATAATTAATTTAAGAAATCTTTGATTATAAGAACTTCACTGAAAGTACACTCAGCTTTAGATTATAAAGAAGAAAGAAACCACTTTATTAAGAAGATGAATAAACATATGCAAATTTGAATAACATATACAAATAAAGAGAAAAATCAATATTAATATTAGATTTATAACTGTCATAATTTTCATTCCTTGGTTTCTGAACCATTATTTCTGTTTTAATCAGGCATTTTCAAATATATAATTTTTATTTTACAATAAAATAAAAACAAAAACAAAATAAAGACCAGACTCATATTCTCTCTGACATCTATGTAGTGATAATACTGCCAACATGGCTGTTGTCAGTTAAAAACAATTTTTTATTTTTTAAATGATCTAATTTGTTATTTTGTATATATAAATATGTACGTGTAGAGAAAAAAATTAATATAATTAAAAAAAGATATAAACCTTGGCATCCTATCATCCTTATATAACTATGCAAATTGTGCATATTAACATTGTATAAATTGATGGTAATGCTATTCTTTCCAATTCAAAAAATAATCTGACAGAATGTACTTAATGTTTTGAATGTTTTTTGATTCAGTAATCTTCAGCAACTATTAGTTTGGATGGTCAACAAACTGAAAATATCAGTCAATTTAAATATTTTGGTACTTTTTAAATTTAGATGTTAAGACACAGCACCAACTCCAATATGCTGTTAATGTTTTAGCAAGTCAAAAGATAAGGGATTTTATTTTATGGAAGTGAGATTTGAACCCTCATTAATATAACATGAATTCTAAAAATATAATGGCTAGAATATAAGACTAATCAATATTCTTTAGCTTGATAGACATGACACTATTAAGTCTATTTTTGTAAAATCACACCTTCTTTGAATTGGATATGTGAAATGAATGAACATTACATTTCTAACAAACTATTTTATAGTGGAGTACAATTTTCATGGAAAAGGCAGACCAAGATACTCTAAAAAAGTTGAATATTAGGAAAGATAAGAATAATAAAGAGCTACAATTGAACAAGGTGATGGAATTTTCCCGAAAAAACCTTCAGAAAAAAATAAGAAATAGTATAACTTCAAATAAACAAAATAATGAACAAACATGTTTTATATATAGAATGTGTTTCATAGATTGGTTTATATAGTTATCATAAAACTCATCTCTAGTATATTATTATTACTGTCTTTTTATCTTTTGGGGGAATTTTTTTTTTGGTTGGAATGGCCATATTAAATTGTGAGTAGTTGCCATCATTGTTGAAGTTATGTTGGTTATTACCTTTATAACATCTTATATTTTGAAATTAGACAAATAATTATTCTTTATAAAGAATCATATATTTATGCAATTTGTTTTTCTCTAGTATATTGTATAATATTTATCATTTTAAAACTAATCTGCTCATTACTAAAGATTATATATTTAGTTTCAGACTTTTTATATCCTTTTTTATATATATATTTACTTATTTAAATTTTAAAAGCTTATTTGGCTTCTGTTTTTTTGGCAAACAGGATGCAGTCTAGTAAAAATTTATTAACTTGTAAAGCTTTACAATAAAACAATTTGTCTTAAGTGTTAAAAGTTTCTCTCTTCTCACTTTATATTATCTAAATTATATTTTGCACATTTTAAAAACAATATATAATTAGATTTTTTTCTCGATCATTTTTAATTATTTAGCTAAAAATCATAAGAATGAAAACAAAGAATGACTATTTAAAAAATAATTAATATGCATTTTATAGTGTTTAAAATGTGCAAAATATAATTTAAATAGGGTAACTGTGCAGTCTGGAAAATGTAAACAATCATTAAAAAAAAAAGAAAAAAGAATGTCAACTCAAATGAATTCTTTTGGTGCAGGTAAGACAGTAATGTTAACAAAAGACATAATTATTAAAATATCAGAAGCATACTTTTATTTAATTTTTAATAAATTTGCATAAGTTGAAAATAATAAATCTTTTTTCTCTCTCATGTGTCATAGCATAGGCCGGGAAGCGAACCCGCTAACCCGGAGCAACTGCTTGTAAGGCAGCTGTGCTGACCTCTCGACCACCAATAGTTGCATTACTACATTGTATCTTAACCACAAAAAGTATGAATAGCTTTTATTTTTACTACCTAGTTATAATTATATTTCATATCATATAAACAAAAACTCTGAAACAAACTTTATAATATTCAATATACCGTTATTAAAAAATAAATAATAACTATAACCAGCTTATGGCTTGTACACCAACCTGAGTAGCATTTAACAGTATACAAATTAAGAAATAAAATTTCATTAAAGTCATACAGTGTTAATGTTTCCATCTAAATGGTTACCATTCTGTAATTTATGTATATTAACACAATTGTGTTATTTATTTAATAAATTGTCTGTCATATTTATAAAATATGTCTCTGATTTTTCTCTTCTTCAAATCGTTTTTCGCATGTAAAATACAATCACTGTCAAAGCAAAAACTTCCATTCGGCAGGTACAGGTTTAAATCTATCTATAGAACATCACAATTTATTAGATAAAAATTTGTGCCTATGAATTCTCCTTTTCAATGCATATTTCACTCATCAATGTACTTGGATCCTCGGAAGACACAACACTTTATATTATAGTAAACATTAGCTATGAGCAGTCTCCTTTCTTTCCCATTCTAATGCCATCTGCTGTAAGTTTGAGTAATTTAGTGTTTAGAAGATGATAATGCAATTTAATTCTCATATATGTTAGGTTTGTTTGCAATTCGCAATCAAGAAGGCTAATGTTTTTCTATTAAATCTAATTGATAAACTGTTATTTTGGCATATTTCAACACTAATATAATTTTTACTTGATTTCATTCTAGTATGATATAAATTTCTATTATTTGAATATTATTTTTACAGTAATACAAAGTGGATCAATATATATATATTTAAATTTAATCATGTGGTAATGATTCATTTCAGTGTCAACTAAGTAATTATTATATTTATATATATATGAACATTTAATATTAAATAACTACCTATTAGCATTCAATGTGTAAACATGCTAAAACGCAGGTAATGGTTAAGCTAAGTACAAGTTATACCATTAATTGGCTGATTACATTCGAGAAGTTTTATCTTCTCATAATAATAGCAAATAGGTTGTGTGAGCATAGTGGAATATGTATGTGACAAATATTTAAATATATGCAAAGTGAATTAGAAAGTCCATATTTTGGAGAGGAAAAAAGCATACTTCCTTTCAGTTTATAGTATAAGTGTTGTTAGCTATAAGCCATGCTTCTTTGATTTTAAGTTTAGAGTCATGGCATTCTATACATGCAATGGAAGCAGAAGATGATCAAACATATGGTTGGTGGATCTTTGGTGTTTTTAAAAGATGGAATTTATCTGGGTTTATTAAGAGCTTTCCAATAATAATTAAATTTTAAAAATACATAAAAAAATACTTTTATTGTAATTTCAATTAAAAGTTTTGAAAATTAATTATTTGTAATGTAAATTTTAAGATTTTTTATTTTATTTTATAGTAATATTAAAATTCCTCATGTTATTGTTTTGTATATATTTACATTATATTTTAAACCCTTTATAAAATTATAAATAAAGGCAAACAGAGCTCATTGTAGAAAGAGTAACTTCAATGTGAGAATAAACATAGGAATAAAAGAAAAAAAAATAGCCCTTAAATTTTAAAAAGTTAGAAACAATTGCAGTGAAAAAACTTCTATTGAACATAAAGATAAATTCAAACTGTAAACATGTAAATCTAATTGAAGATTAAATTCATGAACAGAACAGTGAGGAAAATCATTCATCATCAAATTCAAAAATTACAGAAGTCAGGTGAAATCATTGACACTTCGGATTATTCACTAAATCATAATAATAACTTTATATGAATCAAAATAGTGACAATAAAGAAATTAAAGCTACGAATGTATGATTGGCCTGTGAATCAGATACTGAAAAAAAAAAACCTTACCCAAGTCATATTTATGCTTATTGGATAATGATCCTGAAAAATTGTAATCACATCTTTATGATAGTATGATTATTTTTCTTGCAAAGAAAAAAAAAATCTGTTTAAATTAATAATTAAAACAGGCAAAACTCACTATATATAATGCCACACACAGCAAGCTAGAGTAATCAATGGATGCCAGAAGGCTTGTGCATAAGCCAGAAACTAGTCTGGGGATATTGGAAGAGTAGGCACTAGATGGGGATTTTATGCACAAGCCTTCTGGCATCCATTGATTACTCTAGCTTGCTGTGTGTGGCAATATATATAGTGAGTTTTGCCTGTTTAACAACAGTTGTACAATACGCATGAGGTGGTGGTCACGTGATGTTTATTGGCTTAAATTAATAATTGTATTTTTCCATTAAATAAAAACCATAGAAAATTTAGTAATTCATTTTATACAAAAACTAAAAATGTATCCAGCCAATGGACAGGCCATTGTTTTTGTTACAGTTTTTTCAATTGATTGGTTTAACAATTTTTTTTTTTTGGTTTGGGGAATCACTTGCTGACAAATGTATCCAACTTATATAAAAGCTGTCGTTTTGTAATAGTTTTTTTAATTGGTTGCTTTAACAAATTTTTTTTGTTTTGCTAAATTATTTGCTTTGAATAAAATAGTCATAATCAAATTAAGCCATTAAATATAAGAATGGAATTACTTCCTTTGCATAAAATGCTTCATAAAAAAAATATTGTTTATTAATGGCAGAACAAATAATTATTTTTTCCCCAAAAAAATATGCCCTCTAACAAAGAAATGTTTAACTTGAATATCATGTGATAGCTTTACAGACAAATATTTAGAGATTTTATATATAAGATGCCATCAAACAGAGAAAAAAATCTTTTGTTCTAAAATTATTTTGTTCCTATTTTACATATTTAACAATTATTTTTCAAAATAACATTAGTCCATGAAAATAACCTATCATGTTTTGGCCAAAAAAATACAAAACATTATTTTATATAGTGAATCAAATATTTAATTCGTTCATCATCATCATTAGTAGACATATATTAGTGAGGATGAGCATTCTAACTCCAGAAGAGAGGAAAAACAATAAACAAAGAATAAAAAGTTAAAGATGAGTTTTGTGATGACTATACAAACCAATTTGTCAAATACAAATATTCTCATATATATCATATAAATCTTCAAGCTCATTTATCTGACATCTTATGCTCTTTTTTAACTTTTTCAGCAACAAGCTTTAGTTTATGAAGTATTTTTGCATCATGCTTAATTATAGTTTGCTACTGAATTTTATCCCACACCTACCCAATAAAAGCAATCAGTACTGTACTTTTCAATATTGCAACCAGTACTATACTTTTCAGTATCTTCGAGATAATATTTATTGTGTAAATGGGGTCTTCCTTTAAACTTTCTCAAGTTATCTGTAATAATGTAGTCTCTTGACCTCACCTAGCAAAGTAAAAATTATACTAATTAGTCTTATAATTTTGACATTATATTTTTACAATTTTAAGTTGTAGTGTAAATACATTTTTTTTTCTAGTCCTTTTGTGTTATATGTTGGAGCATCCATGACTCAGTTTTATATAAAAAATTAAGCAAAATAATAACCCATGTAATGAATTTAGTTTTACTAATGATATCATTATAATAAACATCATATTCTTTTAATTTTTAAAATGCAATAGCAGCAGCTTATTGAGTCTGTGTTAGAATTCAACATCCACACTTGGATATTGAGCTAGGGTATTTTATTATACTAACATAACTATTCAACTATATAACTTTATTAACATGGCATAAAAGTACGAGATAACCTTTAATTTAAGGAAACCTTTTTAAAATTCAAAGAATATTTTGGTTAAATCATAAGACCAATCAATTTACCATGATGCTATTGAATCTAATATTATAAAGACACATATTTATTACATTGAATATCCAATGCAGATGAATTGTAACAGACTTACTAAATATATTTTATAGTGAATTTGAGAAAGTTTTTTTTTTTGGAAATAGAAGACCCATGTGCATTATAAAAGGTATCTGAAAAACATTATAAAAAATGTAATATTAATTTCTTACAATGAAAGTAGAATACAATGGAGAGCTGTGATTAGGCATAGTGTTGAATTTTTCAAAAAGTAAAGTTTACTGCTAAAGAAATTAAAAGCCAGCATTACAAAATATCAAAGACTAAAAGATCAGTTTATGATATATTTGGAATTATTGTGGTTTTTCATATTGATTGATATAATCATTTCAAAATTTCCTGTTCTTTTTTTTTACATATATGATTTGTTATGTGAAAGTGACATTTATTTTTTTGACTGAGGAATTGGGTTATTTCCAGTCATTTACACCATTATTATAACTAATGATATTTAAATTTACATTTTCAAGTTGATAAAGTTAAAACTGGTGAAAATTTTTTCCAACACTGGAAGACATAACCCTTGGATTTTTGAATATTATTCATTCAATCAAAATTATTATAGATTGCAATAAAACATTAAGAAATATTCTATAGATCATAATTTGAATTGACTAAAACATATCGTAAGTGCATTGTAAATCTAAAAGTCATAAAAATAAAGATCTTGTTTTTAGTTTTAATTGGTTTATATTAACTCCATCACATCTTGCAACCTGTTTTGTGAAATGCCTATACACTGGTTCAAAAATAACTGGCATAAAAATAGAAGCAATTGTTATAAAAAATTATTTTACTTTACCAGAAATGGAAAAAAAAAGATTGAATAACAAGCAATTGTTCACCAAATATAAATAAATGCTAATTTAAATCATTGGTGTGATATCCTAAAAAATATTTTGATATGTCCAATATTTAGTAGTGTATAATGATTCATTTTGTGTCAGTAATAGCATATTATTCACTGAAAACAATGCAAATGTTTATGTTTAGTAGAATTAATTTTAAATTTATAAAGATCAAACCTGTAAAAGTTCTAAATGAAATTTTAATTTAATGGTGAATAAAGTAACCAAAATATTAATATACATATACATACCGAATTTAATTTAGTTGTGACTGATATAAATGTCATATAATCACATGATCACTATCTGTATGGAGAGAGTTTTGCCTATTATAACTGTCATATAAAAGAATAAATATTTATAATGCACATTGTGGACATACTACAAAAAGAAAACAAATGAGTCCAAAATAATAATTAATTTTGATAATTTTACACCTGTTATAAAAAGTACATGGTTTGATTAAAGAAAAAATTAAAAAAAAAAAAGAATTTTAAATATCCATTAAATGATTGTTGAAGACAAGTCTTTTAACATTAATACTAATATGGCTGACAAAAATATAAATAATTTTGATATAAAAAAAGTTAAAAGCTTTTCTTAATGTCACAGAGGCAAAACTCCTCATACAGTAGTGCTACTCAGTGTAAGCCAAAGTAATTGATAGATGCAGAAAGGTTTGTGCATAAAATCCTTATCTAATGCTTATTCATCCAATATCCCCATACTAGTTTCTAGCTTGGAGATTTTATCAGTGAGGAGCCTTGAATTTGATAGTACTGCACCTAGGTCTTAAGATCTAATGTAGTTCTCCAGCAGCCACTTTTTACTTTTTTAGGTAACTATAAAGTTTTGAGCCCAAAGTGAAAACACAATAATGTTTTCATTGATTTAAAGCCACAAGCTAAAAACTATTATGGGATAGTGGATGAGTAGGCATTAGGTAGGGATTTTATGCACAAACCTTTCCTCCATCCATTGATTACTCTGGTATGCACTGAGTGGTGCTGCTATATGGAGAGTTTTGCCTCTGTAAAAAACAGTTTTTATAAGCATAAAGAACCTCAGCTGTTTCTAATGACAATGGTATTATTGACAATTTGACTTTCTATCAATATTTAGAATGAATTGTTAGCTTGCTATTAATAAAGACAATAATGATTTACAAAATTATCTTTTAAAAGACTTAAAAATTTTTTCTCTTAAGATTATAAATATAATGTTTTTATGAAATGAAAAAAATGTTAGTGGAATATGTAATAAAAGTGTTTTTTCAATATGAGAATTGATGATCATAAAGCTGAAAACTCATTTTCCAATTATTCAAAACCTAGTTTGTATTAAAGAAATTTTTGTAACTAGTAGACTGAAATATACTATTCCTCAATATCTGAACAACATGAAGATATTTAAAGTTTGCTCTATATTATTCTAACATAAAAATGAAAGATGATTTTTCACAATATTTAAATAATGCACATAAATCTTATGTTTGTTTGCCAAATCTATGTATAGTAATCTTAAAACTTTTATTAACAATTTTTGTTTCTACTGTTTTAGCAGAAAAAAAGTCTTTAATTAAGTAACTAAAAACAATCTAAATACTATATGATTATATGAAGTCAGTAATTTTTCAGAAACAAAGACAAAAGAAATTAACGATATTAATTAAATATACATATTTTTATTATTTTATACAAGAATAGTCACATTATTTTAATATTTAATCAAATATACAATTTTAATTACATAAACACAATTCAAGCATTAGAATAAGTTATTTTTAAGTGGATTAATTTTTTAATTGTTAAATTTTTCTGTTACATTTTCTTAATTTTGAAATCAAAAATGATATGTAATTTGATAAGCACATCTATTTTAGCATGTTATTTTCTGTCTAAAGACAGCTTGGTTTATTTAGATGACTAAGCTATAATATTTAAGCATTGTATAAGTTATTTTATGACTAATTGCCTAACTATATCATTTAAACATTATATATAAAATATTATGATTACTTGCTTAAGATTGAAATATTGATGTATAAAGTGCGCACATAATTCAATTCAATTGACTAAAATAATATTTTTTTTTTACATTTCTCAATTAGAAACTTCAAAAGAAATTTTAATTATTGAGTCCATCACTTTAACTAATACATTGAACTTATAGATTAATCACCAGTAGTGAAATTGTCATTTGCTCTTTAAATCATCACATTAAAAACTTTAATGAGATCTGATGTACCAGCTTAAAAAAATTTAAAGTTACTTTTTATATATTTTATTGTTAAAACATTTGGAATTCTGAGTAAAGACTTACCCAACAGAAATAACACTTTTATGATATTTTTTAAACATGCAAATTTTTATAAAATTGTAGTTTAAATGTGATTATCACAATTTTTATAATTTTATTTTTTAAAATGTTTTTAATTTATATAAAAATAATTGTTTGATTTATATTGGTTGTCTTTTTTATGTTATTATCATTATTGGACTAAGTCCAAAATCTTTTGTGTATATGCTTTTAAAAACAAATTCAACTAATAATAAGAGCAATTAACATCTTCCTTTATTTATATATTTCTTTTAATGCAGCAAACATTTTCAATCAAATTTTTGCTCTTTATTATATTGAACCTTTCTCATTGTTTAATTTTGTTTACTTTATTATTTAAATATATAGAAAGTACCTTGATTATCATAATCTATTGGGTTTGAAATGTCTTTTTTATAAATCATCTCATTGTCTTTTCTATATATTTTTTTTGGTTTCATAGCATTTTCTAATTTAGAGTTGTTATTTTTTTTTATTTCTCTGTTGATATTTTTAGTACATATCGTAATCAAAAACAACATTTTGACAAAATAAAATAATTTTTTTAAATTTTGTTACCAATGATAGTGAATTGATTTGACTTCCTATTTAGAAGACTGACATCTTTCTTATTTTTAATGGTCCAGTTTGAAAGATCCTATGCCACTGTTGTACCTTTTAGAATCTGATATCTCCAAGATGGATAATTATTTTTTAATATTTTTGATTCCAAATTCTGTTAAATCATAAAGTTTTAATATCAAACTTAATTAAAGATAGTTTCTTTTGTTTAATAATAATAATAATAATAATGATTATCTGAAATATTTTTGTCTTATATTGATTATGTTAATAAAATAATTGCAGATTAATAACGAATCCATTACTAAACCTTTTGTATCTAAATTCTATATATGAATCAAAATCCTCATGACATAGTAATTACTACATATAGGTACTATTATGTCCATGATCTAAGATTTGAATTTAGTTGTTTAAATTTTTTTTCATATTCCAAATAGAGTTGCTACTCAATATCAACACAACTGGCAATTTAATTATTGTTTAATAAATGAGTACCTAGATTTTTTTTTATTCAACAAGCTAACAAAAATAAGTCAGGAATATTTCTCGTTATTTTGCAATTTAAATAATAATATTTTCTCCTTTAATGTTTTATTGAAATACAATGGAACGTTTTCTGTGTTGCTGTGGGCTATTTAAAACTATTTTACTTTTTTTGTCTTACTTACATAATAAAGAACTCATATGCATTCTATTAAACTATCACGAGCTTCTAAATATTATGTAATTTTATTTGCTTACCATATTATTTATATTAAAAATAATAACATATTTCCCGTGCGCTTAATAAATAATTATAATTATACAATAAATAAAAAAGCAATGTTAAATAAATGTAAAGATTTTCCATTTAAGAAATTAATGTTTAACAAACGTTTTTTTTAATAAGCAGATGTAGCACTTATAGGAGTGGTGTTGATAATTTTTCTGTGTTGAATGCAAATAATATATATAAAAAACTATGCTACAACAATATTTAAGGCAGACGGTAAAAAGCATCATTATTTTTGTGATACTTGAATAATCAATTTTTTAACATTAAATATAAATTGAGCATAAAAAATTTAAACTAAGTTTAAACACATTTAAAAAGCAACTTTAAAATTCAAATTTAAGTGTAATTACTTTTGCTATAGATACTATTTAACCCCTTTTATTTCCGTCATCTTATAATAAGAAAGATTTTTCACTTATGTTTGTGCTAATGACATTATCTAGGATCTACTAAAACAACAATGTATATCGATAGCTAATGAAACAATTTTAAGACGGATTATTTACATAATATAAAAAATATCAGTAATGTTTCTTTAATATCAATATTATTCTTGCTCTTCAAATCTTTCTATTCCAGTAGAATTCAGTGTGAAAAGAAAGTCAACTTTGAAATAAAATATATAAAATATATTTCTAAATTAGATTTAAATATAACACCCCTACATATGAATTAATAATTACAGAGTATATATGTATTTTTTAATTTTATGCAAACTTATATTTTTATTTGATTCAATTGTCTTAAAACCATTTATGATTTTAAGTTAAACATTATAAATTTGTTCCTTCTAATTGTTTAAATATATTGTAAATAAATTTATTTAAATGCATTAAATTTCAAAAATATTGGCAATAATTTTTTAAAATTTAGATATTAATCTTTTATAATTTATTTAATTAATAATAAGATAATTTATTTCATTTTGCAGAATTAATTGGAAGATGAATAATAAATAAATTTAAAAAAAAATTTCAAATAGGAGGTGTATAAAATAGGATAATTTTATTTTTAAGGTTACTAAATAAGTAATAATCATTGTTCCTAAATAAATTATTTAAAATCTGATATTCTTTTCAATAATTTAAGATATACCGATACTATTTTTGAAATTAAAAAGTAAAATCTCTACCTATAGTTAAATAAGTTGTCCTAAATGCTACAATAACATTTAATAAGACTACTTTTTAACTGATAATAAATATTTTAATATAATGACCAATTTATTAATATTATCACCAGCTATTTGAGCAGAATAACACATTAATTTTTTGCTTTCAAATATTCATTAGAACATTAGTTCTTTCTGCTGAAAGAAAGAACTCTGTTTTACTCTCTTTTTTTTTTTATAATTACTGTTGCATTGTTTTATTATTTCTCTAAACATGACCAATTATATTCTTTTTCTTATTTTTTTAAAATTAAAAATTATATTGACAAACATTAAAATTTTCTTAAAACTTACCTATTGTCTATCTCAAGGGTGGGTAACCTTTTTCTGTCAAAGGCCATTTGGATATTAATAATATCATTTGCTGATTACACAAAATTATCAACTTAAAAATTAGCCTGCTATATTTGATCAAAAATTTAATTATTTTATCTCTAATCATTAAGGATAAGCAACCTTTTCAATTGGCAAGCCAATTTTAACCTTTTCTTTTTAAATGAAGGCCATAATTTTTAATGAGAGCCATAATTTTTTTTGTGAAAATAAAGTAACAGCACTATTATTACTATAAACTCATCAATACTCCTTTAACACTTTAAGCAAATAATTTTATTTATTATAACAGTTTTGTCTGTGCTATCAGTCTTTTTTTCTTCTACCACAAAAAAAATTATACAAAAATTTTATCACAACAACAAAAATTTTCTTTTTCTTTCTCTTCTAATATAAAAATAAAATAAAAAAAAATAAAAAAAAAAAAAAAAAACCAACCCAAAAATTTTAAAAAAAAAAAAAAACCCCCCCCCCCTTTTTTTTTCCAAAAACAAAAAAAAAAAAATAAAAAAAAAAAAATAAATAATAATAAAAAAAAAAAAAAAAAAAAAAAAAAAAAAATAATAAAAAAAAAAAAAAAAACACCTTCATAATCACAATCAATTTTTATTAATATTAAAAAAAAAAAAAAAAATAATAAAAAAAAAAATTTTATCTTCAAAAAACAAAAAAAAAAAAACCCCACCAACCAAATCAATAAAAAAATTAAAATAAAAATAAAAAATAAAATTTTTTTTATTAAAAAAAATAAAAAAAAAAAAAAAAACCAAAAAAAAAAAAATAAAAAATAAAAATTAAAAATAAAAATAAAAAAAAAAAAAAAAAAAAAAAAAAAAAAAAAAAAAAAAAAAAAAAAAAAAATAAAACCTTCTTCTTTCTTCCTTTTTCTCTCCTCCTTACTCCCTCCTCCTTTTTCCTTTTTCCTTCCTCCTCTCCTTCTCCTTTCTCTTTTCTTTTTTTCTACTTTTCTTCTTTCTTTCTTTCTTTTTTTTTTATTTTTATGACTATTCCACATTTAATGATAATTTTTTGGATTTGTTTTGAGCCTATCTTTATGTTATATATGCTCAAATTTCTTTTTATATTCTAGACAGGTTAATTCTATTGCAGCTAGGATGCAGTCTTTTATAAACTCCTCTTTAGAAAATGGTTTTGAATTTTCTGCTCTTTAAAAAAAAAAAATTGCTCTCACCAAATTTTCTGTCTTGTAATTTCTTTCTTCTCCAATAATTTTGTTGTAGTTAAAATAATTTGATAGATAGTATATCTTAATAATGTGTTCTATATTAACAGAAATACTTTCCATACATATCAGACACATTGATGTACTATTCTATATAAAAAATGCAGTTGTCCATTTCTTTTCAAATGCATAATTTTATGTGCCGATATTTCTTATCTTACTTCCTGTAGCTATCCAAAAAAAAAAAAAAAAGTCAAATGTAAAATACTAATAAAATGAAGTAATATTTGAGTTTTACTTTTGCTAGTTATATTTTTGTCTGCAAAAATCATTATAAAAACAAACAAAGTATTCACTCTATCATAGATTAAATTAATAATCAAGTAGATTATACAACATAATTTTTGAAACTTGCACCTCTAATAGAATGAAATAGAATTATTATTCAGGTAGTAGAGAAAAAAGATGTTGTTGAAAAAATAAATATTTTATTTTACTTAACTCTGAATTCAATGTTCACATGTATTTTGCATCTGCACTATGTGTGTTTAAATAGAAATTTTATACAGATCCATTTTATATACATTTGTGAAAATGTTTGGAGGCTGGATTGAGAGTTATTGAGGGCCAAATTTTGTCTATGAACTGGAGGTTTACCAGTCCTGGTTTATCTTATCTACTTTTAATGACAATATTAAAAAAAAACGTTCAATCACTTTTCACCTTTTCTAGTAATCCAAATGTTATTTTTTTTATATAGCAGAACTATTGTTAAAACAAGAGATAAGAGATTTTATCTCAAAGACTGATTAAGAAATAGAAGGTTTTCATGATAATTTAGTTTTATTCTATCAAAGCATTTTCAAATACATGTGATGTTTTTAATTCTGACTTATTACAACTATTCAAAATGCAGTGCTAATTGCTTCCGGAGATTTTATAGTAATTCTTATGACTGTTTCATTGACAATATTTGTTTCAGAATCAAGATTTAATCAATTAATAAATATCAAATAATTTATTGCTTGGGGTTCATAATGAAGTTCAAGCACTGGAAATGACAGAATTGGGTATGATCCATGAACCTTAAATTCCAGATTCTGCTCCTTTACCACTGCACAAACACACAGTTGAGTTTGAGATAGCTCTTATAACCAAATAACCAAATGTTATTATTTATAATAGTAATACAATTATTAATAATAAACAATTCATGCCTAGATAGAGTTTAGAAGCTTTGTCACATAGATGATTATAACTAGTATTTATAGTTAATATTCTTAGGTCGACAATAAAGGTCTTAAGGTAATCTATCTTAGTCTAATAAGTATTAAAACATTGATCATAAAGCAAAATCACAACTGTAATATTGATATTGATCACTGGGCAGGTGTTAATTATAAATGGTAATTTACATTTTATTATAAAACAAGTAATATTTGGACTTGTCAAGAATTGATGGCTTAGTGGTTAGCATAGTTGCCTTCCAAAACAGCCGGTCTGGGTTCGCTTCCCGGTCAACACCTTTGACATATATATATATAAGTAATATTTGGACTTACTTTTATTACAAGTAGGAAAGTTGATCAACTACAGATACATAAATAGCCATTTTATTTATAAAGCAATAATAAAAACTGCTAGGAAGATAGTGGCAAATAAAGACAAATACAATCTGTTCTCTTATTTTGGTTTTTAGTTTAAAGTTTTTAATTCTGTAGTTTCATGAGCAGTAGGTAGAATAGGAGCCTATTAATTTCCTTGACTCATAATACTTTAAGATATAGACATTCTACCATGTTGGATAAAACCAAACCCAGCACATTCAATAAGGTTTGAACTTTGAGTGTCGATAAAACAGTCCTACAATAACAATAGATAATGCATTTAAATATTTTTTAAAAAATAAAGCAATATTTTTATTGAATTTAGAAACATTTATATTTTTGAAAATTAAAAAAATCACTGTAGTTTGTGAACATTTTATTTTTTATTTGTAATATTTTTTAATATAATGGTTATAATGCATTATGAAATCTTACGATATTTATTTTAGTTTTTCCTCGGATCAGTAAAATGACAATTATTGCGAAATAAAGACAGAACTGTTTAACTTTGTGTTTTTTAGAGCAATTAGAATATTTTAAAAAGTTTGAAGTTTTTAGTAAATAATTGTCATAATTTTGAAATGAAATGTTTATTACAAAAGAATGTATGACGTGCTTTGTCTATCAATCAAATTCAACTAAGACTTTAATTAGAAAAATACAGTAAACCGAATAATGTTCGAGGAGCAGGTGGTATGGGGCCTTTTTAACAGGAACAAAAGCTATAATTTAGTTGATAGACTGCAGTATAGTAGTGCTTTCTTTTCTTTGGCAAGGACTGTTTCAGAATCAAAGAAGCCGTATTACAATTTTATTGAAGTAAAGTATTTTTTGAAAAGGTTAATTCAAAAAAATGGATTGACAGCTTAATTATAATATAATCATAATAATTCTGTTACTTTTAATAAATTAAATTTCGGTTTTTCAGACCCCCCCCCCAATCTATAATAGACAGTTATTACCATCCTCCTATAGTTCATCGTTTTTCGTATTTTTACCTTCCTTTTATGTGTAAATCCAAATATAAAAATAAATTAAAATTTTGAACTAATCTCTTCCATTAATGTTTGAGAAATTAAATGCTCAAATTAAATTCATGAACAACTTCGTTAATTTAACGCGTTAAACTGATACTACAAACGTAGCAAATCTATTGCATTTCCTTGCCTTGCTAATGACCTGGGTTCGAAACTGGGCCAAGTAAACTTTAAGATTTTCTTTAATAGATTAATAATATACATTTTTGGTTTATATTGGTATCTAATTATTTTCATCCCAAGGATACCCTGCTTAAACTCTCAACATACCTGCTCATAACCTGCAGTCAACTCAAGCTCTCACTACATCACTGGCAAAAAGCCTAGTCAGTACTGACTTCATCTTTATTGATCTTCTGTGAGAGGCTGAGCATATATTTAAATTCTGTTAACTTAACAAATGAATAAACATAATCTTTGATTTATTCCAATTTTCTTTGCTATGAACTTTATTTTAAAAACGTATTTCAAATGTTATTAATAATTAATTATCTTGCAGGCTATATACATCTATCCATATCATTTTTTAAATTATTTAATAATTTTGGATCATCACTAAAGATTTGTTATCTTTAGTATTAAAATGGAGATAGTAGGATACCTACAAGAATGAAAAAAAAAAAGCGGCAATCTAAAAGAATGTTTTAAGGAGCACCATTTTTCTAGTTTTCATTACATCAAAAATATAAGTATATTCTTAATAAAGAAGGACGGGGAGGAGAGGAATAGACAAAACAAGAATATATTATAATTTATATACTGCTCTGGATTTTATAATCATTTGACAATTTTTATATTGATAAAAAATCACAAGTTAGTAATGATCATAGATAAACTAGACTAATGTAGACTAATAAAACAATATTACACCAGTGTGTCCAATCCATGGCCCACCAGCACATGTAGTTCAGAATATTTATGAATGTAGTCAGCACAAAATCATAAACTTATATAAAACATTGATATTTCTTTTTTTGTGTGTGATTACATATCAAAATATGATTAAAAATGCACTCAAATTCAATGTCACATATCCTACTATTTATATTGGACTTTTTCCTTTTGTAATTAAAAAATATACACAAAACATCAATGACATTTTATTGCTTGGATGTGAATATTTTCTATATTATTGATTACCAGTTAGAAACTGTTTAATTACAATAATCTCTGAATGGATCTCTATATAATTAATTAGCTTTATTGTGTGAGGACTTTGTTTTGCTTATCTTCGGTAACAGATATCACAAAAATTATGCCTAGATTTTTTTTTCATATCAACTTTTGGTAATGCTTATGGATTTAATGTGTGGTGTGGTCCAAGGCAATTCTTCTTTTTCCAATGTGATCCAAAGATTGGAATATCCTGATATATACATTTTCTAAATTTTTGCTTTTTTAAAAAAGGAATGATTCTTCATATCTGAAGCCAAGGTTTAAGTAAAATTAATAGCTATTAGAGAGAACCTGATTTTGCTTATGGATTTAATGTGTGGTGTGGTCCAAGGCAACTCTTCTTTTTCCAATGTGATCCAAAGATTGGAATATCCTGATATATACATTTTCTAAATTTTTGCTTTTTTAAAAAAGGAATGATTCTCCATATCTGAAGCCAAGGTTTAAGTAAAATTAATAGCTATTAGAGAGACCCTGATTTTAACTATTCATATCCAATAATCATTGTTTATTTTCTACTTGTGTTCAAGTTTGTCTCAAGAAAATACTGTATAACTAAGAGATCTGAAAATTTTAAAAAAAAAAAAATCTTCAAATCTTAAATCAGGGGTCCCCAACCCTATGCTCGTGGCCACCATGGTGCCCACAGACCATTTTATGTGTGCCCGCTGCTATCTGAACATGATAAAAAATTATTTATCTGATATAAATAAATTTAATTTTTAAAATTTCTTATAAATTATTGTATTATATTGTAATCAAATTGTAGGGTATACTATACTTTTACAGTGTAAAAATATAAACGTTAATTATAAGTGAAAATTTTATTTTTGAAATAAATATTTTTTTGTATATTAAGTGTATTATTAACAATATCCAACTATAAATTTACATTGAAAAAATAAATGGTGCCGCCACCTGGCCGGTATTATAGAATATGCTCTTAAGTGCAAAAAGGTTAGGAACCCCTGTCTTAAATGATATAAACAACTAGCTAATTTATTACATTCTCAATGCTGCAAATATGATTTCTAGTATAAAAGTTTTTTTCCAAAAAAAATATAATAAAAAATTGTAAAAACACTGGATGACTTAATTTCAAAGTGAATGTGATAAATTAAATACAAATATTTCTAAATTTTTATGTGACAGATTATTTTTGAATTAAAATCTAATAAAAACTATACTGCAGTAAGTAAATATTTAATGTATACTATAAAAAAAAAACTGCAAACGAAAGATATATTTTGAATTTAAAAGAGTAAATGATTCTAGAATTTTGATAGACACTGCAAAGAGACTCTTTTATCCCTTGAACAAGAATAATATCTACATAAGAAAAGTAAGCAATAAACAAACTCCAAAATTCATAAATGAATTGTAGATATACACTCTGTTTGACTTAAAATATAATCTCTTTTGAGGTGTTAATAAAATAGATATAAAAAGTTAGATACAATGATACTTTTGTTTACAAGATTCTTAAAAATATCATTATCATTAACTGAGAGAATACATTTATAGAATATTGTTCTACACAAAAGATAACAGAATAATATAAAAAAATCAAAGACCTTCTTGCATGAAGGCCATAAGTTAGAAACTAATCTGGGGATATTGGATGAGTAGACACTAGACAGGGATTTTATGCACAAACCTTCCTTTATTCAGACTTGTATTGAATGATGCTACTGTATGAAGAGTTTTGCCTCTGTGTGTCACTAAAATTTTATGATGATTGAAAAAAGTTGGTGTATACACCAATAACTGCAAAATGGATTTTATTTAATTAACAATTTTCAAGTAATAAACAAAGTAGTTCAAAGATACAGTAAATGTATGGCTTTATTGCTTAGGAGTCATAAAAAACCCTACATATTTTGGAATAATTGGTTGAGCATCCGACCTGGGATTGGGAGGTTCCAGGATTGATTCTGATGCTCAAATTTCTTATGAACTCCCAAACAATAAAGCAATATGCACTGTTTTTTTACAGTAAATATTTCCATTGGGTTTAGGCTTCATTAATCACAAATGGGCTTTGATTTAGTCACCAGTTGTTGAAAGCCTGAATAATTAAAAACTTTATATTGTTATTATTAATAAAAGCGATAAAAAATTTATTGGGAAAATGGGAGAGCAAGAACTTGATATGATTTTTTCAAAAGTCATTTTGGTTCTTGTGCACTTTCTCCAATGTGGCTGCTCGATGGCGTTGTAGCTTGGAAAAATAATGAAATGTAAGGTTACCGGGCGGATAATTTTTTGCTCTCTGTTCTCTGACAATTTTTAAAAATATTTTTAAAAAATTTACAAAACATCATTATTTTATAAATTACAAAGCTTTCAGCATTTAGTGCTCGAATGTGTGTGTGTGTGTGAGGGGGGGGGATCTGATGGTTTGCAGATCCGTCAATACATGCACTCGTATGAGCAAACAAAACTTTCAACTGGCATTGTAATAAAAAAAATTAGTATTTTTAAAATTCAAAGATGACTTAAATAATAAAAAAAAATTGAACTTAGTCTAAAGAATACAATGCTTAACATATCTGTATTGATGGGGGACATATTTATAAAACAGTATAAAACAAAACAAACAACAAAAAGCAAAGACATGATTCCAGCCTATACAATACTTTTCATGAGCAAATATTATTTATTCTACTTCAGTGCAGCAATATTTGTAAGCTTGAGTGATCAATAATGATGGGGAAATTGGTAGCAATGATGCTTAGGAAATAAATGAAAGAATAAATAAATGATGTGGTGTGTATTTATCCGCATTAGGATTAAATTTTAAAGGTATATGCTAGTTTCTATAGGGTTGTTTTTTTAAAACTTTTTTAAAAAAGATTTTGTTGTTACTTATTCGTTTTAATTTCTAGTTTTTAATCATAAGGTTTGGATTTTTAAAAAATGAAATAAAGATTGCAAACAGAGTAAAAGTTTCAAACAAAAGTGGTATCAATAATATTATAATAAGTAAAAAACTTAAATGAACAAAGCAAATAAGATGTGTGAAAATCAATAAGTACTGATTTACTTTCTGGTTTAAGATAATGATACTAGTAATATCTCCTTTGCTTTAAAGTTCACAATATAAGCAGTAGTTAAAATCAATAGATAATAAATGGCGAACAAAGATCTAACCAAAATTTGTTTATAATTCAAATAATTTCTGAATCATTTTAGAAAAGGAATTGCTGCAAAAACAAAAAAAAACAACTTTATTTGCTCAATAAGTGACTAATATTTATGATAAATATGTATTGATATTTATATCATGTAACTGTGATATTAATTTTATGCACTACATTTTAAAAATTAAAATATTTTAAAATTTGATTAAATGTCTCTAAGGAAAATGAAAAAGATAAAATTAGAATTGTAAAGACTTAATAAATTTTTAATATAACAATAGTGTGCTTCATTAAATTTAAAATTAAAAAAAGAGATTTAAAAGAATTTTGTCTAGAATGTAGCTTTCTATGAAATAAAAAAATGTGGTTTACTTAAAAAATAAAAATGAAGGTTCTGTGATGTGAAAAAAATAAAATAATTCGGGTTGACTAAAAAAGTTAAAACTACTAATGTACTAAAAAAAAAAGTGAATAATAAAATAATGAAAAAAAAAACATTAAAATATTAAAAAGGAAAAAATATATGTTTTTGGAATTGATGATTAATAAGAAGTAGAACTGATAAAAATGAATAGAAAAGAGAAAGAAAAAATTGGTAGATATAATTTTAAGTAAAATTTATAAAACATGAAGAACAGAATGAGAGATAAACAATTTAATAAAAGTGATTTGGAGACACTCATGTGGAAAACAAACTGATCATAAGATATATGACTGATGAAATATATAAAATGAATACAATTCGGACGCTTGTCCATTGGAATAAAAGTAACGTGATAATTTAGTATCTACATTAAATTTATAGCATTAAAAAAACTATTATAAATGAAAACATAATTAAAACATTAGATTAAAAAAAATGAAAATATTTATAGTATAACTTATTTTTGCAATACAAATATTTTCATCAGTAACAAAAATAAAGATAATCATTCAAAATTCATATCAGTGAAAAAAATAATTTAATGAAATGGCTTTGGACTGATTCATTCAATATTTAAAAATTGGCGATCAGCTTATTTTTGAAATTAGTTCCTGATGATGTTAATTAAAAATAAAATACATTACTAAAAATGAAAAGCTATGTTTTAAAAAAGTTATAATTAGTTCTATTTTTATCAAACATTCACATTCTGATTCAAATTATCATTACGTTAATAGCCTCTGTAAATCAGTCATTTTAACTCCAGGGAGGGAGCAAGTAGAAGTGATAATAATAATAATACAATTTTGTGATGATTATATGAACAAATCTGTAAATTAGAAATATGCCTCGATATATCATATGTCGATTCTTAAGTAATTGATATCTTGCAGTGCTTTTATTATTTTTTGTAGCAAACTTTGTTTTTCTGAAAGACTTCAGCACTTTGACTAGTAGTAGTTTACTTTCATATTGTTATTTTTGATCATACCTTCCTAATGTAAACAATCACTATTATACTTCTTCTGAAATGAGATTCGCTTCTTTAAAAAAAAAAAAAACTATATTTACTGTGAATAATTTTTTTTCAGAAAGTTATTTGTTTATATTTTTTTTTTTATGTGCCAAAGCGGGAAGCAAACCCCCGGGACAACTGTTTATAAGGCACTCGGCCACCAACGCTTGCCATCCTCTTCATAAATTTAATGCAATCAAATGTACTTTTACAAGTCTAAACTTATTACCATCAGTCTTAGCAAACTTTAAATGTGACAACAATTCGTGGAAGTCCATGTTTTCTTCACATATAATTCTACTTTTCAACCTAAAAATGAGCAAGATATTTAAGTTTGATTTACATTTATAAACTGAAAGGTATAAAAACACCCCCCCCACCACCACCACCACTATGGCTATTTAAAAGACCCATATTTTTATTTGAGCCATTTTTTAATATGTCAGATTAAAAATATTAAAAATTTTATGGAAAGATATTCTTTGAATAATCAAGAATAGCATAATTATCATATATTATAATTATGGGAGTTATGTAATGGAACTTCTCTTTTTTTATTGTTTTGAATACTTTGGGAACTTTTTTTTTTTTTAAAAAAAAAAGGTTTGCTATTTTACAAACTCCATATTTTTAACTGCAGAGAATAACAATCTGGTTAATATAATTTATGTTTTGGCTGATCATGGGTTACTTTTTGGTGTTTTTATTATTATTCACAATTACTCAAGTGAATTTTTAAAAAAATCTTTCTTAAATCTATTAACTTCAGATTATTCTTCCCACATACTAGTCTTGTACACATCATACAAATGAGGAATTTCAATCAACCAATGAACAATATCTGAAAAAAATCTTCATTATCAATAGCCCACTTTGTTAATGTGTCCCATTTAACTGTATGTAAATCATTAAAAATAAAAATTTAACAGATAATTTAAATAGCATTCAGATACAAGAAAGAGAATTTGAGAGTTTTATTTTGGGGTCATGCGTTATATTGAAAAGAGCAAAGATTTACTGGAAGAAGTAAGCATAGTGAGTCAAATGGGTCATTTTAAAGTAATTGGCATTCATAATTCAACTAAATTATTGAAACAGTATTTAAAGTCATTTACTAAGCACCTAAAAGAAACACATGAAAAAATAAAAGCAGTCTCTGTTATTTTTTGCTAGATAAGTCATACAAATGGGTTTTGGATGAAATAAAATATATTTTTCATTTAAAAACTGACCAATAGTCTCTCTGCAATCTTTGAATAAGTTGTCTAAAAGTTTACAGTCATATTTTAAAAATCATCCAATAAAATTTTAACAAAATGCTTCATTTAGCAGCTAAAATAGGAAATGATAAATTATTAGAACAGTTTAAAGTTGCACAAACTAGATGCCTTAAAACAAAATATTTAATTAAAACATGCAAATCAATCTTATTAAAAGCAAAAGGACAAATGGAAACTATAATAAGACAAAGAAATCAGCTGAAAATAACATAGCATGACTTCAGATAACCATAATTTGGTATTCAATTCTAGATTGAAGTTGCAAGATTCTTTAGACAGATATTTATTCTCAATCCAGTTTTTATTCATCTCAGCTACTTATTCTTAATTGCTCAGAAAATAAATAACAATTTATAGCCAAAGAATTAAATACATCTCAAGATAATCTGAACCACTCACATAAATGATGTGTAGAGCATTTAAAAAAAAAAAGACAGAATATGAGACTTCTGTCCAACTCTTGCCCTCATGTACTTAAAAAAAGTTCAAAGTTCATATGTGTAATAAAAAAAATAAAGAAAAATTAGAAATATTTAATCTTTAAAATAATTTGAAAGCTATACATGTAAAATTTAATAATTTCATATTTAATGTCTTTATCAACATGTATTTTGTCAATTATCTTAATATCTAAACTGCATAGTTATTTGGAATAATAATGCTTATAAATTTTTTTATGATATGCATTTATTTTAATACATAATAACAAATACCTATGGATATTTGACATATAACTAATAGCTATGTACCTGATTTGGCTGGTTCAGTCAAAATGTATTATAGGAGCAGAATTATATTTTCCAATATCTTTGGGGGAAAATGCTCTTTAATACTGTAACTGTAAATTTAAGTTTGCAATAATTTCCTTCACTTATAAATACAAAGTTTAAATTAATGCTATGGATATGAGGACATACTTCACCCTTCAAAATGCTAAGCCCCAATAAGTAGAATTTAGTATAATAATAAGCTTTTCTGAATATGGCATGCAGCACAAATATTGATAAATAATAGAAATGAAAGTTAGAAAATCTACAAGAAGTAATAAAAATATTAAAAGACAAAAGCCAACCAAACAAAATAATTAAAAAACAATTTTATTCTTTACATAAAAATATTCATAATAATTTCAGATATTGGAAATAATTACACAAATGTGAAATAAGGGTTTATTAATCTTATCAATATTTATAAGGCAACTCTAAAAAAAAAGAGATGCTGAATAAAAATTTGTGTAAAGCACTGGAAATCATCATGGTTGATGGTCAGATGTAATATCATATGATTATATAAAAAAATACAATTTTTTTTGGCTGATAATTATAATGTTTCTTTTTAATAATTTTACTATTTTTTTTATCTTCTTATTTGAATTCAGAGTCTTGATATTATTTTATGACATTAATCTATAAATAGTTGAAATACACCAACAGAAATAAATAAATAAAATAAAAAACATTAGAAAGAAGTATAACTGCCATAAAATTAATTATCATAATAACAGATATTAATTAAATTTAACTGAAATAATTTTATTAAAATCTGATAATAGTAATAATGCAAATTAAATTGCAATAGCTACCATATTCTTAACAATTGATTCAATACATAAAATTGCTTACCATTTATTGCACAGGATATCAACCATGGGGGAAAACATAGATAATACAATATGATTTAGTGGTGATGGTAATACAGTAAACAAGACCTTAGAACTTTTACAACAAATTGTGGCAATGCCACTTATCTAACAATGAAAGACAACTAATAAAAAATAGAAAGACAAAAATAAATATAGTCAACAAAAATATGTAGTCATATATTCACCTACTGTAATGTTATAATTACTATAATAAACATTGAAGAAATTTGAACATAGAGTGATGAAGAGTTATAAGAAATTTGAGCACTAGAAGTGATAGAGTGTATCATGATGCATGGATCTTGAGTTCTAAAATATTTTCCTCTACCATTGTATCAAACCATATAGGGCAAAAATAGCTGTTACATGCAAGAATATACAATATAGAACATTGTATAGGAATATATAGCTATGTATAAAAATTCAAATAAAGACCATTGTATTGAATAAATGTGTACACATAACATGTGTTATGCTTTTAAAAAAAACTAAAATGTTATTTGACTTACATAATATTTTTATCTTTTCCAAACTGTCTCAACATCATGAGGAATGAATCAGTCAAAGAGAGTTTTTCTTCTCCAAAATTATAAACTGTAGTCCTATGATCTTGCATTTTATTAATTATTTTTGCAGAGATTGATGATTGTATAGCATCCGAGTCTTATATTTATCTAAACAAGATGGCATTTCAATATTTTATATCATAAACCTGGAAGCTACATGTTTTTGGTTTGAATTTCAATCTGTCATTTTCTAGTCTGTGAATCCACTTGCTTATTATTATTAATGATTACATTGAGTGATTAATTACTGTGTATAGTAAAAATATACAATGTTGTGTCAATGGTTTGACTGTTTAGAGTTTTATTATAAGAAAAAGTATTCAGAGAATTTTTTTCACAGATTTTTCATATTATTAAGAAAAAAAAAATTGAATACTTCTAACTGATACTATAAGTTAATTGATAATACATTCTTTAATCTTAGACTATGTTAAGCAATTAATATTATTAATGATCTGTGATGAAAGACAGTGTGAAGCAGAAAAATGACTTTTTATAGTTAGGATGATTAGAATCTATCGTGAATAGGTTTTGATGTATATATGGTAAAAAATATTACATGTACTTTTAATAGCAAGAGAAGGCTTTTAAAAAAAAATCAAAAAATATTAATCCCAACTTTTATAAAGATAAACAACTTTTGTTTGAATTTTAAAAAAAGGACTAAGTAAAAATCTTCAAAGTAAAAAAATAAAAAATTATAAAAATAAAAAGTCTTTAAAAAACTTGGGAAAATACACTTGATTTGATGAATAAAAAATTAAATTGGGTATGAACGTTTCTTTTTATCAGAAAGTAAAAAAAAAGGCAACATGTCATACATATCATTTTCCGCAAGGGTGTTGGTCTAGTTTAACACGATAATAAAATAGCAGATTCAGAATTTAAAATATTTGTGGATCATTTTCTCCATTAGAACACAAAAATTCAGATGCTCAAGTGAATGAAATCACTGTGCTCAATCTGACTCTTAACACTCAAACATCCATAAAATTATATTCAAAATGTATATCATCATCATGAGTAGTTGCATGTTTAAGCAATTGGTACCTGATTTAACCTGGACTGACAAAATTTTCCTGATGTTTGAAGTAGTTTTTACAATTATTGCTAAATTCTAATGTCACTTAAAATAAATCCTGAATTAGTTTACAATAAAAAAAAATAACATTATTCAGAAATTACCAATTTGCATCATCAATGTAACGTATCATTTATGGGCAGAAAAAAAAAAATTTAATATTTTTTTATTTGTAAAATAGTCAGATATAAAGTAAATAATGTTTTAAAGGATGATAGCATAATAACTCTCAAAATGTAATAGGATAAAATTCTTTATTTCTTTTCAATTCATTCTTAACAATGTTCTACTCAAATTCTTTCTTTTACATTATAAAGATGTGCCAATATGTACATCAATAACCACAGTTCATTCACAATATACTAGAAAGAATTTTTCTTTTTTGTTTAGTTTGAATCTATTCCTGATTGGGAGAATATACTATAATTTCTAGATCTTGTGGTTCTTGCATCAATAGACAGAGTAATTTGTTTTTATTTTATAGAAAAAAAAAGAAGCAACAGGAACATACTCATCAACAGTTGATTTCCAACACAGGGTCTGCTTAAAAGTGAATGTTGCAAATCTTTATACTTGATAGTGATTAAATGCTATTAAAAAGTTTTCAAAAAGATTTAATTTAAATAATCTATATTTCAATTGGAAAAAAAAATTATAAATTACTAATTTAAACTGGATTAATGTTTTTGAAAATATTAAAGAAATAGTTAATGTGGGGGGGGGGGGGAAGAGTCATGGGCTATTTAATTTAACAATGATATACTTAAAACACTAGTTACTCTCTTCATACAATAGTGCCAATCAATGGGTGCTAGAAGATTTGTGCATCAAAATCTCTATCTACCAGTAGTGCCTACTCATCCAGTATCCTCAGATTAAACAAGGCAAAACTCTCTCCATACAGTAGTGTCACCAAAATGTATGGCTGCTGAATTGAGTTCAGACCCATATGACTATATAAGCTATTGAGCTTAGAGTGAAAATATTATTGTGTTTTCAATTTCATTCTCATAGTTTTGTAGTTAAGTAGAGATAAAAGATGGCTGCTGGAGGGTTGCATTAGATCCTAAGATCTAGGTGCAATGCTCTCAGATCCAAGGCTCCTCACTGATGAAGGCCACAAGCCAGAAACTAGTCTGAGTATATTGGATGAGTAGGCACTAGATGGGATTTTATGCACAAGCCTTCTGGCATTCATTGTTTACTCTGATTGGCACAGGGTGGCACTACTGTATGGAGAGAGTTCTGCCTTGTTTAATAACAATTATGTGCTAGTATAAGAGATGGTGATCATGTGATGTTTAGTGGTTTATCCTCAGATTAGTTTCTATCTTGAGGGCTTAATCAGTGAGAATATTTGAATCAGAATATTGCACCTAGATTTTTTTGATTTAATGTAATCTTCCAGCAGCACCTTTTATCTTTTTTTGTTAACTATTAAGCTATGAGTCTAAAATGAAAACACAATTATGTTTTCTATTCAATCTAATTTATTTATACAGTCATATAGATCTGAACCCAGTTCAGTGTATATATTTTGATGTTTTTGATTTTTTAATAACCATAATTAACAGCATCCTTTGACAAAGATCACATGACCACCATTTCTTATGTTTACACAATCTGATAAAACAGTAGCAACTCTCCCCATACAGTAGTATAACTAAGCAAGTAAATTAAATTAGTTTTGAGCGAAAATGTAATTTGAGAGTTGCATTAGATCCAAAGATTTAAGTGTAAATTTCAGATACTAGGCTCCTCATTGATGAAAACCATAAGTTAGAAACTAGTCTGGGAATATTGAATTAGTAAGTACTATATAGGGATTTTAAAGCACAAACCTTCTAGCATTTCATTGATTACTATAACTTGATTTGTTAAAACTACTGTATGAAAACAATTACTACTGCCTTAACAAACTATGTAAGCATAAGAAATGGTATTCATGAGATATTTCATGGTTTAATACCAATTCTGGCCAAAGGATGTCAGCAATTATGGTTATTAAAAAATTAAAGACATCAAAATCTAGGTACTGAACTGAGTTCAAATCTGTATGACTATGCAAGTGAATAAATTGGATGGATTGAAAACATAATTGTGTTTTCATTTTGGAGTCATAGTTTTATAATTAACTAAAAAGATAAAAGGTGGCTACTAAAGGGTTATATTAGATACAAAGATCTAGGTGGAATACTCTCAGATTCAATGATTCTCATGATGAAAGTCATTATCTAGAAACTAGTTGGGAATGGGTAAATAATCAGTAAATAGGAATTTTGATGCATAAATCTTCTAGCAACCATCAATTATTATGGCTTGCACTAAGTGGCACTAGTGGTCATGTGATGCTTTAGTGTTTCAATGACATAATTATTCAATAAAAAAGATAATAATTATATAAAAAAATCAAATTGATATTTCACACAGCAGATTCCTTGAAGTGATGAGATAGAGGATTACTATATTTAATCTTTCAATCATATACACGATTTAGTGAACATTAAAATTTAAATTATAAACATATGTTTTGATTGGAAATAAGAATTTACAAAAGCAAAAAGATAACCAAATAATTAGTGAGATTGTTACCAATTAATAAAAGCAATTTAATTATTTAAATATTTAAGTTAATGGATATGTATAATAAACAAGTGTTAGATTTAGTTAAGATATAGTGTGGACAATATTTTATTAATAGGTAATTATTTTGATGGTTAATAAACCCATTGTTTGTTTTTTTTAAATCAATATATTGAGTGATTATTGAGAAACTGAAACGAATAACAAACTAAAATCAGCCGTGGTAAACAATTATCAACCATCCACATAAGTTTAAAGTTTAATGTTCGTAGTGAATTTCAGATTTGCAAGATTCAAAATCAATTTTTGTTAGGTGAATTTAGCAGAGATTAGAAATGGATTAATTAGAAAATAGTAAAAATATTGAAGTATATATAAAAAAAGTTTTAGAAAGTAGAATGTTAATGCATTTTTGAAAAAGAAAAGAAATAAAATTTGGATTCTATATAAATATAGTAAAATAATATTAAAAGTAGTACTAAGCAGGAGATTTAATGCAAAATGGAAAAAAAAAAGATAGTAACTTTTCATAATTTAAAAAGAAAAAATGCTTGTAAAAAAGTGATCAGATCATAATGTTTTTGTTTCAGAACTGCTTGGTTATTTATCTAATACGGTATTTAAGGCCCATTTAAAATTTGATAAATAACATTTATACAGTAGATTTAAGATCAAGAAACAAAGGTCAATAATGAGTCCAACTATCCAAAAGGTACACTTGACACCTTAGGTTAAAAAATAAAATGGCTCAACTTCATGCTAATTCTCTGAGATTATTGCTTATTTTGTATATATTGATCCACTTATAAAGAAAAAAAATAGTGAATTTTACACTCTCCAAAACCTCCTAGGTTTTAATGAGTGAATATATGTTTCTGACTATATGACTTGTAAAGATAATATTGAGAATATCTTTTTCACTTATCCTTTTATGCCTTATATATACTATCAAAGTTTAAACATTCAGATGTCCTGTGTGTTTTAATACCGCTTAACCACTTGTGTATATATGTGCGTCATTTTTCAAACACATACTTATCTTCCTTTATTTAAACAAGTAACAGATGTAGTTATCTTTTAACTTTCAGGTCAAAATTCTGTTTTTAAATAAAGAAGAAAATATTCTAGCAATGTATTCATATAAATTAGTTTTTGATTTCTGTAATAGCTCAGTCAGCTCCACAACCGTTTGCTTTATGTTTTATGAGAGAGCGTAAATAGTCATCGCTGATAATCTTTGAACTGTTACAATTATTTTCCATGAACAATTAATGGAGGTCACCGCATATAAATTTTGACAATCATTGATCTCTAAATAAACCAAAGAAAAAATATATTTCACGCTCAATTTCCCTTTCCTTTCATTTTTTAAAAAGTGCATTTCAGTTTTTAAAAGACCAATTTTATTTATTTTATAAATCAAACTAATAAATGTTTATTTTTTAAAAAATCTTAATCAAATTACATTAATAAAAAGTTTTTTAATTACTGAAATTACAATTTTTAAATATGTTTTAGTTTAGAAGGAACTTTATTCAAGGAAATATATATCTACAGATGTTTCAGTTTAAAGGAATATACGTATATATTTCAGTTTGTTTGTTTTTTTTTTTTAAAAATACGAAACTAATCAAAGAATACCACAATAATTATTTTCAATAGCATTCAGTAAATTATACTATTATTAAAAACATTTACAATAAAATAGGAAACAGAAAATACATCTCACTAGAGGTTAGAGCACTGATGGACAAGTGATCAAGTGGTTGCAAAAAAATATGTTTTATCAATTTCCTTCTTTGCACTTATAAATTTGCACACCCCCACTCCTCAGTATTCTTTTTTTTTTACCTACATCTATATCTATCAATTTTATACACTCTCTCTGTTTTTATCATGTATGGATATTTATAAATTATTACTTTATTCGTAGATTCAAATTGACTGTTTTTTTTTTTATTGTTGTTGTTTATTATTTTATCAGTTTTGGAATAAACATACTTCATTTATTATTTATACTGGTTGAATTGAATATTCGAAATTCTATAAAATTGTGCGAAAAAAATTAATAATGATATTAGAAAATATAAATGTGAATTTTTAATAAAAGTTATAAAAGAAAATAAGTCTTAAAAGTTTTACAAATTTTAAAGAAAACTTTCAGCAATAAGAAGAAAAAAGAGAGAACTATTATTAAAAATATATATAATAATAATAAAACAAAACAAATTATTCCCTACAATTACCACAGTTTCTGAATCACCAAATATTTTGAATGAAGAATTATGATATGCAATTAAATCTACGAAGACGCAAAAAACTCCAGAAAACGATGGAATTATTAACGATATTTTAAAAAAGCAAGCAAAGAAATAGATAAATTGTAGGCAAAATTATATACCAAATTTAAATTATAAAGATATATCAGATTATTGAAAGAATGCAAAAGTTATTTTGGTATTTAGTAAAGATAATAAATAAGTCAATGAAAATTACATATTTATCAGTTAATAGCTGTTAAGTAAGTGTCTTCTGATACTTAATTATTGTCCTGTTTTATTTAATTCAACATTTTGATTGCCAATAAGTAAATAACTCAGATTATATTTAAGTGAATAGGAAGTAACTGAACCTTCATCATGTTTGCAATCCTATCACAACTAACTATCAGTCTGGAAGTCAGACCAACCTTTCACACCATAGATACATTAGAAATATACACATTGTCAAGCAATCCATATAGCATATGTTACAATTTAACTTCATATCTACAATATTTCTATAGTAACCCCAAACTTAATTTTTATTTTTTTATTAAATATAATTCCATCACACATTACTGAAACATATGATCAAAGACATGTGGAAAAGGTAAATGTACATCTTGGGGAGCATTGATCTTTTTCACATGTATTTGATTATATGTTTTAGTAATGTGTGATAGAATGGTATTTAATAAAAAAAAATATATATATAAATAAGCTTGAGGTTTCTCTAGAAATAATGTATATGTGAAGTTGAATTGGAACATGTGCTATATTGATTGCTTGACAACATGTATTTTCTCACGTATCTATGGTATGAAAGGTTGGTCTGACTTCTGGGCTGATGGATAGTTGTGATGGGATTGCAAACATGATATAACTCCTTGGAAGCTTAAGTTACTTCCTGTTCATTTTGATTGTTCTACAATTTTCTTCATAAATTTATTTTCTATATAGTTTTACACAAGATTTTCATCAAGATAACTTTGGATTCAACTCAACCAAAAAAAAAGAAGAAGCTGGATTTAAAAGTAAGATCCATGGATTATATCAAAGTATTCATAAAAGTTATGGAAAAGACCAATAAATGCAAATTGCCATTATGCATTGAATTTGTACATTGTAAAAACATATTTAATTCTATGAGCATTTCCACAGTGTTTAAGGCTTTGGACCTTCAAGATATAACAAACAGGATATTGTCATAACATGAAGAATATTTTTTAAAATGCAACAGTAGTGATTAGATCACAAGGCACAGTAAATACATTAATATTTATCATTATGTACATTAGAGTGATACCATATCTTCAAACATTTTTGAAGCAGTTTTACAAGAAATATTTTGTGGATTAAAATGGGAAGTTAAAGGAATAAAAAATATATGGATTTTATTTATAGTATTCAGATTTTTAGTTGATGTGATTGTTTTGCAAACGATGCTTAGAGTTTCAGAAAATGTGCATGAGTTATTAGATGAAAAGAAGAGATTAGGACTTTTAAAGATAAGTGATAAAAAAGACTAAAGTAATGTTCAATGTATTAAATTTAATGCATATGTTTTTGAAAATAAATTAATAAATGTACGTACCAATTCTTACATGTGGATCAGAGGTTTGAACACTTAAGAAATAATCACTCTATGAAGTATTGAAAGATGTACATTGAACAGGAAGGAATCAAAAGTTAAGTAAGTGAATGATAGAGGTAATATTAATAACATTGAAAAAATATAGACTGAATTGGAGGTAGAATAAACAATTTATTCGAAAATATTATAGTAGATATATAATTGAAGTCTTAAGCTGAATCTAAAACGATTGTAAAAGATTTATAAAGAGACTATTATATGATACAGATGGATAAGATATGAACATTTGTGGTTATGATTGGACAAGAGAGGCTTTGAATCAAAAAAATTAGATTAAACTGGGAGGAGCGAAGTGGGGGGAGAGGTTAGAATATATATATATTTGTAGGAATCTTACCATCAACTATTTCCTTATTATCTTAGTCTAGTATATTCAAATAAAGAAATAAATTACACAATTCATCTAAATTTTTGTAAAACTTGATTTTATTTTTGAATCAACTTTAAAAAAAAACATACAGTCAATTTAATATCCAAAATGCTAGAATAGTCTATTCATATATATAATTTCATGAAAATAATAATTTATTGTATCAAAAATAATATACCCGGGTCTCATTTTATGTGGATTTTTTTAAATGTGATTTTGAAGTTATGTGATTCATGTTTCTTTTTAATATCTTTGTATGTGATAAAAATTATTAAATCAGAAGTCAAGCTTGATAATGCGCTATTACTTTAAATATTATAAATTTCATACACTCACCTGTCATATTTAAAGTAATAGTGCATTATTGGAGTTTGACTTCCATCTAATAATTTCAATATTTTCAGTGCTTTATAATAGTTCTGTAATAGATTTTATCCAATAAAGAAATTCATAATCTACTTAAAATCAGGATTTTCCCATTTTATATACACACATTAAATTTTACAAGATTATAATGTAAATCTGTTCAAATGTTATAGAATCCTATATTATGCATGTTGTTGTTTTTGCATTTTAAATCACATTCTATTTTTGCTTTTTAAAAAAAAGAGTATATAATCAATTAATCATTTAGTGTCCGCAAGTTTATTTTTAAAAGGTGAATAATAGTGGTGGGCACAATTAAATTTGACAATTAAAAATTAAAATCTGATTTTTAATTATAATTAACAATTAAAAAATTACATAACGTGATCTGAAATTAATGTTATGCAAAACAATGAAATTTGATTTTTAAATGGAATTGAAAATTAAAAAATTAAAGACAAAACTAAGAATTTAATTTTTAATTGTTAGTTTTAATTAAATTTTACCCAATAATGGTGAATAGGTGTTGTTTTATTATCATAAGTTCAAGTTCTTATTTTTATTTTAAACTTTTAGTTTACCTTAATGGAGAGGAAAAACATCCAAGAAAAAGAATTTCTTTGGAAACAAAAATTTCAATTTTAGATTGCTTAGCAAAATGGGAATGATCAACAGCGATTGGAAAACATTTGAATTTGGGTGAATGTACTATAAGAGCAATTAAAAAAAATAAAATTGGCACTAGTTGTATTTCCTCTTGTGACAAATCTGATGTTTTACCAGTTCACAAATGAACTTGCATACCATCAAATATCGATAATGATTAAAATACTATACATGTATGAAAAAATGTAAAATACTGTAAATTACACTTAAAAATATATTGCTTTGAATAAAATTAAATACTGTAGTTAATAAAAAAAGTAAAAAAAGTTTGTCTTGTATCAATTTTTTTCAAAATTGAAATTTTTTATTAGTCATATTTTATTTCCTTATTTTTTTATGCAAATTTTAAAGTAATTTTACATTGTTGCTTTGCTTTTATGCGATTTTTGAAAAATACATTATGTATCCCCCATTTTTCAAAATAAATTAAGTCTATTTTTGTGTGATTTCTTTTGTGTGTGATTTCCAAGGAACCTATCTACCACATAAAATGAGACCCAGGTGTACTTATATGACATCAAACCATAATCACATCTGCTAACTGAAAAAGTCAATCTATTTGATATATTTCATTCAAAAACTGCTTAAGAGAAGTACTTAGTAAAAATGTTAATGTATTATTTGCACTCATCCATTGTCCATTATGATTCAGAATTCTATTGGCCTTAAAATGCAATTTCCAAAATGATTTTCTTGTCAAAAGGTTATTTTTATAGCATTAGGATCTTCAAAGATGTATTAGCATTTGGAATCATTTGTGTGGCTGTGACTTTTATTTTTTATTCATTACAGTTTGTTTGAAGTGTTTGTTAGTCTTTCTAACACATTTTGATTTTTAGTCACAGCTGATTGCATAAAGTTTTATTTTTTTTTTTCATTTTTAATATAACTTGAAATAATAAACAGTTCAGCAATTTTGAACATTGATGTTCCAGTAAATCAAGAATTACCAATTTAATTTCTTTTAAATTCTTTTTATATCTGACATTTTATCTCATTGGTCTATGAAATTGATTTAAAGATCAGAAATGCAAAGATATTAGATTGTTGAACTGATTTTTTAATAATTAAATCTATGAAGATTACAAAAAGGAAGAAATGTATCCAAGACTGAACCTGGCAGAATGGCTGTAATTAGATCAAAAGGTGCATAAATATTCATGCAACTTTTTATAATTATTCTTTTATTGGCTCAGTAATTATTTACTGTTAAGAGGTTAATTAAACACAGAGAAATTGCATTAACATTAGATCAAAAGCCAATTTCAAATTAATTTTTGTGATTAAGTAATTCGTTCACTCTATTAAAATAGTTTCCTGTATTATTCATACTACATGAGTTATTTTTCTACAAATGCAGGAGATAATTTATTCATTTTTTTCTTCAGCAATTTTTATTGATGAAGTGATTTTTTTTTAAAAAAATAGGATTTTAATACACTGCTTTATCACATAATATGAGCTCAGTTAGTTCCCCAATTGCCTTGCAAATAAAAAAATCTCATATAAAAAATTACTAATTATAATGATTTCAATAGCAAAAAATTTAATTCATTGCATTAGATTTAAAATATATATAATAAGTATTAAAAATCTATTTAAAAAAACAGCCAAATTTACAATACAAAAAAAGATTAATTAATGAATATACATTTTACTAAGCATGTTGTTATTATTATTATTATTATTATTATTATTATTATTATTATTATTATTATTATTATTATTATTATTATTATTATTATTATTATTATTATTATTATTATTATTATTATTATTATTATTATTATTATTATTATTATTATTATTATTATTATTATTATGTAGTAGTAGTAGTAGTAGTAGTAGTAGTGATGGTGGTGGTAGTAGTAGTAGTAGTAGTAATAATAAAATAATAATAATAATAATAATAATAATAATAATAATAATAATAATAATAATAATAATAATAATAATAATAATAATAATAATAATAATAATAATAATAATAATAATAATAATAATAATAATAATAATAATAATAATAATAATAATAATAATAATAATAATAAGAAGAAGAAGAAGAAGAAGAAGAAGAAGAAGAAGGGGGAGGAGGAGGAGAAGAAGAAAGAAAGAAGAAGTATTAAACTGTATATAAATATAGTATATAATAAAAACCTTTCAGTTGCTGATTTTTTTTTCAAATAACTATAATTTTATAATTTAAGGTTGCCATTTTGAATTTCTACATTACATAAGCATGACATTTCTCTGAATTACAATTCATCAAATTTAAATGAACTATATATAAAAAAAGTTAATATTTGATTATTTTATATTTTGCCTTCAATGTTTTTATTTTTATAATGATCTAAGCAATAAAACTTTGAAATTTTTTTTTTTTGCAACACTTTTTTTTTTTTCAATCTATGGACCATTTATTTATTTATTTTTTAATATAAATACAATCTTAATTAAATAAAGATTAGATTTAAAATGTAGTTAGTGTACAGTTAATGCAGTAGATTTAATAATGTAATCATTTTTTGCCAATATTGATTGTACTTAGAATAATACATTTTTGTCTAGAGGAAATTAAAACTACTAGATATAAAAATATTAATTAGAAATTAATTAATCAAAAATTGCTTGAGGTTGTGTATATAATTTTAATTTTATTATTAACGTGCTTTGTTATTGTATATGATCAAAGTTTGTTTTTAATTATATACTAAATAAATTTTTTTGATTTTGATCTTTTTTTTGTTGATGACATTTTTTTACATTTGCAATGAAAGCCTCAGTTATTCTGGATGTGTCAAAAATTCTGCTACAGATGAATTATGTCAATGCTGATTAAAAAATAACAAAGTAAGTGATATTTTAAACTTGTGTTTAGTACCCTTTTATCATATAAAGTTGATTATTAATTGCATAATGCATGAAATAATCCCTACTTCCTTTTTAGTCAACATAATTTAGATTTGTAATAACATTATACTTGTCTTAAGCAAAATTAGCATTTCGAAGAATATTGAACAAAAATTAAGTAAATGTATTTAAGTAATGTAAAACATCAAAAGCTGAAAGCTAAATCAGTTAATAAAATAAACAATAATTTAGAATTAAAAAACTAGCCAAAATTTAAAATTAAAATTTATAGCCACTGGTTTTACTGCCAAGACAAACTTCTCATGTGCAAAACAACAGAAGCTGTTGTGTTTATACCTGAATTATAAGATTAGTAAAATACAATTATAATATTTATTAATAAAATAAATATACAATTGCATATTTACACAATATATAAAATTATTATATCTTTATAGCATTTTAGCCACAGTGCAACTATAGAAGAAAGGCTCATTATGTGCCCTTACAATTTTATTTACCACTTAGATATAATGTGATAACCTGTCCTTGGAGTAGGTATAGTGACACTTCTGGCTGTATTCTGACAGCTTGCCTTAGGTTTGCTTTCAGTTATAGAAGCTCCCAGTCCTGAACATAGATTTGCCTCATTGCTCAGTCATATAGTGGATAACCATCATACTGCCATTCAGCAATGACAGTTGTTGTCTGGTTAATGTCTATCATCTTCCAGTTCTAATGTGAACTTGCCTCAGTGTTCAACCATTTATAGGACAATGTGTATACTAACATTCAGCTTTGGCAGTTATTGTCTGAATTTACCTTCAAATGGATTGACTATATGACAGTAATTGAATTCTGTGAGCATCACCTATTGGCCTATTATTATCATTAGATAAATGTATAGCTATTGGTCCTTGGTGATGATCTGAACAAGATGGAATCTGAACTAGTCCATTATTTGAAGAGCAGGTAAAATATGACACAAACACAATACAATTATACACTAAACTAATTACTTTTACTTTTCACCTGCATTCCAATCACCTTTAATATCAAAACAACTCTTAAATAAGTTAAAAGTGTCATAAGCAGATTTTTTTAAAAAAAAAGAGATATAGAGGAGAATAAAAAAAAACCCTATTATTGAAAATTTATGATTCTGAAACTATTTAAGACTTCTTTTGATATTAAAGGTAATTGGAATGTGAGAAATAAAATAAATTAGTTTAGCATATATTTGTAATTGTTTGTGTTGGTTTGTATTTGAAAAATTAGTTTAAATTTTGAATAGTTTTTAAATTCTGACTTTGTGTAATTTCTTCATTTTAGATAATGTATACATTTTAAAATTTATTTTTAATGCACTTTATTATGGTATATGTTAAAGTTTGTTTTTAATTTAGTATTTTACTAAATGAAACTTATATATATCTATTTATGCCATTTATGATGAAAATTTATTTATCTTCAAGGCGTTATAAAAAAGGTATATGCAATATTGTTCAGAAGTTCATAAGAAGAAGTTCGAGTGCCAAACCTGCCAGAATCGATCCTGGGACATCCCGATTTCAAGTCAGACGTTCTACCACTACGCCAAACTGCATAGAGTAAGTAGACTATTTTATAAAGATAATGGATGGAATCTGGTGATTACAGTAATTGTATTTCTTTATAGATATATTAAACAATCTCCATACCTTTCCATTCTTTTTAACTTCGTATAAATAAAGATACAATAAAAGACAAATGATTGTATTTCATCGCATTTTATTATTGCACAATTTATTGTATAGTATTATATACTCAAAAAATACATTAAATTATATTGTACATAATGAATAATGGTGTACTTTTTTTTTTGGCATGAATGGGGGCATTTTATTTTAGGTGATGACATTGCTTTCATGTTCTTACAACCAAAAAAGGGTGGACATTTAAAAAATATATATATATTTAAAGTTCATTATAACATATAGTTGATTATTAATGGAAAAAGTGAATATAAATTAATGATGATGGTTATTGTGAGTCCTTCTATAAAAACCCCTCATATGCAGGGTGTGTGTGTGTGCATATTTTTCCTGCAAAATAAAAAATACCAAACAGTAGAGTTAAAATTTGTGATGTATTTCTAAAACTGCGGTAAGAGATTAAACCGTGTTAAAAGAATATAAAGCAATGACAATATACAATTAATGATGATCATGGGACCACTGCTTTGGTCATAGTATTCGAGGCCCTTGATATATAAATGGATATGCAGTCAGAAAGTTTAACATTATATGAATAAAACTGGAAAGCCTAAACGCAGTAGAAATTCACAGATATTTCTTATTTAAATATATTTATGATAAATCACCTCTAATTTGTAGTAGGTATTTTTTTTTTCAGAATTACTAAATTTACAATATTTTTCTCTCCTAATTAGAATGGGGGAAAGGGGATTCTTTACTGCAGGCAATTTATTACCAAGTACTTAATTCCAAATTATAGTTTAATAAAGTAATTTGAGTTATATATATGAAGTCACTAAAAGATTTATTACCTCTGCAGTAAGACAAATAAGCTGATAATTAGGAATGGAATTTCATTTTTAAATGAATTTAAAAAACTCTTATTAAAAAGAATGATTTATTAAAATATTTGCAAGTAAGTATTTACGTAGTGTATTTTTAAAACCACAGGCATATTAAATCACTACGAGGCCTCTGGCAGAATAAATTGGAGGATGGCCAACTTCTTTGTTCTGAGAGAGAGGGGAGTTCTACGTTAATATTTAATTTAATAATAATATAAAAAAAAGTAAACATTGTTATATAATTAACCATCATTTTTGGCAAAACAATAAAATTAATAATTTCTATATTTCAATAAAAAATCTTTGATTATTCCAACAGATATATTTGTATCTACAAGGTCATTCATTCATCAGTGCTCGAACCTATAGTGATATAATTTCTCAAATAATTATGCGATGAATATGCATACGAGAAAGTAATGTGATATTTCTGTTTGTATTTGACATGGTTATTATAAACACACACACAAATATCTCAAATTAGAAAAAAGAATAATTTTTGTTTAATACCGGAAAGTTATATATTTTCTTGGAATCCTAATTGTTTGCAAGATCCCTGGAGGCCACCAGATCTGATATACAAAACTATTTAAAGAGTGTTACAAATATATAATCAGTAATTTATAAACTTATGTTTTGAAAAATTAAATTTTGATAATACATTATATCAAATTTTTTTTTTTAGGGTCTGCATCTGCTGATTTATTTGTTATTTTACTTTTCCCCTCAGTTTTATATATACTACATATTTTAAAGTTATTGACATCGTTGTCTTTAATGATTTGCACTATTTATTTAAGGATAAAATGTAAAATAGTCACAAAACATCATGATAAAGAACAGATTATGCGTTCTAGACTAAAATTTTTATTCCAAGAAGTAAACCTTTTCTTTTTCAGATAATTGTTTAATAGTCATATCATTTATTATATATACATTTAACTCAGTGTTGTTGATTTGCATCTTGCAGTCTCCACATTTAAATCAGTTTCCTGTTAGATTATCATTAGCAACAAAATGTAATTACAGAAAACAAAGTCTTTAATAAATATCTTTGCAGCATCAAAATCTTTTCAAGAACAATTGAAGAAAAAAACCATTATTTACAAGACATGCTAAAATCGAAGATGTGGGTTTTTGAACAGAATTTGATTTTTTGTTTTATCTTCATAACTTCAGGGCCTGATTGATAATAAGTTATACATACCCATGAGAGTTTTTTGGACCATATTAATATTAAAACTGATATCTTTGCCTTGATAAGGAAGACAGTTATTTCATGAAAAATTGAAATTAAAACAAAAATAAAATACATGGTATATAACCAAATAAGACTATTTTTATCATTTAACTGAGGAAATATTCAATATAATATATAATCTTTTAATATTTATTTATGCTCTCCATATAAATTTATACAAGCTTACAATCTTATATGCAATAACATTTGATTCAAAAGTAACTAAACTATTATGTTTCTGCCAATTAACCTTAGCATATGCAACTGTGTTGGAGACTGTTTGGAACCTCATCGCAGTTGCATTTAAATAGTTTGTCAAAACAAATTTTGATACTAAAGTTTAAATATAAAAATTTACTGGTAATGTGATTTTCCCATGTAGTTGATGGACAGTTTGATTGATATCCTGAAAGAACTGCAGTTGATTTTTTTAATCAAATATTGCCATATATAAAGTATAAGCTTTATAAATTTCTGTTGAGTGTATAAATAAATAATATTAACAGATTACATGTTCATGTCATATTTAATTAATATTTGTATGTTAAATGATTTTTTAAGTTTTTTTTCTTTAGCATATTAATTTTTTTTAGAGAGTTTGACTATTAACCAAATATCAAAAGAACCTGTAGAAATTCCAACCAGAAGATTCTCTAATGGCTTTATTATGTCCTTTGATTCTGCTAATATAATCATATATTCGACCATTATTAATTATGTGGCTTATGGTCTGCATTTATCACATTTACATAGATCATCTAAATAAAGTATAAAAAATGATGGGGGGGGGGGATCTTAATTTAAATAAAATTATTATGCTGAATCTGCCACTATTATTGTATGATGATTTCTGAATAATTAATTTTTTTATTAATATAGCTAAAAAATATTAATAAATAAAATAATTGTATAATTAGTTGCTCAGAAGACTGTGGCAGCTTTAGATAATAGTTTCATTTAAATTAATATATATTTCCCCTTTTTTACAGTTAGAAAAGTACTATTTATGTTTTGAAATATGCAGATTCATTCAAATATATATTTGGCACAATTTTGTTAATTTTAATTTAAACAATTTACTTATAAGATAGAATAATATCAAATCTAAAATTTACAATTATTTTTAATAGCAACAACAATAACAATACTAATAATAGTAACAGCAATAAATATTGTTATTGCTATTATTATTATTATGTTTCAACAATGATCTTTATTAATTCTTTGGCTTATATGGCATTACATAACCTTGATTGTAAGGGTTAAGGTGCATTCATGTTGTACAGGCTAATTTCAAGGGTTACAATAATCAGGTTTCAAATTACATATTTTTTACAAATGTTGCTACTAGTTTTGATACAGAGATGAATATCAAATTTAATCATTAGTCTTTAAAAACTCAATTTCATAAAGAGAGAGATATGCCCTAAAATTATAAAATCTGGCATCATATTGAAAATTATTTACAATTACTAAATTAATCTTGATTATTGCTTTTTTAATTGTAAAATCAAGCTATGGGTGCTGTACAAAGAAGAAAGTCAATTAAGAGTAGAATTATATATGATGACAGCTGGTAGACTGAGATAGATATGGTGTAAATTCTAGAGTCTGTTAGTGAATGGAGTTGAAGGCAGTTAGTGGTGAGTTTTGTTTGGAGTAATGGATGGTACCACTGAATGCTTTTTCGATGTGGTTATTGTTGGATTATGACATTTTAGATTGGATGATTGTTTTAGTAGTGACTAGATGGCAGCAAAAATATCTGGGGTTGCAGTATTGTGACCCTGGGTCTTGATTTGTTGGAGCTTATTGATGCATGTAGCTGTATATCTTCTGGTGCTGTTGTCAATGGTTAAGATGCAGAGAGTGCATCAGAAAGCATACAGAATAAAAATTGTTGCATGTGCTGTGGGAGGGTGTATCTTCTGATAGGATTGAATTAGCTGTTGTATAGATAAAACTGGTCATCAGTATGTATTTAGCATGATAGTCCTGATTTGGTTAAGGGCTTGATAATGTTGAAAGATATGTTCAATTTCCTCTGCCACATTACATAAAATGTAGAATGGATTTATATTTTTATATAGTTGGCAATACCAGAGAAATTGTGATGTTGTTAATGCATGCAGCTTAAGATGAACTAGGAAAATGAAAAATGTAGGCTCCAGGGACCATCTTTGGAAGAAGCAGAGTAGCTGGTGGTTATTGATAGCAAGCATAGGAGAAGAATAATCTTTGTTGGCTTCCAGATATAGTATAGCATATGTTTGCCAGTATGTGTATTTATTAATCATGGGAAATGTTGATTGGTTGGATGCTGATAGGATTGATTGGTAAAGAATGATGAGAAATGAAGCTGATATATGGAGAGATCTATCAGTAAGGATTACTTGTAACAGCAATTGTAATGCTGGAAACTTTTAAACAATTGATTCAATTTAATTTATGGCTTTTTGGATATAGAACATTTGGATCCTATGGAAGCCCAGACTATTATTAATGGATGGGCAGCTACATCTCTTAACTGATGTTGAAACTGTCTTTCTGCCCCATGATAACTTATTGCAGAGGGAGGAGATAGAAGAATTAAAACATTTTAAAAATTCAACAATAGGCAAATAATATATAATCTTAGTCATTACAAGTATATTAAATAGGTGAATTTTAATTCAAAGGGAGAGATAAGCTTTGGAGAGGAAATTGGCCTATGTGGCATTTGCTTGTTTTGTAAGGTGTTCTTCATTGTGAGTGAGCCCATGTAAAATGCGAAGCCTAAGAAAGAAGTTGCCTTTACTCATATTTAGTATAAGTTTATATGTGGAAGTATATTGAGTGAGGATGCTTCGCAATGTGGTGAGATGCTTAAGAGATGACAGTAAGACAGTGATATTATTCATGTATGGTATGCATGGAATATGTTGATGAGTATATATATAAGTTGGATGCCTGAAAATATCTGTTGCATATGATTTAATAGGAGATTTTATGTAAAAAATGTGCAGTGCATTAAGAGCTGACCTTGAGAGATGAATTGCATAAGAACGAATACTGGTGAACTTTTTCCTAGCATATCAATTAGAATGAGAATAGAAGCAAAGTCAAATGTAGACTCTAAATATAAATGAACTGCAATTGGAGAACATTTTTACTGGCTTCAAGACTGCTTTAAACATCAGAGCAGCCTGTGTGACAAAAAAGCTTTTTTTTTTGAAAGCCACATATTAAAAATTAGAGGAAATAGGTGTGGCTTTAGAAGATTCTTTACAACTTTTTCCAGTATCTTCATTCCCAGTGGCACCATGGAAATTGGACAAAGGTTGGAAGAGTAGAGGTTAAGCCTGTTTTTTTGGAAAATGATATAACTGAGATTAGATGTAAACCTTTGATGTCATATATCCTTTGGGATAGATCACAGAGATATACTGTAGTAAAGTGCACAAGATAGACACAAACAAAAGCAGATATTCCATTGGGACTTGGTGACATGAATTATTTATAGCAGCAATGGAATGTGCTGGTAGGTGGTGTGAATGCATTTGTGAATTTGTAACTTCTGCTTGAAATATTGGTATATAGGATTAATCATGTTATAGACTGCACACATATTACCATCAATTTGGAGTGCCGTAGGAATTTTTTGTGTGTATGCATGGCCCAGGGGCCCAGCAAATATATTCCCAGGTTTATGTATGTTGATGAATAAGACAAATTCTTCTTTTCTTAATGGCAAGATATTCTTTAAGTTGTTTGGTGGTTTTTGATAAGCCTGAGAAAATGCTTGTAACTGTTGGTGAGTATGATGTACAGGATCATTAATGTAATCTGTGTTTGCAGCTTATTGACCAATGCTAGAAGTCTAGAAGTTGGAGGTGAACTGCATGTAAGATGCTGGATATTGAATGATATATATATATATATATATATATATTCAATATATATCTTTATATATATATATATATATATATATATATATATATATATATATAAAGACAAGGTATCTTTGAACTGAATCAAGAACTTCTGCAACATAATATATATATTTCAGAGAATAAGAACTCTGTGGTATATGAGGGTAAAAGAACTTGAATGTTTTTATGCAAATGAATGGCTGTGATGTATAGTTCATTGAGATTCAAAATGAGAGATTGTCCAGAGTGGTCAGAGGAAGATGGTTAAGTTAAATTAAATGATGTAAAATTGGTGAGTTAAAGCAAAGATCTATGAATGAAGCATATATAGAATGTGACAGAGTTGGAAGGCAAAAAGCCTTGACCACTCTTAAGTTGAAAGGTATTAATTGAAACCATTTTGATATAAATGTTTGGTAATCAAGATTAAAATCTCCCAATAAAACAGTTAGATGAGATGAATAGGCAAGTAAGAAATTAGTTGTCAGAATAATGGTTGAAATAACAGTATTACCAGGAGGGAAATATACAAATATAATATTTAGTTTTGTAATATGGCTATGAAATGTATTGATTAAGAGATTTAAGTCTATGTAAATAATATTGAATGATAAGAATGGGCAGGTGGGAGTTATAACAATATCAGATGTGTCCCTGGATCAGGCACAGAAGGTCTGTCTATTGAGTTAAGCAGCAACAATATGGGATCTGTTGTATATTTTTGTCTCAAAAAATTCAAGCATGTGAGCTTGTATGTTGCTTATCCATTTTTTTAATTGAAAAGTTTGAAGACTGAGTTGATACCTCAAACATTAAGGGCAATAATTTTTAGTTTCTTTATCAGAGGTTTGGTAATTAATTCTAGTCATCAGTCAAGGTGGATGTAAATTCTTAATGTTGTTAGAAAGGCCTGGTTATGAAATTATAAATTTTTAATGTTCAGTAGCTAATAATGTTTCAAACCCTGATGTTAGGTGTATTTATTGTTTATGGGAAGTAGGGATAGATTGGTCTATGAAGTCAGATAAGGGAAAATCAGTTTGCATGAGAGTATATCTGGTTTCTACAGAGTCCCTGTCCAGCATCAACAGGTCAATCACATCTGTTTTTGTTTTTTTAAGTTGTCAAGTCTTTTTGGGGGGTGTCCAGGCTTTCTTTCTGTTTATTAGAAGTGTTGGGGGAAGAGAGGGCTGGTATAATTAGTGAACATTGGAGAAATTGTCTCCATGATATGTGTTGAAGTATTATTATGAATAGTATGATCATCCTCATATGTATGATTATAAATAAGAGCTTCTGGAGCAGTATTAATCTTATTTGAGACAGTTGGCTTTGGTTGTTGAATTGGGAAAAAGTTTTGGAAACAATATTATCTAAGTCAGGGGTTATTTTTTATATCAATTGAGTTAGCACAATTATCATTATCATTACACATCTCAAGGAGTGTCAAATCAAAATGTGGTGGAGTAAGATTGAGGGTGGATGAGTGTATAGGATAGGTAGTATGTGAATGGATAAACTTTTGATATTTATGGATGCGATCATGGAAAGATTTGTTATTGACTGTTGACCTGGGAATTTATGTGATCAGCTACCTTTCCTGAAAGTGAATTTTGTAAATCAACACATCACACTACTAAATGACCCTGCTAGTGACAAGAGTAGCACTGGGGTTTCAATCCTTTGATATATAGGTATAGAGTAGCTTTTTGATTAAAGATTTGTGTTGGAATTATGTTTGATCAATGTTAGAATGCAGTTGGAATTTGAAATTATAGCTGTTACTAGGAATGGGTAAAAGATATTCTTTAGATATATGGAGTAAAAAAGCTACTACTACTACTACTACTATTATTATTATTATTATTATTATTATTATTATTATTATTATTATTATTATTATTATTATTATTATTATTATTATTATTATTATTATTATTATTATTATTATTATTATTATTATTATTATTATTATTATTATTATTATTATTATTATTATTATTATTATTATTATTATTATTATTATTATTATTATTATTATGTTTCAAAAGGCCTTTATTGTCTCAAAAGAATTACAAATTTTGCATTTACAAAGTTCATCTACATATATTATCCTGGATTGTCCATTATCATTTGAACACCATTAGCAAATCAATCACTTATAACAGAAGGGAAAAAATTGTTGCTAAATTGTCCTTGTTGCTAATTTGACATGCATATCTTTCTAAGTTTTTTATAATGTTTAATTTCCTCAATTCACTATAACATAGATCTACCAGGTTGCTGCATAAATGTCAGAATACAACATTAGTGGTCACATAATAAATTAACTGCTACATTGTCAGTTTTGATAGAGTTCTTTCTGGATTTACATGAGCTTAAAACATAGTTCTTGTCTACATATAATATACTGGATTGTCTATTCTTTATAACTTTGCTGTTTATCTGAGCAGGGACCAAGTAGCTGCATAAATATCTGGGGTGGTGATCTGCTTGTCTCTAACTTGAATTTTAATTAAATTATTCTCAAACGTGGCTGGATGCCTTCTGGGGTTATTACCCAATATGAATGCACACCTAGTGCACCAAAGTGCATATAAGACAAACGTTGAGGCCCTTATTGCTGGCACAGACCTACTTTTGTAAGTTAACATAATTTGCATCATTATAGTGTTTTGTTTTCTATATTGCAGGGAAATATTATTATTGTTGTTGTTATGATTATTATTATTATGTTTCAATGATAAGTTTTTTTGTCTTAGAGAGTTACAAGCACTTTACCTAGCTTAGATTGCTGTGTTTACATGGGCAATCTGTAGTTGTAGGTTTACATATATAAAAGTCGATTTATTGGTTTGTACAGGATTGCAAGAATTTTTACATAGTGTGGATTAGTTAAAAGGGTTTTACATAGTTTGGAATGCTGTGGTTACATGGCAATCCATAACTGTAGGTTCATATATGTAAAAGTTGATTTATTGATTTACATGAGATTACAATAATTTTTTCATGCTGTGGATTAGTTACATTGGTTTTACATGGCATGGATTGCAGTTGTTACATAGGCAATCTGTAGTTGTAGGTTTATGTATGTGCAATTTGATTTATTTATTTACATAAGATTACTGAATTTTTATATACTGTGGATTAGCTACAAGGGTTTTACATAGCTTGGATTACCATGGTTACATGGGCAATCTGTAGTTGTAGGTTTACATATATAAAAGTTGTTTTATTGATCTACAAAAGTTTACATAAATTTTACATTCTCTGGACTGCTGTATCTACAGATGCAAAACATATTTATTTTTATGTGATTGGGTTTCCTGGGTAACATAGGCGAGGGTCTAGCAATTTCCATGGTAGTGTGGCAATTGTCTGAGAGATCCACGTGTGTGCTGGCTTATGGTCAGGCTTAGGTTTTGAGTACTTTTGGAGCATGAAAAACTAGATCTCTTTAACTTGGTTGTGAAGAAATGGACTGTTGCTGTTTTGAACTTTAAAACTTTGCACTGGTATTACAGTCGACAGACACTTGTCATGGTTGAGTGTATTTGTTGTTTATGGGAGGTAGGGTAGATTGATCTATCTATGGAGTCAAGACATGGGAATTCAGTTTACAGAGTCCATGTCCAGCATCAACAGGTCAACCGCATTTGTTTTTGGTTTTTGAGTTTCGAGTCTGGGGGGGCATATTCAGGCTTTTTTTTATTTCATTAGAAATGTTGGGGAGGAGGGTAAATGGCTGATATAGGTGATAAACATTGGAGAAATTGTCTCCATGATATTATTTTATTTTCTTTCTAATTAAAGTTTTAAGCGTAAAACTGCATTAAAAATAATATAAGTTCTAGACTAAAAATAATTAGTGATAATTTATATTTATCGGGTGGGGGGGGGAGGTAATGGTGGAAGAATAGCTAGCTATGTGTGGAATATGTTTAGCTCTTCACAATAAATTGTTATCATAAATTTTAAGTCTTTACATTCAAAAAATGGGCAGTTCAATTTATCTTTTTTTTTAAAAGAAAAAATTTATCAATAATAAATCTTTTTAGATACATTTTAAAAGTTCTTTTTTTTTTTTTTTTGCTTAATGTGTAACGCATTTTGAAAGTGTTTTGTCTGCCTATATATTGCATTATTTTTTACTTTTAATCTTACCACGCATCTAACTTTTAAATTATTATTCAATATTTTAAATTAAACTCCTACAATATAGTCAATGGAGTTTGCTATTTTTGAATAGATCAGCCTTTATCAGCAGAGTATAATCTCTCCATTCCCCTCTCTTTTTCTATATATATGTGTGTTTGTGTTTATACATATGTATGTAAGTGCGATGTATATTCCATAATTATGCTAGCCAAAGTTGTTTGAACTAAGTTAATGCATCCTACGCTCGTTTACTTACAAATTAGCTATTTTTTTTTTTTTTTTTTAGCAAAAAAATAAATTTTGATATTGTTATTATGTAATCATTCCAGTAAATGAAAAAAAAAGATTAATGTTCAATAAAGTATTGTGACAATATAAAGGACTGATTGAAGCTTATGGAGGGATAGCAAGCAATTATTAATATGCAAACTAAAACTGTTAAAGCGCTGATTTTGTTTAATTATTAAATTCTCATAGGTAAATATGACAGTTTTTTTTTGTTCATATATATAACTTTTCATTTTGCACATTACCATTTTTTTCCCGGTAATTAAATAATTTTTTTGTGTTAAATTTTCATAACAACAATTATACATTATTATTTTTATTTTGCTGACCTCAGTTTAAAATCACATAATAGGCTTTATTAAAATTTATGACAAAAGTGTGTACCTTTCTCAATATCTTTCAATAAGAATAGATTATAATTGAATCGTATGAATTACAATGAAATTCTGCTTCAAGCAGCATATTTATCATAAATGAAATGTACAATAAAATACTTTGGCATAGAAAATGTTATACATAATTATCCCATATTTATTGTCAATAGTAAATATAGAATACAATTAATCCAATATCTATTATTCAAACATCTTTATTATACAAACAAACGTAATGAAATTTCAGTAAATACTATAAATTAATAATTGTAGTGAGTTGTCTGTTTTATTATTATTGTGTATTGTATACAAACACATAATTACATTTTAACTCTTTATTTACTTCAATACTATAATGTGATGGAAAGTTCTTATTAAACTTTATGGTGTAGTTCAAAAACTTACTAGAATAAATTGTGGTAAAATAGTGGCAAGAAATGGCAAGTTACCACTGAACATGATCAAGAATTCTAACTTTGTTGCAATATTCTATTATTTAATTATTATATATGCTTTCAGTGAAAGTCTTAATGTATATATATATTTTAACCAACAATCTCATTCTTCTGTCCTACCCAATGCTTGTCAATAAGAATTAAATAAAATAGATTTTCAAAAATGGACATGTGGGCCACACAGTAGACTAGATGGAAATATTATGGCTGTCTAGTCACCATAACACCTGCAGATAATATTTAAATACTATCTACCAAATAAGAATTCGAATACAAATTAATTATATAAGTATTATTTCATAGATGCAATTTCTAAATATTGCATGTATATGATTTACGAGAAATGAATTGAAAGTTTTCCGGTGGCCATTGTCCCTTGGATAAGATCTATAAAAAATATACGGGAAAAATATATTTATGAGCATCAGTTGATGGCTGACCTCAAGCGCCAGACTCACTATTATGGTGAGAATTATATTTTCCCTACTTTTCCTGTTTCACGAGGTGCCTGACCCAAGCTAGCTCATTCTCAGGGTTGGGAGGAAAACCTCTTAATGATAGCTTAAATGAGTATATGTATTAAGGGTAATATGTTTGTGTTATTTAACTTTCTTGTAACAGGGTTTGAACCCAGCTACTGTTACAATGATCCCCTGTTGGAAAGACTTCAAAATGAAGTATACTTATTTTGAGGTCTAAAATAATAATCGTAACACCCAAACAGAAAAAAAAAATCCCTGCAATACACTACTCTCATTTTATATATATATATATATATATATATATATATATAGTAGTGTAAATGCAGAGTAGGGATAAATATATATATATATATATATATATATATATATATATTTTCCCCTATCAGTGTCTACATTTATCTTACATCTGCTGCAGATGTGCGTTGGATAATATATTAATTTAAAACCATGGCAAAGTGAAAAAAAACAAAACTTATGCACACTTCTTCACTTTAATTACTCTCTACCTTTTAATGTTGGTGATGGGGGATGCGACCCTTTTCCCTGTCCACCATATGACTTTGATAACGGCCAACGGTCTTCCCCTTTGTACTTTGGATACTGTGATGTTCCTTTATCTTCTCTATGGTAGCTTTTTTGGATATCTCTTGGATGCCTATCTTCTTCATACCTTGTTGTTTGAGCATTTTCAACTTTTCTCCTATCCAGCGGATTCATCCTGGTCTTGCACACTCATGTCTATAGCATTTAGTAATTCAGCTACTTCCTCAATGGAGGTCTTCCCATTTCCTAAAAGCATCTGTTCAATTTTGATTGGCAAGTTACACTTGATAACCCTAATAATATTGTTTTCTGTCATGTTACATGCATCCAAGGTGCGCAATTTAGCTACCTGATGATGGAAAAACTGAGAATAACTTTCCTGACTAGTCGTCCTATATTTTTCCTGCATGATATAATATCTCACCATTTCTTGTCTTTCTTCAGACCAGAACGTGTCTCTCATCACTTCTTTATACTCTTTGTAAGTCTTGGGTGGATGAAGTAGCAAATCCCACCATGACTGTGTGTCTTCCACCAAGTTGCTACAGGTGATAGCCAATTTGATTTCTTCATTCATCATGTTAATGGCAAAATATCTTTCTAGGCTTTTTAAATGTTCAATTGGTGCCTCTACCATTTGCCCAGAAAACATTTTAATCTTTAGAAACTGGTTTACCTGCAACTGCGATATCGAACATCTTAAATATAGACTCCTTATCTTCTACTATACTATTTTGCCCTATTTGGTCTTTTTTCCCTTACTCCCTCTTTCTTTTCTATCTTGGCTTTCATTTGCCCTTCTTTTAGGTTGTCTTCTCTTTGTGTTTGGCTTTCTTCCCCTTTTCCTTCCCCTATCTGCTCATCTAGATTCTTTTCTTTTGCTAATATTCTAATCTCCTGCTTTTTTTGCATTTTGAACAACATATCCTGTTTTTCTCTCATTTCCTCAAATCTTAATTCCATTCTTTCTTCCATCTCCTGCAACTTTCTCATAATAATATCCATTGTACCGGTCTCTCCTGCTTTATCTGTGCTATCCTCATTCATTTTCTCTTTCTTTCTTCCTTCCTTCCTTTCTTTCTTTCTCCTGAATGGGTTTTCATCTACTTTATTTCTACTATTTTTATGAAATATCCTTAAGAAAACGAATTTTTTTTTTGTTTCTGAGTGAGATAATAACACAATTATATATTTATTATTGTTTATATATATATATAACATGCCGAGTGAACTAATAAGATGATTTATTTATTTTTTTACTTTTCTCTATACAACATGCCTGGCTCAGCACCCCAGCTCACAAAATACTATGCTGACCATCACCTGCCCTATTGTTGAACCTCTAACTCTAACCCACACCCTTATTTTCTCCCCTATCTGGTGCTTTATTTTCTAAAGCAATATTTGCTATACAAAATAATTAAAATCACACAAATTTTTTTTTATTAATCTGCCGTTCTTCTACTTTTGTAGCCCCATTCATTGGAAAGCCATTTTAACCAACAGCCCCATTCTTCTGTTCTACCCAATGCTTGTCAATAAGAATTAAATAAAATAGATCTTCAAAAATGGACATGTGGGCCACACAGTAGACTAGATGAAAATACTATGGCTGTCTAGTCATCATAACACCTGCAGATAATATTTAAATACTATCTACCAAATAAGAATTCGAATACGAATTAATTATATAAGTATTATTTCATAGACACAATTTCTAAATATTGCATGTATATGATTTACGAGAAATGAATTGCAAGTTTTCCAGTGGCCATTGTCCCTTGGATAAGATCTATAAAAAATATATGAGAAAAATATATTTATGAGCATCAGTTGATGGCTGACCTCAAGCACCAGACTCACTATTATGGTGAGAATTATATTTTCCCTACTTTTCCTGTTTTATGAGGTGCCTGACCAAGCTAGCTCATTCTCAGGGTTGGGAGGAAAACCTCTTAATGACAGCTTAAATGAGTATAGTATTAAGAGTAATATGTTCATGTTATTTAACTTTCTTGTAACAGTGTTTGAACCCAGCTACTGTTACAATATATATATTTACAATCATTCTTCAATGACATCTCCATATTTCATGGAATCTTTTCTTTTTGTTTGCCCATATAATATATCAAAAAATTACAATTTGTAGTTTCTAATAATTATTTACTTATATATATAGACTAGCAATTGTAACCTTCTATAATCTTCAATAAATTTTTTTCTCTTATTTATATTTGTACAATTTTTCACTAAAACCTACTTTTTGCAACAAGCCAATTTTCAATAACTTTTTATAGCATATTCTTTCAAATGGCATCAATATTGTCAATGATTTTTTTTTTTTGTCATCATTTATATTTTACAACCAATAATGAATTTGACCAAATACTGCCGTATTAAAACACGCTATTATTGGATAATTACTAATTCATCAAATTTATTATAGGTGGCACTAAAGTGAAATTGCTTTTGTTTAATTACATATATATGTAAGGTAAAAAAAAAAGTGATTTGCTACTATTTTCAAACCACTTTCCAATTTCTCCAATATATTCTCAAAACATTTTTTGAATTATCATAGGTTTTGTTTTTAATACTAACCATTTATTATCTTCTCCTTATGATTCTAGTATTACCCAAGTCACTTTTCAGTCTTTATTCTTGTTATCTAATTTAGATTAATTATAATCTGAAATAAATGATGTAATGCTTTGAGTTGTTATATGAGCTTTATCAAATAATTGGCTTTTAGTTTCTTTCAATGCAAATAGAACCTATTTCACATATAGAAAAGTAATAAAAGCAATTTACAAAATCGCCAACTTCTACCAGAAACATTTTGAGTACTACATTTATTTATTAACACTATTACTTTTTTAAAACAGGCAAAACTCACTATATGTATTGCCACATAACAGCAAGCTAGAGTAATCAATAGATGCCAGAAGGCTTGTGCATAGGACCTTCTGGTATCCATTGATTACTCTAGCTTGCTTTGTGTGGCAATACGTATAGTGAGTTTTGCCTGTTTTAAAACAGTTATACATAAGCATAAGAAGTGGTGATCATGTGATGTTTATTGGCTTAAAATCAATCCTGCCTAATAGGATAGTGGTGGCTATGGTTGTTAAAGAACCAAAGACACCAAAATGTATGGGTGCTGAACTGAGTTCAGACCTATATGACTATATAAGCTTATGGGTTTGAATTGAAAACATCAAGGTGTTTTCAGTTTAAGACTCATAGTTTTGTAGTTAAATGGAGATAAAAGATGGCTGCTGGAGGGTTGCATTACATCCTAAGATCTAGGTGCAGTGCTCTCAGATCCAAGGCTCCTCACTGACAAAGGCCACAAGCCAGAAACTAGTCTGGGGATATTGGATGCGTAGGCACTAGATAGGGATTTTATGCACATGCCTTCTGGCATCCATTGATTACTCTAGCTTGCTGTGTGTGGCAATACACATATAGTGAGTTTTGCCTGTTTTAAAACAGTTATACACAAGCATAAGAAATGGTGGTCATGTGACTATTACTTTTTGTTTGTGTGTGTAAGGTGTTTTTTTTTTTTTGATTAGTGTTTGAAGACATATGACTATTTTTCTTTTTGGAATTCTTATTTTTAAATTGCTTTGAGAGTGTAAGTGCATTTTTTTTTTATATAATGAATACAATAAACTTAGTACTGTTCCCAAGTTGACTACATATTAACACATAATTTGATTGATATCTAACAATTTTATATATACATATCAACACATTTTTCAATTCAAATTCCACTAAATCGCAAACATCCACCAACAGCAAACACATGTATTCCATAAAAATTTTCACTCACTAGTGAGCTAGAGGTGTTAAATATCTGAATCTCCAGGAGCATCTTGACAATTCAATATTTTTCCATTACACCATTCTCACATAAGATGTAGACAAGTAGATTATCTACAGTGCAATAATTAATCATTTTTCTATAATTTGTTAAAAATAGGAGAAACCAATTTCTTTTTAACAAATTATAGAAAGATAAATAATTATTACGTTGTAGAGAATCTACTTTCAATTGGCAGGGTTTTTTTTATTTAGTTGCAGATTGGGAAGAAGTCAATTATGAATTTAGTATTGGGGGAAGAAACATCAGTAACTTTCAATATTCTAATAATACCATTAATTACAACTGAAAACGTATTTTAAAAAATGACTGCAGTGCTGAAATTATACTTCATTGTCTGTGAAATCTGAAAATTCGGTTATACTTTGGTTTTATAACAAAGTAAGGAAATAGATGTATTACAGCTCTAAGTTTTTTCTTTCTAGAAAAAGTGGTACTAGAAAGCTCACTTTTTTACAATTTGTTGGTCACTTCTTATGAACCAAAAGAAGAATTCTATAATCTATTAGTTTTCTATACTAGAATAATAGAGAATAAAAGACTTCTGTCTTCAGTGTATGTCTATTATCTTATAATCCAGAGTCTTACATGGTCATCAATTGGTAACTTCAACACAATAATAGTACTATGGCTGTCCACTACTATATGAAATAAAAAACCAACTACAGTGCAAAGGATCCCCAATCTCACTAAAAATTGTGAAAAACATTTTAATCAGGCTACTTAGTTGATTAGACATTAGAATAATTAGGTAATCAAGTTGAGTTATATCTAAAAAAAATTTTAACTCTCTTTGAAATCTAAAAATTTTTTTAAAGTTTTAATTTTGGTTAGATTTGAACAATATATTTATTATACAAAATAATTTTTCACTACTTATGATATAATTAACTTTTCTTTAACTTTTGTGAAACGACTCTGATATCTATAAAGCAATAGCTCGTAAGTAATACAGCTAAACCGTTCTATTACTTGATAGCCATACTTTTTAGAATAAATCAAGTTACAATTAATAATGTAAATCTCAGAAAGAAATGTTAATATATAAGTCTAACAATTAGTTGTATAATCTGAGAAGATGCAAAACAAAAGTAAATACAATAAGCTTATGTGTTTGAACCTACCACTTTAATCCATAAAATTAATGATCGTTTATGAATGTTATATTTTAAAAACACGAATCTATATGCATAATACCAGAAAAAATATTCTTATAATCTCTTTCACTAAATACATTTTTATTTACCAGGGCTATATCTTTCAATAACTTAAAAGTAATAGACATCTAAACTATTAATTAAAAATTTCCACTGGCAGTCCTTACTAGAGTATTTATTTAAATTATTATAGTAACCAGTTCATCTGTACAATAATAATATTGATCATAATCAACATCCATTTAAATATTTTGATTTAAACTTGTCATTAAAATGTTTAAATTATTTTTTAATAGTCATGATTAGGTTTTAATTATCAAGAAATAAGTGATGTCTGACTTCTGAATTATATCAAAATGTTTAGAAAATAAAATTAAGAAGTTATTTAAAAGATAATAAAAAGTCATAAAAGTAAAATGTCTTATCTGACCACCTCTTTCTCAACCTGCTTACAAATTTGCTCTTTGTGATTTAGAGCAGTGATAGAGTGATGGAATCTAGAGTCCAGGATTTATGCATTGTAGCTCGGTTTTGTTGTTTATTGTGTTAAAACCTCATGTAGATTTTCATCTGAACTCCTGAGCAAAACAAATCATTTGATTATTTATTGTATTTTCCTAATTTTACTATACTTTTTTTTTTTTACCTTTTTTTTTTTTTAGTGCTCGCTAAAATGATAAACTTATATATGTTCCACAATTTTAGTTACTTTTTTAATAATTAGTTTCTCAATCATAAATATTTCATTAGACAGCAGTAATTTGTTTAATCAATAAGGTAAACAATGAGCCTGATAATGACCTCTAAACAGTTTTTGATTTAATTATTGAGTTTTATATATTCAATGACTATTTTTATTTATTTGTTTATTATTTACAGAAGAAAAAATAAATTAATGGAATAATATAATAATACTTGATTATGCTGCAAAATAATTGTTTGTTTCATTAAGGATTTTTACATTTGTTTTCACATTACATAATGTGTAAATTTAATTAAGCAGCATCAGTAGAATTTCATGTAAATTAGTTTGTAATATGCAAAATGTTCCACTTACCTTAGGTAAGATCATTTTTTTTGATTTCATTCCTCATCATGTAAAAAAACTATTGCCAAAATAAAACAATTTTTGCCAGTAATAATAAAATTGTATAACTTATTAAAAAATGCAGAATATTCAAGAGAATAATGTATGTATTACTTAAAGACATTAAATTTAAACATAATTGAAAACATCAGATTTATTTATATATATATATATTGGAGGATTTTTTTTATTAAAGATTTTCTCATAGGGCTTTTTAATTTCATTTTAAATTAAGTTTTGGTGAAAAAATTAGGATGGAATTGTTATAATTTAACCCTAAAATTGAATTGCAAAAATGAAGTATGCTTTAAAATAGCAGTTTGGCAAACTACTCCAATGTTAATCAAGTATTATTGTTTAGTATTCTGATGTTTAAAGTTACTCAATCTGCTTTCAGAGAACATTCATCCATATAGGTTTTAAAATATTGTATGTTAATACTGATTTCCATTGTTTTCCATATAGATCATGGCTACTATTTCTGAAGCTTGCATATCAGAAACAATGTTATAAGAATATGGATAAAAAAATCATATAGCATTTGTTTTGTTCTTTCATTGTATTATCTAATGAACACTGGATAGTGATTGCTTCTGACTGAAGAATTAAACATTAATGTCATAATTCAGATGTCCCCAACCCTATACCCATGGGCACCATGGTGCCTGCAGATCATTTTACATGTGCCTGCCACTATCTGAACACAATAAAAAATTATTTATCTGATACAAATAAATTTAATTTCTTATAAACTATTGTATTATACTGTAATCAAATTGTAGGGCATACTATACTTTTATAGCATAAAAGAATCTATCTCTTGGTCCACCAAGTGCAGTCTTTCTCTGCACACAGCACTAGCACAGAATAAGTAAATTTAATACAGACACCAATCTCTCTGCTTTGTGCATGTTTATAAATTATATATATGCATACAAGTTTGCCATTTTGAGAAATACTAAGTCGGAGTTGAATTCAGAATAAATTGAATTATTCTTTATTTTTCAAAAATCAAATTTCAAAAATTCTAACCCCAAAATGAGTAAAAGACAAAGAACTTATAATTTTAATATTGACTGGGAAGAATCACAGTGATTCATCAATATTAAAGATAAATGTGTTTGCTTGTGGTGTGGCAGAAGGGTTGCAGTGGTCAAAAACAATACTGAACGTCACTTCCAGACAACCCATTCCACTTTTAATACCAGCTATCCACTTAAATCTGAATTAAGAAAGAAGAAAATATATCAACTAAAATTGAACCTGTCTGCCCAACAGTCAGTTTTCACTAGGCCTGTGGTAAAATCTAAAAATGCCACTATTGCTTCTTTGAAAATTTCTCATATGCTCACAAAGAAGAAAAAGCCTTGCCAAGATGGGGAATTGCTAAAAGAAGCATTTCTGACTGGTTCCAATTGCTTATTTGAGGGATTTTCCAACAAATGCGAGATTATGTCAGCAATACAAGACTTATAGTTGTCTGATAGCACTGTCACAAGATGAATACACATTTCAAAAGACTTGCAAACTTAATTAAAGAGTGATTTGGAGATATATGAATGGTTCTCACTACAATTTGATGAGTCTTCAGACATAACAGGCACAGCACAGTTAGCAGTTATGGTAAGAATGATATTTAGTGATTTTAGTGTAAAAGAAGAATTACTAAAAATATTATCAATGAAAGGATAAACAACAGGCGAGGATATTTACAACATATTCTTAACATATGCAAAATTGATAGATATGCCTTTGCACAAGCTGTTGGTGATAACCATTGATGGAGCACCAGAAATGGTTGGTAATGTCAATGGATTTATCACCCATTGCAAGAAAGACAAATCATTTCCTAACTTTATGTCTTACCATTGCATTATCCACCAGGAAGTTTTGTGTGGTAGGGTACTCCCCTTTGGACACATCATGAAAATAATTACTATAATAGTGAACCTTATATGAGCAGCCCCTTTACAAAAACACCTTTTTAAAAACCTATTGGAAAATTCTGAAGAACCGGATCTTGTACTTCATAGTGAAGTACATTGGCTTAGTAAGGGTAAAAATCTTTCAAGATTTGTCAATTTAATTGAAGAAATAAAAAATTACCTCAATTTTAAAAATCAAAATTTTGTTGAATTAACAAACTCTTCCTGGTTTGTGGATTTGGGTTTCATCACAGATATAATGGAAAAATTGAATCATTTAAACTTGCAGCTGCAGGGGAAAAACTTACATATATCTACAATGATAGGATCTGTAAAGTCATTTAAAGCCAAACTTGTGGATATCATATCTGCAAATGAAGAAACTTGTACATTTTCCAAATATGGAAAAAATGATAGGCGACGCTGAAATTGACTTTTCATCATTTGTTGTCAGTCTTCAATTACTTCAAAACCAGTTTGAAAAATGATTTCAACAGTTTAATATCATTGAGTCAATAGTCACCTTTTTGTCAATCCTTTTATAACCAAAATAGCTGCACAAATTGTAGAGCTTGTTCAAGTTAGGGCAGAAGAACTGGAGTTAGAAATTTTGGATCTTCAGAATGACATTGTCCTAAAATCCAATGTATCAGATGAAAACTTCTTGAATATAGTTGACAGAAATAAATTTTCATTCTTGAAAAGAGCATCATACAAAATAAAATCGTTTTTTTGTTCCATATACTTGTGTGAATCATTGTTTTCAACCATGAATCTCATAAAATCAAAATACAGATTTCGACTGAGTGACAAACATCTTAATGATTATTTATGAGTAGGAATATCATCATACTCCCCTAATTATGAAGCAATTTCCAATGAAATGCAGTACCAAAGATCGCATTGACTTGTAATTTTATATATAATTTAATAATTTATAAAAAAATATAAACGTTAATTATATGTTAAAATTTTATTTTTGAAATAAATTCTTTTTGTACATTATGTGTATTATTAACAATATCCAACTATAAATTTACATTGAAAAAATAAATGGTGCCCACTACCTGACCGGTATTATAGAATGTGCTATTAAGTGCAAAAAGGTTGGGGACCCTGTCATAATTAATGCAGTGGAAGAAGTTTCTGAACAGCAATGATCTTGCTGCACCTTATCTTAATTTCTAGCATTGTTATTCATTTTATCAAATATCTACTTTATCTATTCTGAATATGTATGTAGTTATTATATGACAATTATATATATTATGCAGATATTAAAGTATATCCATTAATTTTTATTAAAGCACTATTTATTTCAATCTGTGATATTATGTTCTTTATTGAATTAATTTATAGTCAATGTTGTATATGTAATACATATGTTATAATGTTCTTTTTCGCTAAATCCAATCAAAAAATATACACTCTCTTTTTTTCTTTCCAAAAACTTTATTTTTTTTATTGACATATATATATTAATTTTCTTAAAACATCCAATCTTTCTACCACTTTATTTATAGTCATTTTCAAGGATGTACAAAAAATACACATTTACATTTTTATAATTATCACTACAATTAAAAATAAAATATAAAAATGAATCTATCTTTATTATAAAAAATATTTTCCTTTCATTTATCAATACATCTTTTTTACACACACACATATATATATATATATGTAAAAAGATGTATTGGTAAATGAAAGGAAAATGTTACTATTTTTTATGATAAGAATAGATGCATTTTTATATTTTATTGTAGTAATAATTATAAAGATGTAAATGGGTATTTTTTGTAGATCCTTGAAAATGACTACAAATAAAGTAGTCGAAACGTTGAATGTTTTAAGCAAATATATATATATATGTCAATGAAAAAAATAAAGTTTTTGGAAAGAAAAAAGGAGAGTGTATATTTTTAATTGGATTTAATGAAAAAAAAAACATTACATTTTATAAGACATATATATTTTGAAAAAAAAAAAGGAGGTGTGTGCTGTTGTTAAAAGGAATTTAATGGCAGTGACAATTAAGTAAAATATATAATACATATATTATAAATAGTCATTGAATATATAAAAAAGAACTAGATAAAATACAAGTAGGGCTGATATATTTTATATTTTTAACTTTAATTTAAAAAAAATATTGGTCAACTTTGTTATAAAAAATATTTAAGATATAGCTATGAATATAAGATGCTAGTCAGAGGTCTTAACTTGTACATATATATTCTCAACCACAATTCAATAAATTTTACTTAATATCTGTAACGAGATATTATTTTATATAGAGCTATGTTTTTTATGTAATAGTAATATTAGCGATTAAGCCAATGCACATGCGCTTTAAAGATAAATTATAAATGAATACTCAATTTTTCCAGACACGAGATATAAATGAAAATCTCAGGTATATCTATATATTTTTACTTTTACTCATTATAACATTGTTTCCATAGTGTGTTATAATGGATATTTTTTAAGACAACAATTAAGTCACCCAATGTAAAGTAATCTTTTGGAATGAAAATAGTATTTTACAAATAAGTGAGTTTGTTGGCCTAATTTGTGTTATTCAAAATGATAAATATTAAAACATAATATATATATTTAATAACAGTTCATTCTATCTTCTATCATAGACACATTTATATAAGAATAAGAAATAAACAAAGATTAAATACTGTATTACCAACCACATCCATATTTTAGTTATAGTTATTAGTTCTTTATTTACACAAAGCTTTAGATGACACATTCTAAGGATTTGATTAAACCATTATATGTTAATTACACCTCTTACATAAATGGCTCTGAAATTAAATTAAGAAATGGATTACTACTATTAACAAAGATAACAGATGTCATATGATGTTTTGTTTGATATACAATTCATAATATAAAGATATATTAAAAATTTCATCCGGAGCCATTAATTTTAAAAGTAAATTTCAGTAAATACATCTGTAAAGTCATAATAATTGGCCGCAATACTTAAGCCTGACCAAAGGATTTTGAAAATTCATATTTCAATAAATAAAATTTAGATATTTTGTTGAACAAATATTATTTGATCTCACAAGCTAGAATTAAATACATTGTTAATACTCTATTATTGTTAATTATTTAAACATTTGTCACTGAATATCCAACTTTTCTTGCTAAGTTTTTCTCAATATGGACTAGGATCTACTGTATGATGCTCAACGTCACTTTATTTCACAAGCTACTGTTTATAACAATATTTTAAATTCACTCTATGTTAAATATAATTAATATTTTTAAAATTAATGTATATTATGTTATATTTTTACCCTAAAGAATAGATGAAAAATAATTAATTATCATTAATGACTATTGTATTTAATCATTTAAATACATTATCTACGGCGAGAAACTTTTCAGAATCAATTAACGTGCTTTAAAGCAGCTGCCATTTTTATAGAAAAAAATTAAGATTTTAATATATAATGTGTGTGCATATTTATTCTATTTAAAAATGAATCATCTAAAATATCAACTTCAGTTACTGCGCAAGCATTACATATGTCAAATCTGTGCTTTCACAGCAATCTTCCAAAAATAACATTAAAATTAAAAATTGATTTTTTTTTTAAACAAAAGCACATCAAAATCAAAAGAAAAAAAATTATGCAGGAGGTAAATTGATTTAAAGATTAAATGACATCCATTTATGACACTTGAAATTCCATAGAAAGAATAATTAAAAAATGGCTTTCCCTTAAGTTTAAAATAAACAAAAAATAATTATAAAAAGAATCTTAAATTTATATTATGCGCACACACATATATAGATGCTCGCATGCATCGATTTGAAAGTTCTTTTCATTCTTTACCCAATTGAAAATTCAAAGTTTAAATTTTGTAGATAATTTACATACAATTTCATTTCTAATTTTGTAAATAAATGTAAATCATATTCAAGAGCAGAAACACCTAAGTGAACAAAAAAGTTTTATAAAATGTCATGAACAAAAACAACTCCTGTTTCAGCTATATCATTTCTGCGATGCAAGGGCTTATTATTTTATGATGTAATTCCAAATCTGAGATCTAAAATAATGTTAAGGGTGTTTTGCAAGCAATGCACCAATAAGAATTAAAGGTATTATTAGCTTATAATACTCTATTGTCTAGTTATTTTTATATATTTCTGCAAATAAAAACACATATATAAAAATATTATTTCTCTTTTCTTAAGCCCATACCGTAATTTATATATATAAACGTTTCGAACGTTTAATCAAGAAAATGTAATACAGTTTTTATTATTGTTATAATTTTTTGAGCATTCTATCAACCCCCATGCAATAAACACACACACACACAAAAAAAAATCTTATATCTCATTATCAAAGAAATGGAATATGTAAATATGGCATTTATATAATGTGCATCTTATTTAAATGTGGTATTGCGTTCTGAAGCAAAAGATTGACACTATGCTTCTCACTGTTAACATCGAAAGCATGCACAGCAAACTATAACAGTAGAAAAAACTGTATTACCTTTTAAAAAAATAAAAGAGAGAGTCATATATCACATGACTCCACTTCTGAGGATTGCCAAAAGCATGAAACCATAGTCAGGGGATGGGGGTTGGTTTTCAGATAGAGAGATTTTAAATGCTTTCTCTTGCTAAGCTTGTTGAGCAATTAGTAAAGCTCTTTGTATTACCTTTTCTTGGTTAATTAAATATTCCAAAGGTTTATATAAATATTTAAAAATAATAAATAATTATAACTCAGACTTTATGTAACTGAAATGGAAATAACTATACTTTCCAGTGAGTTATGTGATGTAAATAAACTATTAACTATATCAGGGTTCTAGGCGACCATATTGAATTTTTAAAAAAACTGACTTGAGACACAATTTTCACAATAACTTCAGTTTTAATAATGTTAGAGCAAAATGCTATATATTAACAGAAGATAGAAAATCTGAGGAAAACAATAAGGCAAAGACAAATAGTAATTACCATTAAATACATAAGGAACAAAAAAATAAATTTCAATATCCAAAATAATTATTACTTTATTGTTTGTTAATAATTTCTAATTCATCATTAATTAAGTTTAAATTATATCTTCATTGATAATTTTTTTTGTATTTCTTACAAAATTCTCATTCAAACTATATATAATACTTCTTACCTGAGATACTCCATAGCTTCAGAATCTACAAAAATAGTTTCAAAAGAACTCTTCATTTTTAACTTGTACCCCAAAAATTAATAAATCTCAAGACATCTATAAAAAAAAGATTCAACCTAATAAAAGATACAAAATAAATAATTTCCAGAAGGTGAATATGCATTTGTCATCATAGCAATTGGCTTCTTGTCTATCTAAAATTAGAAATAGAATGCTGCTGTCTGTATCAATGATAAAATAGAGTTTCATCTCTTCATTTTATATTTTTTGTGTACACTGGTGATGATTATATTCTTTGTGGATAGCAGTGATGCTATCTTATTATATTTATTGTTCCACAGAGATATAATTTATTTGCATGTAGCTCATTTTCTAACAGTAGACTTGAAAATAATGTGATGCAAGATATGGCAAAACTACTGATTCCACAGCATGAGTACCAAGACATAGACAAGAATCAGATTTGATTCTTTGCCTGCACACAATTCCATGTGGTATACAAAACCATTGTGGCTATCACTACATATGCCATTTGAAACCTCTCTTTATTGGTTTTAAGAGTTTATATTTTTACACAGTATTATGCCTAGTAAATTGTGTGATTGCTCTATTAACTGCAATCTTTCTGTTCATCTGATAATCAATCTTAAAATTTATATTGCACTACTTTATAATACTTTAATTTTATACATAAAAAATTACTTATTATACAAACACGGACATGCAACTGCAAACACAAACACACTAATAGAAATATAAACATATTAATAAATTATTAAACCTTTTGAAAATCATTATGTTTATAAAATAAGGTTGCCTCAAACTTGGATCAGAGCCCCAAAATTATATTGTACATAAGCCATTACATTATATTTTAGTATAAGTATAATTTATATTCTGCACATACTAATACAAATGCAAACATATTAATAAATTATAATTTTAATAAAAAAATTTAAAATGATACTGTGCAAATAATAGAAAAATTTAAAATACTATAAAAAAAATTAAAAATTAAAATTGAATACTTATGTTATTATGTTTTTACTGGGATAAAGACCTTGAATCATTGAGACATCTTTAATCCATTTTACTACAGACTTGCTGATACAAAAATTGTGCCTGTGTCTTATTCATGCAATCTAATAAATTGAGCAAAAAAAGAAAAAAAAAATTAAATGAATCTATCATTAAAAATATTAATAAAAAAATCCAAATTTTGTTCGATTTTAACATATGATATGCTATTTTAAAAACAAATTCAAATAGCAGAAAATGCAGGGATTTTTGTAAACATCATGCTTATAGTTTTTCCACAATTTTTTAAAAAAAATTTCAACCAATCAGCTGCTGCTAACGACTATATTGCTACTGCCTCTGAAGTCATAATAACTGTCCTTTAGCATTTGTTGCTATTTATGCTTACTCTATTTACATAATGTTAAATGAGGAAATAAATTCTATCTATTGATTATATATATGTATTTAACAATGATTATATATATGTGTTGGAGATGGTAATTTGGATGAACTGATGAGTTCTGGTCCAACATGAAATACATTTATTGGAGATCATTTATCTTTTTCACATGTATGTGGTCATGCATATCAGTTGTTTAAGATTAAGTGCATAGATATAAAGAACTTGAAAGTCTGAGTTCAAGTCCCTTCTAAATACACCTGGGTCTCATTTCATGTGGTAGATAGGTTCCACAGAAAACCCGCATTAAAAAAATTCGCACAAAAATAGACCTGACTTACCTTGAAAAATGGGGGATAGAGGCTGTAATTTTCAGAATTCACATAAAAGCAAAGCAACAAGGAAGAATTACTTTAAAATTCGCATTAAAAAAATAAGCAATTAAAGTATGACTAATAAAAAATTTCAAATATTTAAAAAAAATTAATACAAGACAAACTTTTTTTTAACTTTTTTTATTACTACAGTATTTAATTTTACATTTTTCATACACATTTTAATCATTACCACTAGCGTTCATTTGTAAACTGGTAAGAAATCAGACTTGATGTGATGTGATGTATTGTAGCTTCTCCTTAAATGAAGTCAAGAATCTCTCAGCAATTATGGCCAGAGAAATCTGTTAGCCACTTTTTTTTTATTCGTGATGTGATGTACAACTAGCATCACTTTCTGTCTTATGCTGTGTTAATGGTTTTCTGTTTCTATATTAAAAAAATGAAATCTCAATCAAAACAAAATATTATACATTATCATTAGAAAGATTATTTTCAGTTTATAAAATCTTAGTTTTTTATTTTAAAAATCTAAAAGATTATTTATTTCTGTTATATATAACAAATCTTTCAACTGCCTGACTCATAAAAAAATGAGTAGATTTGATGTCACTCTAAATCGGCTACTTTTTATCCCATGTATACATATTATACATCATTCGAAAGAAAATCAAAAGTTCTGTAAGATGGTGCCCTCTTCAGAATTATTTTACAAGTAAAAAATCAATAAAAATGACCATATATGTCAAACAAAACCAAAGCACCACCTCCTCACCACCTTTTCTTGAATCTTATTGGCTGTCCAACTTCTGTCAAAAAGGGAAATGGCTGCCAAAAAGTAAAAAGTTACGTTCGTGTGATTTTTTTTACGAAAATGATAAACGAATGTTTACAACATTTTAAATAATATTTGAATTGAATTACAAATTATTATTGATAAAATAATACTAAAAACCAAATTATTTTAGAAAAATAGTTAAGATATTACCAAGAATTATTTATTTATTGCTACATATTTATCATAACGTTAAAATGAAAAAAAAAAGATTGCGTCAGCAATCTTTTTTGGTTGGTTGAATAGCGGTTACTTTTATTTCACTGCAATTGAATATTTTTTAAATTATAAATCAAATTTTATTTTTGAAAAGACTTTCATTTACTTTCGTAATCTGACAATTTAGTAATATACTTTTTACAAATGAAACTAACATATTTATATTATTAAAAGTGAATCTATTTTAACAATAGATTTTGTTAAAGTTGTGAGTTGGCCAATTAAAAGTTTTGATTTTTAACTCATTCGGCCAATTAAATAATAATCATTGAAAGGATTAAAAGTTTAAATTTTTTGAATATTTATTGTGATATTTTTATATGTAAGTATAAATCTATTATTATTATTATTTACTCATTAGTATAAATAGGTTTTTTACATAGAAGCTAAAAATCTAAATACTGCTTCAGGCCATATTCACGTTAGCTGCTAATATAAAGTTATATTTTTGAAAAAAAAAAAAGTATTTCAAGTGAAAATAAGTTATTAATAATTTAAATTTCTTGATATCTAATAAATATAGTGAAATATGAAAGATATTAAGAAGAAACATGAATCGCATAACTTCAAAATAGCATTAAAATAATCCACATAAAATGAGACCCAGGTGTGTATATATATATGTGTAAAATAATTTATATAGAATCACTATTTAAGTGTTCAGAAGATCAAGGCTGAGCCTTAGTTTCAACAACCTCCTAACATGAAATGAAAAATTTGTTTACTAAATGTAATAATAAATAATTATAACTCTGAGAATATGTAATTGAAATAAAATAACTGTACCTTCCAATGAGGTATGTAACATAAATAAACTATTAAAAGACTGAGTGATAACACATGTCATTTAGTATTTGTTGATATTTATACCTAGTTTATTTATATAACTCATTGGAAAATACAGTTACTTCCATTTCAGTTACATATAGTGTGAGTTATAATTATTATTGGATTACATTTTTAACTGGTTTTCATTACATATTTGAAGGTTGTCTGTCTTGATCCTTTGAGTATTTAAAGAGTGATTCTATACAATTTATTTTATACATATATATATAACTAATACATCAAATTCATTCTCATTTAAAGGTACATAAAAGACAGATACTATCACTCTTTACATTATATAACTCATTGAAAGGTGCAGTTACTTCTGTTTCTTATATATATATATATATAGTACCATTTACAGTACATGTATTAAATTTTAGCAAGGAAAGGGGGGAGATAGCTTAGGTAAAGAATAATTTCATAATAGTTGCATTTTAGCAAATAATAATAATAATAATAATAATAATAATAATAATAATAATAATAATAATAATAATAATAATAATAATAATAATAATAATAATAATAATAATAATAATAATAATAATAATAATAATAATAATAATAATAATAATAATAATAATAATAATAATAATAATAATAATAATAATAATAATAATAATAATAATAATAATAATAATATATATATATATAAGACCACAAAGAAATTAAGATAAGAAAATGTACTTATTTAATTAAAATACATATTCAATGAAATTATTTTAATTATAGAAAGAATGTAGATGTCATATCTTTGGAAAAAAAGAAGAGATTTGACCTAATTAAAGATAGTAATCAAAATGTTTATACACAATATAAATACTTATTAGAAATTTAACCTTAATAAGAGGGGAAGGGAGATATAAGAATATATGTATAAATTATTCTTAAAACTTAATTTTGTATTTTTCTTGTAATAAGCCCAGAGTTGTTTGTATCTTGCTGAAAGTGCATACTAAATTTAGAATGGAAAATTAATAGGTAGACTTTGTAAACAATTTTAAGGACTAATTGAAATAACTAGGTTGGAGAAATAAATTCATGGAAAAGAAAAAATAAGAGAGCATGCATGGGAGATAGAAGAGGTATATAAAAAGTGACCATGTGAAGTTTAGGGGGGGGTATTTTTTATTGTTTTGAGAGTTGTAATGAATTGTAAGAAGTGCAGTAGAGTGATAAATAGTAGAACAATTTGATGGAATGTGTAGCCAAGTGAAAACTTTCACATTTGTCATAGCAAATATCCAAATGCATAGCTAGATTCCTGATATGTTCGCTGGTATCATCTTCTGATTCTGCTGCTGAAATGCTGCTTTGATGTTCATCATCTTGCCTATATCCCACCAGGACTCTAGAAAGATAGTAAGAAAACAACACTTCAATCAGATCTAATGAATCCCATAGTTAATAGAAATAAGAAGCTCATGGCCATGGTATATACCTATTATATCATAATTAAACCTATTCAAAGAAATAACAGATAAGATTAATGAGAGCTCTACATCTAACTTTAATGTTTATCTGAACTAATAATATAAACTTTTAGTGAACTAATAAAACAGATGAACTAAACTTTACTATTGCTAACAGAATACCTAATTAAATTTGTGTGTGTGTATATATATATAATATTGTATCTAAATGTTAATGTTTAATAATATTCAATAGGTACTGATATTAAGCAATATTGTATTTATAGTAAGCAATTTTTTGTTTATTAAGTCTATGTGGTCATTTAAATTCTCCAATCTTCATTATTTAGATTCCTTCATGTAAGAATGCTAATACACATAACTAATTTGTTTAACCTTCATAAATAAAAACCAAATAACAAAAACTTATAATTATAGAGAGAGAAATTTCATCTTTATTAATTAACCTTGTGATATGTTAAGCTAATACAGTCCACTGAACATTGGTGCCTGAAACAAATAAATAAAAGCTACATTCTCTTTTATATTATATCATATAATATGACTCAGTATTACATTAAACAGGAAACATAATCACATTTTCCCTAATATTTATTTATTAAATTAAAAAGGGAATGATTTGATCATATCACAAACATTAATTTGTTATACATATGTATAGGATAAATAGTTTAAAACCCATTTAGTAACTGGGATCTATATAAATATAATAAAAAAACAACAGATGAAGAAGCTTTGACTTGGCTTTAACTATTTGCATAAATCCCACAGAGGGAAGCCATTGTATCTGGTCATTTTGTTCTTACATATATTCTCAATATAACGAACCCAGTAATTAAAAGAGATTCACACATATATTGAACATCCAATACTGGCATGACCAATTCATATCCTTCAGCAATTAATACTATAATTCATTAACAACAAGATATAATTACATTTCCTGGCCATCCAAATTTCCCCATTGCTAATAAAAGAAGTTTATTGGTATTAGCAATATTTATTTGGTAACTCCTGATGTCTTTTATTTTTTTTACAGATACCAGTGTCAGTGATGGTTCACTCTGCACACTGTCTTGAATTTATTATTTCATCATATGAAGGTTACTTTCTTATTTTTAATCAGATCGAAACTAAATTACATGCATTATTATTCATTCATCGATATAATAAAAATTAAGGAGATTGCTGCTCTTAAATTTGTAAAAAAAAATTATTTTAATTAATAAACAGCATAATGATAAGTATAAACTAATCATTACTTTCAACTATGTTTAAAATTATACTAACACACACACACGCACGCACATATATATATATGATACCACTGATTGATTAATAAAACTTAATACTAGGCTAATAAAAATAACATAATTAACAAAGAAACATGTAGAAAGTTTATCTGGATTATACATAAATTCTACTAATCAATGATATGCATATACTTTAAATTAATATAAAAATTTCTGAGAATTTTTTTTATCTGATTTGAAGCATTTAATAATGAGTTTCTAGTCATTGATTAATAATTGAAGAAAATAATGGTTCACATTCCTCTTACCAAATTGTTCTTTTCTTACTTGAATTCAAATATGAATGAGACATTAACCATGACATGGATTTGTATATTTCAATATCTATTCCAAGGTATGGTGTTTCATTAAGATGGGTGTGTAGATATATGATGGGATGTGGGAATGGTGACAAACATCAATGCAGCATTTTAGCAGCAGAAGCAAAAAGTGACCCAGGCAAACATATTGGGAATCTAGTTACACATTTGACATTTGTTAAGACAAAAGTAAAAATTTTCACTTACTTATATATCCCATCAAATTATTTCACTATTTATCAGTCTACTGCACTTCTTACAATTCGTTACAATTCACAGCAACAATAAAAAAAAACTCCCCCATAAAGTGCACATGGTTACTTTTTATACCCCCCTCCTATCTCCCACACATGTCCTGTTTCATTTTTTTCTTTTCCAGGAATTTTCTTCTCACACTTGATTATTTTTAATTAGTCCTTAAAGTTGTTTACAAAGTCTACCTATACATTTTCCATTCTAAATTTAGTATGCATTTTCAGCTAGATACAAACAGCTCTTTATAACAACACAGAGTGCACACTTTGCAAGCAAAATACAAAATTAAGTTTTAAAAATAATTTATACATATTTTCTTATATCTTTTTATCTTATTAAGATTACATTCCTAAGAAGTATTTGTATTGTATATAGACCTTCAATCACCAGCTTTAATTAGATTGAATCTCTTCTTTTTTTCCAAAGATATGACATCTACATTTTTTATAAAATTAAAAATAATTAGATTGAATATCTATTTTAATTACATAAGTACATTTTTAAATCTTAGTTTCAATGTGCTTCTTTCTTAATTATATGTTTTATTTATTAGTCTAATATTAAATTATATTAATTTTAAACATAGTTGGAAGTAATGATTAGTTTATATTTTTATCACTTTGACATTTATTGATTAATATATATTTTTTTTACAAATTTAAAAGCAGACAGAAATCTCCCTAACTTTTATTTATCTTGTTGAATAAATTATAACACATATAATTTAATTTCAATCTAATTAAAAATAAGTTACCTCCACAAAGTGAATAATAAACTCAAGATGGTGTGCGCAGTGAACAAACACTGACATTGGCACCTATAAAAAGAAATAAAATCGATTAGTTTACCAAATAAATATTGTAATATTATAATGTTAAACCATGTGTTAGAATATATTTGTAAAAACTTTAATAGTTGAATTATATATATGTGTGTATTCTTAATATTAACACAAATATTAAAGTTTTTACAAATAAATATTGTTAATACTAACAAATTTATTTGCATATAGGAATTTGGATGACTGGGAATGTCTTGTTGGTAATGAATTATAGTATTAATTGCTGGAGGATGTGATTTGTCTATGCCAGTATTGAATGTTCAATATATATATATATATATATGGAGAATTCCCTTTAATTATTGGGTTCATTATGCAGATAGCTAGTGACCTGTTGCAATGGCACCCAACATGGGGCTACAAAAAACTCATAAAAAGTTGGGATTATTATTTTTTAAAAAGGCAAACACAACAATTTTCATATATCAGTTTTAAAATTGTTTTATACAGTGGATGTGTCTTAGATGTAGTTGATGTAGGCAAACAATGGCACAATTATGTGATCAAAGAGCAAATAAGGCAATAGGAGAAGGAAGATTGGAGAACATAAAGTTAATGATTAAGTATTAATTTTTTCTAAAAATAAAATGAGGCATTAGTTAACCTTTTAACCGCTAATTATATTATTGGTTGTATGAGGTAAAAATCAAATCTTTTAATTGGCCAACTCACAAACTGAAGACAAAGCCTATTGTTAAAACATATTCGCCTATAATATTAAATTCAACTCAGATACATTTATAAAAAGTATATTATTAATTTTTCAGGTTATGAAGAGAACGAAAGTTCTTTCAAAAATAAATTGCTATTTATTTATTCTAAAATATTCAATTTCGGCAACATAAAAGCTATAATATAAACAAAAAGGTCGACTTTATAGAAAAGTAAATATTTCTTTTTACTAATTCTTCAATATTTTTACAAAAATCTTCGATATTTTTCGAAAATAATTTTGTTTTTTTAGTATTCTCTCTGAAAATAATTTTAATTTCTCAAAATATACTTTTATAATACTTTAAAATCATATTCGAAATGAAAATCTCAGCGTTTTTCTTTATTTTCTTTGATCAGGCAGTTTCTTTGTTCTTTCCAGCCAATCAGAATGTCTTTTTTGGCTGAGAGCTTGCTAAGAACCAATCACAAATAATGTTCTTTCTTTGTTTAGGTTTAAATGTGTTTTTTTTATTTTTTACTTGTAAAATAAGTTGGAAGAGGGCACCATCTTACAGAACTTTTAAAAACCTCTTCAAAACCTATCGAACGAATTTTTTAGCATAAGAATCGGCTGAGTTAGAGTGACGTCAGATGTCTACGAGGAGCCTCGTAAAAAACAGTCTTTTGGTTAATAGAAATTTCAAAAATAAATTGTTTTGACTTTTACTAGGAAAATAAAGTCAACAGTCTTATACATATATATTAGTTATAATATATATATATATATATATATATATATATATATATATATATATATATATATATATATATATATATATAAACCAGACATGCAACTGCAAACACAAACACACTAATACCAATATAAACATACTAATAAATTATTAAACATTTTGAGAACATTATGTTTATAAAATAAGGTTGCCTCAAACTTGGATCACAGCCCCCAAATTATATTGTATATAAACCATTACATTATATTTGAATCATTACATTATATTTGAATACAGGTATAATTTATATTCTACATATACTAATACAAATGCAAATATATTAATAATTATAATTTTAATAGAGATAGAGAAAGAGAATAGAGATATATGAAATTAAGAAATAGAAAAACAATTAAGAGACAAGCCTTGGAACATCCAAGATGTTCATGAAAGAATTCAGTACAGAGATGAAGATCCAACTAGATGAAATAGCAAAGAGATTAGACTGTAGAATAAGCAATTTGAATGTAAAATATGGCACTAAGGGAGACATAAATATAGATGAATGTATTAGAGCTGAATTTGAAAAAAATCTTGGTGTGAAAGAAAACCTTAACACACCCAAATAACAAACTGTTAGAAGTTGATATTAGTAATACAAAATCTTATATAAAAGAAAAGAAATTTAGAAAGTAAAGTAATAATAGATATACTGTTCAAACAAAAAATAGAAAAGAACATAAATGGTACTGATAGTGAGTTGGAAAGACAAGTCAGCACAAAAAATGCAGTCAACCACACAAATGATAGAGATAATTAGCAGATGATAATATGTACAATCAGCAGAAAAAAGAAATAGCTGATGGAATGTTTAAATTTAAAACTATACTAGAAAGTGAAATTTAGAAACCAAGACAAAAAATAGATATAGTAATGGTAATAATAATAAAAAATTAATCCAAGATATCCTGAAGGAAAAACTAACTTTTCCAAATAAAAGATGGACATATATTGGTTTCTTAAAACTATCACAATTTAAAAGAGCAAGGTTAAAGGTATTTGCAGTCTATGATAGAAAAAAGCACTATTGTATCATCCAAGGAAGGAAATAAATCAGAAACCTGATAAATTTAAGTCTGGATAATGATAAAATGGACTTGGTTGGAGGTTTTTTCAACAAAGCTCTAAGAAAAGAATGGACTGTATCCTGAAGACTGTGGACTTGTCCAACAGAAAAGAGAGGAAACTTAAAAAACAGGGGAAATATTTTGTTCTTGTGATTGTCAGGAGCTTCATATGGGCTGGGTTTTTTTTTATAATGATGAAGAATGCATCATTAATGTTAACAAAATAACATGGTCATACTACATTGGAAAGTTTATATGTCTGCACTTCCAACACCTATAGTAGTAAGTTAAATTCATTTCTCAGGGTAGCAGGGTCTTGTAAAGTGCTGATGGTGAATACAAAGAGCTAGGGACCATAAGCCTATAAGTCTTTCAGAAATCAGTTGAGTGAGGCTCAAATATAAAGCAATCCTGGTTTTCTTTAATTCTTATGAGGTGTTGTGTGCTTTATATTGAGAAAACTGCGATCATTCTCTCATTGATCAGGTTGGCTAAGATATGTAAGACTTGTAACAACTCTTTTATATATCATTGGCTTGAAGCCAGCTTTCATATTTTCAATAAGTATACCGAATAATTACATATAAGTTGTCACCAGTAGTAAGTCCATTACAAATATATATATATATATATATAGCCAGAAGGCCATAACAGATGAAAAAAATATTTTGAGAGTTGATTTTCTTATATATGTAAATGTATTAAGAATAAAATCAGATAAGATTACCACTTTTGATTCTTTACCTCTATCAGGAAATTATTGTACTATTTATGATATGTGTATTAAACTTCAACAAAAGAAAGAGGGGAGATTATTTAGATAAATAATAATTCCATAATAGTTGTATTTTAGCAAGTAATAATAATAATATATATATATGAGACCACACAGAAACTAAAATAAGAAAATGTACTTATCTAATTAAAATAGACATTCAATTTAATTATTTTTAATTATAGAAAGAATATAGATGCCATATCTTGGGGGGGGGGAGATTCAATCTAATTAAAGATGGCAATTGAATGTCTGTACATAACACAAATACTTATTAGGAATGAACCTTAATAAGAGAGGAAAATATGTAAGAAAATATGTATAAATTATTCTTAAAACCTAATTTTATATTTTCCTTGTAAAGTGTGCAGTTCATCTTTTCTGGAAATCCATGCTAAATTTAGAATGAAAAATTTAAAGATAAACTTTATAAATAATTTTAAGGACTAATTGAAAATAACCAGGCATGAGAAATAAATTCCTGGAAAAGAAAAAAATGAGATGGGACATGCACAGAAGATAGGAGGAAGACATAAAAAGTGACTATATGAACTTTAGGTTTTTTTTATTATTGCTGTGAGTTGTACAAATTGTATTAAGTGCAATAGAATGATAAATAATGAGACACTTTCACTTCTGCTGTAGCAAATGTCCAAATGTGTAGCTAAATTCCTGATGTGTTTGCCAGTGTCACTTTCTGATACTGCTGTCAAAATGCTGCTTTGATGTTATCATCATGCCTATATCCCACTGTAGATCTACACAGATGCCTTAATGAAACACCCTATCTCAGATCACATAAAACAGATGGTGAAATGTACAAATCCATGGCCATGACAAATATTACAATCATATTTCAATTCAAGGAAGAAAAGAAAAATCATGGTTAGAGGAATGTGAACTATTATTTTCTTTAGTTATTAATCAATGACTAGAAACTCATTATTTACTAGTTCAAATTGGAGCAGAACTTTTAATTTGAGAATTTTTATATTAATTTAAAGTATATGCAAACTACTAATTAGTAGAATTTACATATAATCCAGATAAACTTTCTGTAAGTTTCTTTGTTAATTATATGTTATATTTATTAGCCTAGTATTAAGTTATATTAATCAACCAGTGGTATCATATATATATATATATATGTGTGTGTGTTAGTATAATTTTAAAGATAGTTGGAAGTAATGAATAGTTTCTGTTTTTATCATTATGTTGTTTATTGATTAAAATAATTTTTTTTACAAATTTAAAAGCAGCAATCTCCTTAACTTTTATTATATCAATGAAAATAATACACATAATTTAGTTTCAATCTGATTAAAAATAAAAAAGTAACCTCCATATGATGAATAATAAATTCAAGACAGTATGCTGAGCAACCATCATTGACACTGGCACTTGTAAAAAGAAATAAAAGCCATCAGGAGTTTACCAAATAAATATTGCTAATACCAATAAACTTCTTTTATTAGCACTGGGGAAATTTGGATGGCCAGGAAATGTAATTATGTCTTGTTGGTAATGAATTATAGTATAATTGTTGGAGAATATGATTTGATCATGCCAGTATTGAATGTTCAATATATGTGTGAATCCCCTTTAATTACTGGTTTTGTTATATTGAGTGTATATGTAAAAAAAAACAATGGGATACAATGGCTTCCCTACACAGGATTTATGCAAATAGTTAACAAACTGTACAATATATACCTGTTTTATTAGCTCATAATACAGTAATAGAATATCTTTTTGACTTTAAATGGCCTTCCACCAAATTCTGGGTAAGTAAAACTTGAAAATAATTTTATAATTTAATTAGGCTTAAGATTCTTTTCCATAATAGCCATCCCATAATCAATCAATATAATTATTCAATAACAGTTGGTAAAAGGGTATGTAATTATTATTAGTTGGAAAACAATACAAGGATAAAAAAACTTGAACTTTTCATTATTTCTTAATTGGTAGGCTTACTTTATTAATGTCTTCTCCATCTTTTATTCTTCTCATGGATCTTGGGAGATTTTTTTTAATGCACTATTAATGAATTTTTTTAAAAATGTATTTAAAATATAAATTGGTATAATAATTTTTACATCTAAAGTTGATCTTTTGCACAAAATACTTTGCAAACAAATTTTGTGTTTATATTTTGTTGTGACTTGGATAATTTGATTGCTAAAGAAAATTGAGATGCAAAAATTGTTCCATAAAATCTTTGATATCATTGCTTATGTCACATCCAAAAGTATAATTTTTTGGCATTTTCTCAAAAATTTGTTGTACTTTATTCAAATAGTTGGCAACTTTCTTATTAAATTAAATTAATATACTATTAGAATCAGCTTTTAATTAGCTATAAGATGATGAATGAAATAATAAAATAGAAAAGACAAAAAAGATAAGATCTACAGATAGTAGAAGTTGTATAGAAATATAGTTTAATAATTATAAATTTTATAAATTTATTTATTTTAAAGTATTTCTTATTTACTAACAAGTTTACTATATTTATAGACTATACTCAAACTAATTATTTTATTCTTCAATCTTTCGTCTTTATGGATAGAATTTTTATGTTAGTAAATTTGTAATTAACAAAACAAAAAACTATTATATATATTAACAACGTACTGTTTTTCATTATTTTTTAATATTGGTAAAATGCAAAATAAGATATTTTTGGCATCAATTTTAGATTTTATAAAAATTATATAATTGTATTAAAAGTGATATTTGTTTAAAATTTTATAACATATTACGCTTATTTTCGTGTTGTTTACGTATAAATTTAATAAATTAATTAGATTAGTAAAAATAAATCCAAACATAATAGTGTAAAATACTAAAAATAATTATAAATACTCAAATGCTTCAAATATCTAAATTAAAACATCACATGATCAACATTCTCTTAGTGGTTTAATACCAATCCTGCCCAATAGGATTAAGGTAACTGTGGTTATTAAAGAACCAAAGACAGCACGTGTAGATGCTGAACTGAGTTCAGATCTTTATAACTATACAAGTGAATGACAAATAATTGAAAACATTATTGTGTTTATTTTGGATTCAAAGCTTTATAGTTAACTAAAAAGGTAATAAGTTGCTGCTGGAGAAGGTCTAGATGCACTGCTCTCATATCCAAGGCTTCTCACTGATGAAAGCTACAAATTATAAACTAGTCTGGGAATACTGGATGAGTATGTATTAGATTGGGATTTTATGCGTACACTTTCCTGCATCCAGTGATTACTCTGGCTTGCATTGACTGGTGCTATGCTATAGTAAGGAGAATTTTGCCTCTGATCTAAATTAAAAAGTAAAAAATAATAATAATATAATTAATTATTAAAAATTCAATCATTTAAATTCTTATTTATTTATGAAAACAGTGTTTTGTTTTTCTGAAACTTAACCCATTGGTAGACTTAAAAGCTAAAATATTATGATTGACTTTTTGATTTTCAGCGGAGTATAAATATATATATATCAGATTGGTCAATTGGATAGAACTGTTACGTCAACAACCTGCCACTTACGCGACCCAATATCGCATGCTTCTAGGTAATAGAATTGTTGTGCCAGACTGCCACTTACTATGCTACAATATTTTAGGATCTTTCACAAATAATCACATGACTACTTATTTTATTTATTCATTTGATTTTACAACATCTGTATATTTAAATCATTAAAATTCAATATTAATAGAACAAATTATAACAACTTCTTTCATAATTACGTCATATGCATTGCAATTTAAAGCGTTAATGATTTGAATTAAAATTGAATAATTTATTTAAATTACTATTATCATTATTAAAATTGAATAATAGTTTTCCCATTGAATTTTGACATTTGTAGAAATATGGTTTGAACTTTGTTTAACAATTACTACAGAAGCGTTAAGTTAATAAGCTTTCTCTAAATATTTTTTATTTATTTAAAAAAGAATAAAAAAACATACAACAAACAAAAAGAAATCTATTTTAAACGACTGTTTATCTGACAATGAGCCGTAATGACTTCTAAGTTAAAAGTATAAGCATGTGTAGACCTATTCGCAAAATCACATTGACAGTATGGAGTATTCAAAAACTAAACCTTTCTATCTGATTCTTAGCTGACCAAAAACATTAAATAGATAAATGTTATACTCAAACTCCATTTCGTACTTGAATATCACATAACCTCTTAAGCAACTGATTGTTCATATGATTTATTTATTTATTATAGACAATGAAAGTAGCAGGTAAAATAGACAACAGCAAAAAAAAAAATCACAAAATTATATGACTTCCAAGATAAGATTTCAATTTTTTTTTTCCTAAATATTTTATATATACATTTTAACATAGAGTTAAAACTTTTTCCAAGACTCCCCCCCCCTCTCCTTTTATCATTCTTATAATTTATTTACTTCTTTATTTATTATTTAGTTTTTTATAACTTTATTTGAATTTTTAAAATCCTAAATCTGTAAATATACATATGAATTTTATTTAATATAGTATAAGATTTTTTTTTTTTTTTGTGAAAAAGACTATTTTTACAAAAAAATAAAATAAAAACAAATCAAAGCTCTACCCCCCCCCCCCAATCCAGAATATATAATCATCTAAAGTCATATGTTTCTTCCATTAGTGTCATTAAATATTTAGTATTTTATCAGTTGAAAGCTTTAATAATAAAAGAACTCAAGGTGTTAGCAGGAATAAAATCTAAGCCACCACTCGTCCACTATTTGTATTTAATTATGTATTATGTTGTCGTTAATCTCTCTTTAAAATAATAAAAAAATCATTTATTAGTACTTGAAGTGTTTAAGAAAATGCTGGCTAAGTCTAACCGAATAGTTCCAAAACCATGTTAAATCTTGAAAAACTTTATATTTAAAATTAATCTACTACTTAACTATATAAGAGAGAAAAAATCCCATCTAATATTTTATTAAAGGAATTACATTTTCTTTTTTTTTATTTTGAGAAAATTAATTATTTCTTAAATATTGAATAAAAATGTAGTTCCACAAACAGTCAGTTCACACAGATGACTGATAGTAAAGAGAATCACGATGATTAGACTTATACTAATTTATATTAAAGGCTATAAAATAAATATAGAAAAAGATAAGACCAAAAAAGTTACTTCTGGACCAACATTTAATCCCCCAAACAACAGGAAATATTTTCATTTGAATATTACTTATTAGTTATTTGCAAGTAACCTTATATTAGAAATTATTCCACTATTCAGAAACTATGAACTCATTGATAGGCTGAGTAGAGCATCCAAAGCATTGATAGATAGTTATAATAAATTTTAACACAACTATTTTCTAGTTTTTATTTTATTTTATAAATACTGTACACATAAACGTGAATAAAACACTACTCAAGTAGCTTTGAATAGAGTAAAACTTATTCCAAAATTCAAACTTTCAAATAAAAATTTGCATTAAAATAATATATTTCTTTCATGCAAATCTATATATGCATAAATATGCACTTACAAAAAATAAACATTGATATTTTCAATTTATATCCTTTTCAAAAATAAAGAGTATTAAAACAAAATATGAGAAAGTTATTAAAAGGAAAATGAAATATTTTTTCATAAATAATTTAATTATTATTTCATTTCCTTATACTGCATATTTAACTAATATAATGTATATATATATAAATTTCAAAATATGCGCTTGCATTGCAATCTGCAAGCTGTTAAAAATTAATTCCTATTTTGGGTGAGAGTGGTGTAGTAAAAGTAATTGAACTATCAATATGGACATTCAGATGGTGATATCTCTAACTCACCTGAGAAATGAAAGTTGTTCATGAAATGCACATGGTAAGAGATGATGGTCTGTTTTTTTTTGTGCAGGTGGATGGTTGCAATGTATTGGAGTTAAGATGAAAAATACACTGATAAAAACATCATATATGTATAATTAATAGCATCAGAATGTCTTGATGATGACAAAACTTTTAAAATTTTAACTCTTTTTTAACTCTATTTTATTTACCAGCAGATAAAGATCTAAATAGGCAAATTTAAGATTTACTTATTTTAAATTATATTTTTTTTTTAAAAAAAAAAAACATTTTTTCTTTTGTTTCCTACTGCAAAAGACCAAAATTCATATAAATAAATAAATACTATATAATAAAGTTATACATATAAGTAGAAGTTCTGAAGAAGATTGATGAAGCAATCAAAACCATCATAGTGGGTTGTAAAAAGCATTGTAAAAAGTAATAAAGAACATAAATGATATTAATATTATATAGATTTGGCAATACAATAAGAAAGATAAAGTTATGATCATTTATTTAAATGACTAAAACCCTTTAAATGGGAAGAAAAGGTTTCTATAAATAGACTCTTGGCTATGTTTCTCTTTATTCTATTGAATAACATAGTTGATTCTTTTAGATTCTAATAGTATATCAACAGGAAGAATTCAGTGATACATTAGTACTAACATTCTTAGTCAAGGACAAAAGTGTCTACATATAAAACAATTTCAGTTATTAAAATATGTAGATCATGACTTATGATCAAATGTAGATAACTATATAAAAAGTTTGTCTAGAGTTTAAAACCGAATGGTTTTTAAAATTTCAGGTTATTAGTTTAATAATAAAAAGGTAGTTAAAAGATGACTTCCAGATGCATAATTATATCAGTTCCAGCCTTGAATCCCAAATTCTTATTTATTAAAACAAAAATCAGAAATCAATTTCGGGATTAAATTTTACTACTATATGTAAACTCTAATTATTCAATCTTATTGTGGCTGGCATTAGAATAGAGAAAGAAGAATTGTACTTGTTAAAAATAATATCAAAATGGCATATTAAAAGAAAACTATTTAAAGAGCGATACTGAATCATTTGTTCTAAAGGGGGAGAAAGTTAACTTGCTTAAGAATTCTTTAGCTGTATGACAAGTTTGGAACTTGAATCTAGGATAATACATTAATCATTACCATTTCATACATCAAAGTTAAACCTGTCACTTCACTACTTGAATACCACATGACTTCTTTGATAATAATCAGTCAATCATTTTTATTATTTACATTTAAAATACCAAAATAGATTTTTTAATGCATTCATATATATATATATGGAATAAAGAAATCATGAAATTGTCTTCAATGCATATTATTATCTGAAATTATATTCTTTTGCAAAATAAGTTTTAAAAATGCAGATATTTTATGCTACTAATTTATTATTTCATGAAAATTTTTGTTAGTTTTTAAAATTTCTCTAAGAATGTCTAACTAACTCTTCAGTTTGCAAATCTAACAACTAGTCTAACTGATCAGCTATTTTATAGTAAGTCTTATTAACAGTATGTAATAACATCTTTTAACCAATTAAGAACTTTATCAGCATAGTAAAAAAAAGTTCTTTTTTAGCAAGATTATTAGTGTTAATATGTTCTTTAAATAATTTAAATTGTTTATCTCCAAACTAAAATAAGCAATTGTGTAATTAGCTACTGAAAGGATCATATGATATTTGAGCATCTAAATAGCTGGTTGAACATAACAATTTTATTCAAATTGATCAAGCTATTAAAAAATACTTTAGTTTTCAAGTTCCTCATTTTACAATTGTGTTAAATAATAATCACAGTGATGAAAGAAAAACAGATATTCTCATGCAATTATATTTAAAGAATTTAAAGGATATACTACATATAGAATTATACATATATTAAAAAGAGAAATAATAAAATTTATAGAAATGAATATTTTAGTGATAAGTTGGTGAAATAATTTAAAAGAATTTCAGTTTTAAGTCAATTAAATGTGTGAAAACTTGTTAATACATGCATTCTGTATGATTTAAAAAGATATCTTTTGAAATTTTTGCCCTTAAATATCTATAATGGAATAGGTGTTCCATTTTTATATGAATCTGACCTTTTAATAGTGACAAAAACTCATCTGAGCAATAATAGAATTGTTAAGAAGCTATAGATGAATTAATGAAATAATAATAAAAACACTATTATAAAAATATAAAACAGTTATATCTAAATGAAAATTGGCTTTCAAATATAAATACTTTTCCAAAAAAATTGTATGTATGTCAAGTTAAAATTGGGTGGAGTAACTGGTAAATAAATATCATGTTGGAAGAATTGAACTATAAATATTGTCAATGATAGTTTATTATTGCTTGTTATTCTCTTATATTGGATAAAGTGGATGACTGTATGGAGCTTGAAATTCTGGGTTTAAATCCCTTTTAATTACATCTAGATTAAGTAAACTTATATTTTAATATTAATACAATTCGTTATATTATCTAAATATTTAGATGTATATGATTAACTTTAATGATGAAAATTTAGCTGTGAAAGCATTAAAAAAAAACACATACACACAAACAATTCGTGAATGTGATATATAAATAAAATAAAAAATTATGACATTTTTAAGAATAAAAACAAAATATAATAATTTTATTACGTGAGAAAATTAAATATTTTAAATATTTTCAAATAATAAACTAAAATAATAATTAAAAAGAAGAAATTAAAGTCAGAATTGGAATACTCAAAAGGCATTTAATAAACTCAGAAATTATTTGTACAGTAAAAAATTAAAATTGGGATAAGATTTAGAATAGCTTTATGCAGCCGGAGCATATAATTGTGAGTCTTAAGGCAGGAAGTTATTCAGAAAATAAATGCTGTTTACAATGAGAATAAAGTTGAAAATAAGATAAAATAAAAAGAAAACAGTGAGACCAACAAAATCAAAAATTAAAAAACAACAACAAATTAATTGTCTTGCGTTGTTAGCCGAGAGGTATCGCAGCTGCCATGCAAGCAAGTAGTTGGTTGCAGACGGTTGTGGGTTCGCGTCCCGGCCGATGCTATGACACATGGAAAAAAAACAACAAACAAATTAATTGAGTTTAGTTAATAAAAATAACTTCAAATATATATTTTAAAGAATTAAATTACTATTAAAACATGATCCAGTGGGAAAAGTTATTTTTATGACAAAAAATTGGATTGGGCTATCATTTCAAAAAGTCATATACACAGTGATATATTATCCACTATTTCTCTCCAATGTTCATTTATGAAGCCAAAAAAAAACATATTTCAGTTTAAAGAAAATTAGTTAATCCTCTGCTTTACTAATAAAAGTTTATTTCAATACCATTACTATTAATTTTTCATCTGCTTTTTTAATAAATTGGAAAAATTTAAAACATAAATGAATCTGATATGCAAACCAATATATTACTTATTTTTTCATAAAAATTAGAGGGAAAATTTAAAAGGTTAAATTTTATAAAGACAGAGATATAGCAAAGCAATTACAAAACTACATATATAAACAAAATCAAATTTTATTCAGCCTATTCTCCTTTTCCTTATCCTATTTGTAATTGGTTTGCTTACACATTTCGAACATTAGCTAAGTATAAGGTTTATTCTATATGCTAATTTTGTTAATTGTAGCTGAGCGTGTTTTCGGCTGGTGAAGTGAAGATGATTGCTATGAATCTTGCTTCACCAGCTGAAAGTGTGCTCATCTATAGTTAACAAAATTAACATGTGGAATAAACCTTTACTTAGCTAATATATGAAATGTTTAAGTAAACCAATTAAAATCAAGTTTTCTCATTTTAACTCTTTGCTTGACATTTTATCTAACTTGCATATGGTTATCTAGTTTCTTTTCACTTATATTAGAAAAATAATTCTATAAATAATCTTTTCTGCAATACCTCTGTGGTGCTGCTTTTTAATAATATTTAAATAAATAGTTAACATACTATATGTAGATCTATATCCAGTTATACAAAATATTTGTTAAACATTAACTTATTCAATGAATCTTATTTACATTTCAACACTCCATATTTAAAAGGGCACCCATTTAACTACTTTTCTCTATTTTTTTTAAATTTTTTTTTGTATTTTTTTTTTTTGTAATTGTATACATTTTAGATTCTTAATAAATTATACTGCTAAACATAAATATTAATTTCTCTAGTTTCATCTTATTTTACAAAAAAAAAAAAATTGTTTTTTTCTGCATTTAAATTGCAATTCTAGTCAAGAATTGGTGGCCAAGTGGTTAGTACAGCTGCCTTACAAGCAGTTGTCCTGGGGTTTGTTTGCCAGCCGATGTTTTGACATGTTAAAAAAAAAAATTGCAATTCTAGTCATAACTATTTTTAGTGTAACCATTATTCTACTAACTTAACTCTTTTCCAGTAGCCCTGTGATAAATGAAATGATACTATGATTGCCATAGAATCCATACTAAAGTACGGCAGTATCGTTTTGACCCATAATCTGCAGATTTACTGAAATTATACTTTGAATGGTGATTATATAATAGTTATAATTATATATTTTAGTATTCATTTTTTGTTTTTAGATGGGAGGTGTAATTGAAAGATAATAACAGCTCTTAATTACAAGTGCCGGATACATATTTTACTGGGAATTTCTACATTATATCAATAAAAATCATAAATATAAGTTTTTTTCATTGTTAAAAATAATTTCTATATTTATAGGATATTGTTATTGTCATCATTATTTCTAAAGATATTTTTAATAATAAATATGTATAAGTATATATTATTTTAATAACTACAATATGTTTTTTTTTTTTGAATTGTGAAAAATAGGAAAACATTTTATTTCATAAGATTAAAATTTTTTTTTAAAGATACTTTTTTAATTTCAAAGCTAATTGCCAGTAAGAAATATGCTATTCTTTTTTGTTACAAACATGAATGATAATGTACACACATATGAAAAATTAATTTATATTTTAAACCTTGATTTATTTACATTTAATTATCTATAGTATGTTTTAACATATAGAAGTACTAACTTGCTCCTGCTCTCTTTTTCTTATCTTTCACTTTCATAAATTTTATTAATAATTTTATTTATTTCTGTAGTTCATCAATACTCTAATTATATTATTAAATATTACTACATAAGTAATGAATAACTAAGTTTTTTTTTCCCTTAAAAAAATAGTTCAAATAATTAAGTAACAGAATATTATGATCAAACAATAACAGTTGATAATCATTTATGGTAGTTTGCCATATTAAACTGGTTCTCTTAATAGAATTTAGTATCACCTCAATTTTAGAGTTATACCAGAAGCTTTAATAAGCTCTACATCATTGAGAAAATGATTATAACATTTTAAATCTAATATGCAATGATAGTCTCTTATATTTTAAACAGTAATCTTTTTCCCAGTAAAGTGAAATCAATCTGTTTTGTAATAATTAATATTCATATTCTATAATATCTTTCATAATCTTCTTTATTTCTATTTTAAATACTTATTAATAAATTCCAAATAGGAATATGCTCTTAGTGGTTTAGTTCAATGATAGAGATAAATAGATATTCTTGAAATAATTTCAACTGAGATACAAAAAAAAAATCTCATTTTGATAAATTCTGCAAAACCAATCACTTTGGTGCTCGATGTCATATATTTTCAAAAATCTGACTGTACCACGTATTAAATGCATAATTCAAAATTTTAAACCAAATGTTTAAAAAGACTTAAAAGATTATATTTTTAGAATATTTTTTTAAAGAGTAAAGTCTTCAAATATTGATTTTTTCCTTCTTACAAATATTGTCATTTTTAAAAATCAAAATTCTGAACTGTTCAGAGCCTTCTAAAACGTTTATAGACATAGAAATAAATTTATTTGACGTAATGCAGTAGTTGTTCTTGTAGAAACAATTGAAAAAGATTATCATTTTTTTAAAAAATTTATTCTTGTCAGAGTCGGTGGTGATAGATGATTATCATTACTTAATTTCTTATAACTGACAAGGTCAAATATTGATTTCTATTTTTTTTAAATAGCATTGGTTTTTATTTTAGATTGGGGGGAGGGGGATCTAATGTAAAAAAAATTTAAAAATAATTTAATTCTGTAACACAATCAGAATTTTAATATTATAAGAGGATTATTAACTTAAAATAATAAAATTTTAAATATGATTAAATATAGTATATGACAATATTAAATGTCATTATATATGTAAAATAATCAAGATAGAGCGAGTAAATTGCAGAATAGGAAATAATTGTATGCCAAGCATCTTAAACAAAGAAGCTCGCATGTATACAATTAATGAAATATATATAAAAGGCATATTATGTAGTGATTAGTGAATTTCCTGCCATGTGTACAATCTCATGTTTGAATCCAGATTAGCTAAAAATTAAAAAAAAATTCAGATTCTAAACAATTGTTCTATAGGCAATCCAGATAAATACCAAATTATTGGGTATCTAATTAACTATTTTTAGTTAGAAAATAAATCAATAATGACAATCTACTAAAATCATTAAATTTGACAATTGGAAATCCTGGTTAATAGTGCCCCTCTAACAGTTGAGATTAGGAGATATAATGTTTTGAAGAAGATTGCTGGGGCAATCGAAACTGTAAACTGTAGAAAAGAGTGAAAAATAAAGCATTGTAAAAATAGTAAAATGCTTGGACAATTGAGGATTATATGGTATAAATTTGGCAATGTAATAGGAAAAAGTAATTATTACAGTAACAGTTTAAATTAGAAGATATAATGTTCTGAAGAAGATTGCTGGGGCAATTGAAACTGTAAACTGTAGCAAAGGGTGGAAAATAAAGCCTTGTAAGAGTAGTAAAGTGCTTGGACAATTGAGTATTATATGATATACATTTGGCAATGCAATAGGAAAGAGTTTTTATTATTTTATTATTTTAATAGAGTATTTATTTATAAAGTATATTTATATTACTTTTAAAAAAATCTATATAAAAATGAATGGTTTACTGACGAAAATATTCACTAAGGAATAAATAGAAAACTAAGAAATAAGCAGATGCCATTATAATTTTAATTATTTTTTAAAACTCTATATTTACTGAAAATAGAGTATGTACATATTATTTATAACTGTATGGAAGCAAATCTATCAAAATATATTGTTCATTATTAAGTTTAGTCTTGACAGTAAGACTATCATTACTAAAAAAAAAAATCTCACCATAATTATAGAATAACATGAATTATTAGAGACAGTGATGTGGCCTTTCATAAAATATAAATATTTCTAGTGCAATCTTTAAATATGAATACATAATCTTAAAATCTATCTTGAGATATGATTTAAGAATCATGGGTACTATACATTTACTTTTTAGTTCACAAAGAATCGCTTCACCTTTCTAAAATGTGTTAAAAGTGATCATTATCAAAGTTAGTTTTCATTCAATTTTATCCTAGAAATGCTGGTTTTTCAAACCAAAATATATAAATAAATGTAGAGATATATTTTTCTATTTGTAATAAGTGTGAAAGTCTACAGAACTGAAGATTAACATAAAATTGTGTAACCTTTAAAAATAATGTATAATTTGTTCTATTATGTTGCTGTGAAATCTAAAAATTAACATATCTGTTTCAGGAAAAACAAATATAAAAAAATACCAATAATCAATGTATATGTATAACTTTATGATATATATTAATTATTTTGTTTTCTAAAATAATACGAATCTTTTTATATATTTATTATTGCTAAAATGCATCTATGAAAATGATGCGTTTATATTAAGATTTATTTGGTAATGGAGAGCAGTGAATTCTATAAAAGTTATATTAAGGTCTTGCATTATGGTTACAAAGATTAGTTTATAATAATTATTTCAGATTCATTTGGATGTATAGCTGGTTAATCTCTATTTTAATGCTATTTAGTTCTTTCCTGCCTGATACAGTTTCTTTAAAAAAAATTATGATATTAATTAGAACTTAGTAATGTTTATAACTTTTAGTTTCTATGAGGGTCTAAAAAGAAGTCATTTTAAAATTTTTGTCTCTGCAATGATTACAAAATTTTATAAGGCAGGTTTTTTGCACTTAATAAATAATTTATGAACAGTAATAAAGAGATAGAAAATAATTCACATTGTTTTAAATTTTCCATTTCATTCCCCAAACTCAATAGATTCATAGTAGTAAAACATTGAATGATGTAGAAATCCAAGGCTATATGAATGAGACCAGTTTAATTGAAATGTAGTGTCTTTTGTAATTGTTTATGAAAATAAATCTGAGTTTCTTAAAATAAACATCTAAAAATAATCCATTAATAACAAGAAAGAAGTAGAGTAGTTAAAACTATCTTGTCCATGACTTATCATTTGTCAAGTGTTGATGGCCTAGTGGTTAGCATATCTGCCTTCCAAGCAACTGGCCCAGATTAGCTTCCTGGTCAACGCATTTGACATATGAAAAAAAAAAACTTTAAAAGAAAATATTCACATTGTTTTTGATATTATTTTTTTTATCAATTAATCATTAACTCTTCAATAATAATAGCTTTAAACTACTAATGAAAATTCATGGATATGACTTAAAATGTATCATACAATACTATTTTATTATTCACAGAGCAGACAAAATAACAAGAAAACCCCAAAAAATTGCAAACAACTGAAATGTAGAAAATGAATAATAAAACAGCATTTTTTTTTTTTAAGTATTAAATTTATAACATGATCTATTTTAAATAATAAATCAATGCTAAATAGAATGAGAAATAAAATATTTTCACATAAACTAAAAAATAAAATCTACAGACACAACCATCAGATTCATTTCTGATTATTGTACAAGGATGATCTAAAAGTAGATATATAGACTTTATTAGATTTAAGTTTTAGGAATATACTCCATATATGTCTACATTTTTCTCAACTTGTAAGTACACTGCTTACTGACATAAAATATTTTAATAATTTAAATTTTCTTTATGAGATTTTTTCCTCATGTCATAGCATCTCTGTGAATAGTTAAAAAACATGTTAAATATTTAGTTTTCCGAAAGCTCATATACATTTAGAAGCACAATAAAAAAGAAATAAACACTCATGAATTATGATTAAATTGTTAAAAGTCTTTTGAATGTATATTTTTATTTGTATATACTTTTACTAAATAAAAGAATATCTAATATAAATAGCAATTCTTTTTATTTGACTGTTTATAATGATTTTTATATTTCACTAGAAGAATCCCCATCTGTCAAGTTGTCAGGAGATAGTAAATATTTTTGCATTTAAAAAAAAAAAATTAGAATAGCAACATTGTTGCTAATTATATGGAATATTAAAAAAAAAAAACCCAGTGCTATGAATTTTGAAGTATCTAAAATTTGCAAAACAAGCATAAACTAGTAAAGTATATATATAACCAAAATAATTCTTAAGAACAATCCTTTTTCTATAATCCCTCTTGAAATAGTTCTATCTCTTTTATCATAACATTTGTTTTTCAGAAACTATGATATTTATTTAGAACCAAAAATTAATTTCTCTATCACAGCTTCTTACTTTATACAAATTCCAAATTTTAACTCTCCATCAAATATTATAAATAAGAGATAGATCACTTTTATTCTACTATTTATTACTATAAACCATTTTAACTTCTCTTAAAATATTCTTTTATTAATATTTGTTTGCTGATCTTTGCTTTTTTATAGATACTGTCATGGTCATTGCATTTTTTAAACATTATTTCTCTAATATCTTCCACTCTTTACTATCCATCTGGGTATTTTGTAATTTTCAAGAATTTGTATGTCTGTTTAAATCTTGCTGCATCCTTTGATTTTCACAAAGAGATTTATTTTGCTTTGTTTTAAAGAGAATTCATTTTTCTTTAAATGTTCGTTGAACTTTTTCATGCATTCAAATTATTATTTCTATATTTTAGTTCTAGTTTTTATTATTAGTAGATGATAGCTGTGTTTACTTTCAGTGCTTTTATAAAAAATATTTAAAACAATATTTATATTTATAGATATATATTGATTTTTTCTAAATGTTGAAAATTTTAATACATTTTAAAAATATTGTACTGTTGTTTCAATAAAATATTTGTCTTTTTTAACTTTCTGAAACTATAAGTATAATAAAAATATGTTGAAAACAAATCTCTTTTTCAGTAACATTAATCAAAAAATTATGTAACTGAAGAATTAAATAAGTGCCTTATTTAAACTATTTTTTCTCAACATTCTTATGCTGTTCATCTTGATAGATAATATATGGTCAAGTTATACTCAACCTTCTGGCCTTATGCTACTTATACATATAACTATTTTTTATATACATAATATTTCGTTTTTTTAAAATAATGGCAACAAATATCTTATTTCTTAGAAACAGATCCAATTCTATTTATTTATTTTTAGTTTTATTATTCTTTGAATAACAAGTTTACTCTTCTGCAAATTCTTTCCAATAGACAAATATATATATACTGTATATATATTTTTTAAGTGTCATAGCATCGGCCGGGACGCGAACCCGCAACCCGGGCAACTGCCTGCAAGTGCAAGGCAGTTGCGCTGACCACTCGACCACCAATGCAAGATAAAAAAAAATATATTTTAAACATTTTATTTATACATTCATGGTTTTATACAAAGCATTAAAGTAACAATAATTTTCATTGCAAATCTTGAAGTTAATTAAATTATTTTCACAATTTATAGTAAGAAAATATTATGTCATTTGATTTATAGGTTATATTTTATTTCTAACCTTTTCTTCCTCTTTTTTTTTTCATATGTCAAATGCATTGATCGGGAAGCGAACCCAGGCCAGCTGCTTGGAAGGCAGCTATGCTAACTGCTAGGCCACCAACACTTGTCTAATGTAGTTTTCCCCCAAAGATCTCATTTAAATGATTATCTACTTTTTTTACATATTCTAAATGAATATTCAAAAAAATTCCATAAAAAAATATTTTGCTAGAGTTTATTTCAAAGGAAAGTATTTTTGGATAATAATAATAATAATAAAAATAATAATAATAATAATAATAATAATAATAATAATAATAATAATAATAATAATAATAATAATAATAATAATAATAATAATAATAATAATAATAATAATAATAATAATAATAATTCAATTCAATTCAATTCAATTCTTTATTTATTTAATGTACATATCAACAGCATTTATCCAATTATAGATTGCACAGTAATACAAATCTAAATAAGCATTAAAAAAAAAATAATAATAATAATAATAAAATAAATAATACCAATAAAATAGAAAATCAATAAAATGCACAAATAAATAAAAAGGCAATATATCAAATGAAATTAAGGATAATATTTTTTTATGAGGACTTGAGTGAATTGTTTAAAATCCAAATTAAAAACATCATCATTACCAAAATCTTTGTTATAAGTTCTAGGTAAACGAAATAAAGGGGAAAATCTTAATACATCAGATTTACAATTTTTCAGTTCAAAAACATTATGAGTACGAGTATTATAATTTTTTTTTTAATACCTAAGTTAGAAAGCAAATTAGATACAGAAATATTCTGGGAGATGAATTTATGAAGAAGTTTGAGATCTCTTGTTTTTCGTCTCAGTAGTAAATCAATATAGTGTTCATTACTTAAACTATTTAATTTTGCAAATTTGTCAAAAACAGACTGAATTCTTATGATATCTGTCCTGTTATGAGGATTCCATATAATTGAACCATACTCCAAGATGGGAAGAACTAAGGATATAAAAAGTTTAATCTTTGTAAATTTATTAAATGCTTTTCCATATCTGTAAATAGCTCCTACAATTTTAAGAGATTTATTCACCATAAAATTAATGTGATTATGAAAAGATCCATTATTGGAAAATATTATTCCGAGATCTCTTTGATGATCATTTGTTATAATTTTAGAGTCCCCAATATAATAGGAAAACCTTAAGACTTCAGATTTTCTAGAGTAAGAGACAATGGAGCACTTATCCATATTTATATCTATATAATTATATTCACACCAATTCAAGAATTTATCTATATCACTTTGAAGTAAAAAACAGTCATTAATAGAATAAATATGCCTAAAAATTTTGCAATCATCTGCATAACATAGAAGATGTGAAAATTTAATGCATGTTTTTAGGTCATCAATGTATACATTAAATAATAAAGGTGCAAGAACACTGCCTTGAGGCACCCCAGTGAAGCAATAATAAGGTAATGACAATTTACCATTAAACCTCACACAAGACATTCTATCCCTAAGAAAAGAGTCAAACCAATTAATTAATAATTTAGAAAAACCTAACCTACAAAGCTTCTGAAGAAGAATTTTATGATTAACTCTATCAAAAGCCTTGGACATATCAAAATAAACAACATCTAACCTAGATTGATTCTCAATTGAATTTGAAATGTGATCAAAAATAGTTAGCAAATTTGTTTCAATGGACCTATTAGGCAAAAATCCATGCTGCTCTGGTGCCAAAACCTTAGAGACATCCAAGATAATTTTATTATACAAACATCTTTCAAAAATTCGAGCAACAGTGTGTAGAATTGAAATAGGCCTATAGTCACTTACCAAATCTCTAGATCCTTTCTTAAAAATAGGAACAACTTTAGCAATTTTAAGGGATGTAGGAAAAGTACCATTTGCTAAAGAGCAATTAAAAATATGCAAAAGAGGAGAAGCAATGTATTCAGCACATCCTTTATAAATGAAAGCTGGAATATTGTCAAGGCCCACACTAGAATGTAATTTAAGCTGCCCAATAGCAAAAATAACATCAGATTCAATAAATGAATCAAATGTTATCCTTTCTTCAACTAGATCATTATTTTCAGTCAAATCAGTAAAAGAATTAGATTGTTTAAAAAGCTCTGAGAAATAATGAGAAAAATCATCAGCAACTAGATTAGAATTATTATTCTGTAATTTTTTTTTTGTAATACCTAAATCCTTAACAAGAGACCAAAATTGCAAGGGATTATCAGAAATATGACTTTCAGTATTTTGTATAAATTTTTGAAAATCTCTACGATATATAACCTTTGACAATCTTCTATAATTAATAAAATTGTTATAATAATTTAAGTTCTTAGTTTTCCAATATTTACGATGATGAAATGATTTCCTTTTAATAATTTCTTTAAGAGAAACTGAAAACCAGCCAGGAAAATTGTAGTTAAAAAAATTTTCTTAGGAATGTATTTGTCAATTAGTTCACAAAATGATTGTTCAAAAAATTTCATACAGAAATCTACATCAGATGAGGAATACAAATTTTCCCAGTTAAAATTGGATAATTGTAAACAAAGACCCAAATAATTTCTTTTCTGTAGTTTCTTTTCATAGTTTTAAAGGGACAGAGTCTATTAAATTTAATATTAATATAAAATTCTAAGGGAGGATGATGCAAGTCAATGGAAAAAGGAAGAGAAGAAGTAGTTAAACATTCAATTGTAGGAAAATTACTGAGAATATAATGCAATGTGTGATCATTAAAATTGGTGTATGGATTAAATTGTTTTAAATTCAACAAATTGCAAAACCGAATCATTCTCAATGCTTTAGGTGAAAAAGAGACAGAATCTATGATAGTAGTACCCGAATATAAATCCGGAATATTTAAATCTCCGGTAATAATAAAATTATCATAGCCAATCAGAAAATCTTCAAGTGATGTCAAAAAATAATCAAACTCCAACAACGACAAAGTGGGTTTGAGGTAAACATTACCCAAAATAAATTTAAAATTGTGATTTAAAGTAATAATAATAATAATAATAATAATAATCGTCTAAAAAATGGAACAACCCGATTAACGTTGTTACCTAAAAGTTTTGGAAGACAAAAGGAATTCAACTAAATCTTTAAAGTAAAAAGTTTCCTCAATCTAGATAACAATCGTAAATGTTTTTGAAGTGCTTTTAAAATAAAAAAGGTAAGAAATTCATCGTTTTTTTAAAATTATATTTAATCAACATCAAAAGATAAACATGGCGTCAAGATTTAAAATTGACGCGTCAAATAGCTCAAAAACGCTCAACCCAATGGAAAATATAATATTGAATCAAAAAACCTACGCAAATGCTACAAAATCTTAATATACAACACCAAGATAATAAACAAAATACCAATTTAAGTCAATCTAGATTTAGAAAAGTAAATCAAACCGACATAAACGATATATATATATTGGTGATGAATTTGAGCTAGAACCATCAATGATCAACTGGACGAATGAAGAAATAAAAGATATTAATTCTAGATTTAATAATACCATACCCCCAAAATTATTTAATAGTTTTAAAAAAAAAATTTCTGACAAGTCGTTAATACTAACAGTTACAGACAAAAATTTATCCCTCTATAAATTTCCAAGAGAACTCCTATTTAAGGAATTAACAACACAAGTATTATGGGATAGCATCATGACTATTGGAGAACATCCCAACTCCAGATATTTAGCTATAGAATTTTACAACAAAAATCAATGTGAAGCATTTCAAATAAAAGTCCAGAAATTAGAAAGTTATGCTTTAGTGGTGGTTGACAAAAATATACAACTACTACACAGGCATTTTGAAAAATACATATTTTGGATATAGCATACAAGATTTTACCAAACTAATTCACCCTTATGGTCAGGCAATCTATATCAAGCCTATCTACTGTAATGATACTCCAATCCCTATACATACCAACAGCTTCTATTTCAAAATCAAACTAAAAGAAAACATCAATCCTGAAGAAATCCCCAACCAGATTATTGATCAAGAAGCAGTCCTCAAATTTCAAATAAAAGGACTCAGGCCAAAGTGCTATGCATGTGGAGAAAGAGGTCATCTGGCAGGAGACTGCCACACAAGGAAAGACCACAGGAGTGACCAGCAAACAAAGGAAATCCCAGAACAAAACCAAGCATCTCAAAAACAAATAATAAATAATGCAGAAAGCAGCAAGATACATACAAGTCTTCAACAACAAGAAGATCAGGAAAAACAAAGTATCTTAACAATACAAGATAAGAACGAACCATTAAACTTGACAATGGAAAAGATTAATAAAAATGAAGAGTGGAAAAACAGCACAACAAAACTCATCAATAGTAATCAATCACAAGAAAAAATTGAAAATCAAAATATAATCACAAGAGAAAATATAAAACTGAAAAGCACCCAAAGTAAAATAAAAGATCAAACAAATAAGGATCTGCAAATAAACAGTGAAGAACAAATAAAGGAATATGAAAATATCACAGATGTAGAATCTCAGATGGAAGAAGATGATTCTACACACAAAAATGAAAACATCAACAATTATTCCAATTTACCACTAAAACCAACAATTAGAAATAATACAGCCACAGAAATCTTAGAAAAAATAACACTAGATATACCACAAAACATAGTAATAGAAAAAGAGCAAAAAAGAAAGCCAGGCCGGCCACCAAAAATAAAATATAAAAAAATTAAAGTAAGATCAGAAGAAGATGTAATCACCAACTCTGAGCATACATATCAGACTACTGAAACCTCTGATGAAGATACTAATCAAGACTATGAAGATGAATCAGAAGCACAACCCAATACAAAAACTAGTAAAAAAATACTAACTGATCAAAGCCACATTACCACTAAAAATAACATAATGAATTAGACACTCAACAAAATTCAAAACAATAAAAAGCCCACTTACTGATCAAAGGAAAATAATATATATATATATATATATATATATATATATATATATATATATATATATATATATATATAATCAGAATGAAAATAAAAATTGCTGCAATCAATATCAGGGGTTTAAATTCAACCCAAAAAATATACAAAGTAAAACACTGGATACAACAAATCAAACCACACATTACAGGTCTACTAGAAACCAAAATCTATGCAGGGTCACAAGTAGACCCATCCAAATACTTTGGTACTGAAGGATTCTATGCAGGTTCCAGAGATGCAACATCACCATCAGCAGGATCTGCCCTAATAATTGCAAATCATTGTCCATTCCAAACTTTCAAAATCACTTACATTGATTCAAATCTCCTAATCACTACATTCAGTCACAAAATAATGACAATCAATGTAATTTTTGTATATATGCCAATAAATAAACAAAGAATTGAAACAATAATCATGTCAATAAATTCAAGATTAGCCACCACAGCAGATCCCACCATCTTTGTTGGTGACTTCAACACATCGTATCTGGAATTTACTAAAAAATGGCTCCACAAAATACAAGTTCCACTAATGAGTGGACAAGGTTTTCTTCCTCAGGATGCTGTCTCATTCCATAATGGTCGGTTTAAATCACTGATAGACTTATGCTTTTATTCACCGACTCTACATCACTTAATAAAAATAAACCTCATACCATCGGGCTTCTCCGATCACTCTGCACAAATAATAACTATTAACCTAAACCAAATGCAAACTAACATTTCACCACTAACAAAAACAATCAGAATCCTTCTTCCCAAGTCAACCCCAGAATTTATCTTTTCTGAAACCTATATAATGCTAGAAAAACTAAGACAAATAAAACTAGACCCTATACAACAATACCAAGCTTTTATCAATATTTTGTCATTTAATATAAACCACATAGTAATGAATAGACCATCACCATCCAAGCTACTAGAATATGCTGATAAAATACATGAAAAACTTACAGCAATCACGCCTACACATCACACCCAAAATTATATAAGAAACTTAACACAAGAATATAATAAGGCTTGTCAGTCCCTAAAAGAGTATCTAAAAATTAAAAAAAACAAATTATGCATCACCCACCAACACACATGGTCACGTAAATACATAAAATGGGCCCTAGGAAGTGCACCTGAAATTAAAGTACCAATGGCCATACAAACCCAAAGAGGAATATTTGCTGGCCAAAATATAATAATGCCAATGTTTGAACATTTTAGAGACAAACTGCGATCAGCACCACCAATACAGTGGACAGCACACATATTTGGACCACCAAAAAATGAAAATTTATTCATGGCAGATGATTTCATTAAAAAAATGAATGAAATGAACAATAACTGTCACCCTGGAAGCCCAGGAATACCACTTTTTGTCTTAAAACACCTTAGCCAATTCATTTCAAAATATCTTTGTAATCTGGCAAACCATCTAGCTCAAGAAATTAGGAGTGTACAGGGAGTGTACCCCATAGCAATAGTACCTTACAATAAAAAGAATAAAAAAATTCCTGCACTTGAAGACATAAGACCTATATCCATGGGACCGCTTCCAATGAAGATACTGGAAAAGGTAATAAAAGAAAAAATAGAGCCATTTTTGATGCCTTCCATCTCTAATACTCAGTTTGCTAAGAAAAAATCTTCAACTACACAAGCAGCTCTACTTTTCAAAACCATAATGGTAACTGTAAGAAATAAAAAAAAATATAGCCCTCTGGTCATACAACTGGATATAGCATCAGCCTTTGACACTATCAACATATCTATATTGCTAGAGATGCTCGAAACCATGGACATCCTCAGATCCATGCTATATATAATAGCAAACCTATTAATAAACCGTGAGTTACACATAACACTTAATGGTAGAAATTCTCCCTCTTTCTACCCCACCCAGTCACTATCACAGGGTTCACCTTTAAGTGCCCTACTCTTTATTTTTTATATTAACCCCTTAATTAAAAAAATAAATCAATCCTTTGAAGGCATACAGATACCAGGATCAACACAAAAAATAGCATGTTTGGCATATATGGATGATGTCACGGTGTTTCTAACTTCTAAAAAGCAGATACCGCAGTTGAACAAGATAGTGGAAGAATATTCAGCCAATTATGGACTGAAGATAAATCCAGCAAAATCTGCATCTTGGCATATATTCTCAGGCAAACCATGTAAGTCCGTATTTCACGGAAAACCAAATCCCTTTCTGGGTTTTCCATTTTATATGGGCACCACAAGAATGCGCTGTCACATACAAAACAAACTCAAAGAAGATGTTGAAAAAATAGCAAATTCATTGTCTAAAGCATATCTATCAATATATGCAAAGACACAACTAATCAACAGGCTAATCATGACTAGAATAACATACTACATGCCAGTAATTGTTTTTTCTAAAGGTTTCATCCGGAAAATTAACTCCATATGCTGTAAACTTATGTGGGCCAGGAAAACAGTGGCCATATCAATTAAAAATCTTAGCCGACCACTAATAAAAAATGGCCTTGGCCTACACAGCCTCAACATTTTCCACATGCAAAAACAAAAAAAATACAACAATTGCTTTAATTAATCAATTTACAAAATTAAAACATCTAATTAAAATAACACCTACTGATCGACCACCCCCAAAAGACTCACTCATTCAATCGGCAATATACCACTGCAATGCAATAGGAAAAATCCCCAACCAATGGACAGAAAAATATAAATATTGGGAAATCTATGAACTAATGCAGAACCATACCACCAACAATCAAATATTACCACTATTAAAAATAAACCATAAAGTATTAATTAAAAAATACAAGAAATGGGAGTTAGAACCAAAATTTTTCAATTTTATCCTTAAAATAAACTTAGATGCCCTCCCAACCACATACTTTCTGGTACATAGAAGACTACATAGAGACATGGATCCTTTATGCGGCTTATGCCATCAGAATGAAGAAACTGTCCAGCACTTACTGTATCACTGCAAAGGTCTGGAACAAGTAAGAATTATACTTTGCAACACGTATAGGAAAAATAAAACCACAATGGAACAAGTAATGATGGCTTTCCAAAGTAAAACAATACCACTGATTAGAGCAGCAACTTTTGTTCTATATTCACTATGGTGCACAAGATGTACGTTCCTAATGGGAAATAACACAAGGCGACATCCATCTACTTTTGAACACAAGTTACGACAAATACAAATCCGGGACAAATTGATAACAAGTCCAGACATCTATGCAGCTACCTGGTCTCTGCTTAAACACAGAGCAAGGTTGTAACATAATCAAGGAAATAATGACTAAGTAATATGGAGTACCAACAAGGGAAAAACAAAAATAAATAAATAATAAAACAGGAAATAAAGCAAAAGAACAGAGCCCATCCCTATCCAGTAATAGCTTCAGTAACATCTGTGCACCTAATAACTATTGAAATGTAACTGTCTATAATATTCTGAACACTTTATTTTATAATGAACAAATCTGTAACATTCAATTAAGACAATATATTATAAAGACATTATCTTGATTATTGTAATAACAATTGTAACCTGGTTGTAACTGGAAAACTTGTAGCACATAATCTATGTAACCATTACTGTATTCTTTTGAGACAATAAAGGCCTTTTGAATAATAATAATAATAATAATAATAATAATAATAATAATAATAATAATAATAATAATAATAATAATAATAATAATAATAATAATAATAATAATAATAATAATAATAATAATAATAATAATAATAATAATAATAATAATAATAATAATAATAATAATAATAATAATAATAATAATAATAATAATAATAATAATAATAATAATAATAATAATAATAATAATAATAATAATAATAATAATAATAATAATAATAATAAAAAAAAGATAACATACAAATAAAATATAACCTTCTCAACTAATGTAAACAAATCATATATTTTAGAAAAAATAAAATATAACTTAATAGTGTCAATTTTTTAATTCTTATTATAAATAAAAAGTTGAAACTAATAATTTTTACTATAATATGTCTCTAAATCAACAAAAAAATATATACTTTTATATTTTTATACATCAGAAGCAGATTACCCAACAACACTAAATTTTTCGGAACAAACAAGGATGTTTAGAACATTCTTGGTAATAATACAGAATACAATAATTGAATATATTGCATTATATATGCTTATGCTTTTAAATTTTATATGTGAAACATGTTTGAGCATGTGCAGCAGTTAGAGCCAGGAATAGCTTATGAGGAAAAAAATTCATCTGAAACTATACAATGGATATATATTTTTAAATATAGTGTTTGGTAGCAATTTTTAATGAATGTCTGATGGATAGTGGTGTGTGTTAAAAAAAAAAGGGCAGAAAAATATTATATTGATTCTTTGTTGAAGTGGTTTGTTTTTACTTTAAATATTTTATTTATTTAATTATTTATTTACTATGAGTCTACTTTTTAAAATTATAGAATTCTATTTCTGTTAAAAGTTTGATGGTTTCTTAATAATAAATAAATATTTTACAAGTTGACTGATTTACTTTATTCATTATAATAACTATTTCAAAAATTACTATATCAAGATATATAAAAATCAAAAGTATAAGTATTTTGTAACCATTTACCAATAAAAAAATCTGATTTTCTATATTTTGTTAGATTATCCTAAACTGATCTGATTCAAAGTTGTTAATCCAATCAAGAAACTCTCTTTAGTTCAGTTTTTAAATTTTAATTGAATAGAACTGAGAATAATCAACATTTTAGTTATGCAGTAATTTTTCATTCACAAGTTCATATTATATGTTTTGTGTTACTATTTAATTTTGGTATAATAATACAGCAAGTTATAAATAAATAATATTTAGCAGGTTTTTATTAATACTATAATAATGTCACGTATAAAAGATTTAAAGTTTTAAATGTTGCTTATTTTAATGAGACTTCTGAGTGTACTGGACTTGTAAGGTTTTGAATATTTTTCAAATTTGAATCATTTAGTCATGACCCTTTTTTTATTATCAATTTTATAGAAGAAAATAATTTTCATAAAATACAAAACTTCAGGACATACAAAGGATAAAAAATCATAAAATGAAAGTTAAAACTATTTTGAACTTGCCATGGATTAATTATCTTAAGATCAGATAAATGTCAAACAACTATTTAGAAAAAGAACATGGATTTTTTTTTTCATTTTAATTTGAATTCACTGAATTAAAATTTTTTGTTATATATATTTTTTCTTAATACTTGTAAAATTTGTGATTTGACTATCATAATAATTTAAAAACTCTAAACTTCCTTTTTATTTTTATAATCAGTGCTTCAATGCATCAAATTTAGACAATTATTCACCACATTTTATACATGCATGATAGGTTGGTAATTACTGGTTGGAATATCATGTTTCATAAAATCTAGTCTTTATATTCTTTTTATTAGGATGCAAGTTGAGTTTTCAATTTTTTTTTAATTACAGTACAAAATTCGTTTAGAGAATTGGAACATTTTTAGTATTTTAATTTTTATTAAATTACCAAAATAAAAATCAAATATTGAAAACAAAAAAGACAACTTGAAGTCTCTCTTAAATTTAAATGATTTGTCAAAAAATTTAAAAATAATAATAATAACAAGAAGTAAAAATAAAATTGTAGATTCTCTCTAGAGAAGTTATAACTTAAATATGTTATAAATGTATCAATTATTCAGTATGTAACTTAGGAAATTAAAATTTCAATTTTAAAAATTTATGATGAAAATAATTTATGATATTATTAACAATTTAAAAACTAAATTAGAAATAATAAGACAATATCTAAAAAATGTTCTACTAAATTTGAAAGGAAATAATTGTCCCAAGTGCTGGTAATTTAGAAATTGACATATCCAACTGTTATTCAAAGGATAAAAGTTTATATTTGAGTTTCTGACACAAAGTTGTTGTTTTTTAAAGAATAATTTTCTTAATAATATTAAAATGAAGTTTTTTAAATAAATTTTTTATTTTATAAATTTAAAAAACAAGAACTTAATATATATATATATAAATGCATGAGCTATTTTAAAATTATATTTTAATAAATAAAAGAAACTTAATAAATTGTCTGTGATCATTATTAACATGAGGTAACTGTTGCAAAACCTGAATACTTTATATTGGAAGCTTCAAAAACTTAAAATACATGCCAAATAAAATATCACGATCTTCTCTCTTTACCTTTAAACATTCATTTTAGGAGTGAATACATGGATGAGATAACAAATAGGTTTTATTGAAATCACCGAAAAGATGCAATTTTGAAATGAAATTAGGCTAATGGTATTTCTAGAAGATATAACAGTGTATGAATAATTAAAATACTAAACTGGATTCTCGAAATATTGTAAGAGATTAAGAAATATTTCACAAATGTCAGAAATAGATAAGAAAGCTTGCTAGAGTAATGCAAAAAAATAAAGCTATTGATCAGAAAATTTGGATTAAAGTTTCATATGTAAAGGATTGATAATGCTTAAAATGACATATATGTATATGTGCAAATGCACTATCATATGAAAAATGATTGGACAATTTAAAAAAAAAGGAGAAAGAATGGTAACTTTAAGGATGTGAATTTGAAAAAGAACTAAAGATATCAAATTATAGAGATAAGATTAGTATTGCAGATGAAATAAAAAGTATGAAATAAAAAGGACAAAAGAAATTGAAATAGGCAAATATTTCAAGTAAAAAGAAATTATAAAAAGAATTGTGGAAAATAAAACAAGATGCATAAGGAAAAGAAAACATTGATTGATAATATTATTTTGAGAAATTGGAATTCTTAAGTAATATTACAAGAAATAGAAAGCATAAAAAGATGACCTGGTTTAGTATATGAGATTTGTATTTGGTATGTTACTAACAAAAGAATAAAGAAAAACAATACAAGTAATATTTACATACACTGTATATAAAAGACAACCTATAATTCATAATAAAGCTATTTAATGGTGAATAACTTAAAAAATGATCTAATTATTAAATAATGACAACTATGGTAAAGTGAAAATAACTGATACACTATGTAATGGTTATGCTTTAATATGAAATTAATCTGACATTATTTCTTTAATGGCAATTGTAGTTCAATGGCATATAAAAGTATAAACAGTTATAAAAACTTCTAGATATGTATGAATGGACAACAAATCCATCAAGAGATACAAATTATTCATTTTTGGTGACAAAGATCAATTGATACCCAGCCGATGATGAGCACTACAGATATGTTACTGTAGTGGGAATCCCATAATCAGTAGATTTCCTTTAATTAGGATACATAAAAGTTTTACATAAAAAAAAAACAAATAAAATATCTAAATGTCTCAAGTTTTCTGATCCACACACACAAAAAAAAAACAGGATAAAATTGAAGTTAGAAGATATAAAAGTTCTGAAGAAGATTTCTGGGGCAATGGTAAATAAAATAGTGTGTAACAATAGTAAAGTGCATGGATGATTTAGTATTATATGATATGCATTTGGCAATGCAATAAGATAGATTAATTATTATACTTCTTGAAGAGGATAAAATTGGATTTTTATAAAAATGCTGTAATATAAAATCACACTATGTGAAAAAAAAAATACAATACAAATTAATCTTCAAGCTGGAGGTTGAGTAAAAAGCTAGAGAGAAAATTTTTATTGAAAATTTCTGAATATACTAAGATAATTTTTTTTGATAAATAGATCGATCAAAAGAATTTTATTTTTCATTACAGCTCCAGCCCCTTCCAAACTTTAATAAAAAATTATGAATTTAATCATTTTATCAATCAATAATTTTCTAAGCTGCTTTTTAAAAAATGTTTTTTAAAGCTTGATATAAATACTATTACATCTTCTTTGATTCAACATTATAAACAGGTATATATATATGTAAAAAATAATATAGAATTTTAAAAGCACATCACAACAGTATTCTTTTATTTTACTATTCTTTTTACTGACATTAATTGACCCAAATAAATAGTAATTTTAACTTCCTCAATTATATTTTATTTCCTTGATTACAAATCAACTTATTAACCATTATACTGATTTTATACGAATCTTTTACTAAAATATACTTTTCAAACTTTTCATTGAATACTGATGTCTTATTGCATCTTTAATACACACATAAATAAACACTAGCCCAATAATTAGAAGTGTTTCTTGGCTATATATATATAATTAATCCAGTTCATTTTTTTAATAATATATAGAAGATAGCTTACTTTGTAAATATAAAATGACATTAACTAAGGTTACGACTTAGAGCATTTATAAAAAATATTTTTCAATTTGTATACTATTAATGTGAAAAAAAATTTGACTAATATACATATGAAAGACATTAAAAGTTATGAATCCAGTGATAAATGAAAACCATGAGTTCTGCACTCATAAACATAATATCCCTCCAACAATGTTGGAGACTACAGTTATATTTACAATCAGAACATCAAGCGGTGTCTGATCAAAGAAAATTATTTTAAGACCTTACCATTAACTATATATATATATTTGCTTATCAAAATCTGTATGATTATTTGGATTGACTGTGAGTTGGTATCTAGAAAGCCAGATTTTTTTTTGTGATGAATTTTACCCAGCATACATTTGAATCTCATATTAGGAGCATCATAGAAAGTTACTATGAGGTTTTCTGATTAGATGTTAAATTCAGTTTATATATATTTAAATTAGCTTTATTGCAGCGAAATAAAAAATAAAAATATAATTAACTGTAACTCATCAAAAATGACAGGAATAAAAATAAAACATTAAAAATAATCGCTGCTTTTCAACATTTTTTGGAAGACAGTATTTTTTAATACACTCTATTACTACTCAAAAATGTACTTCACGAGCATGAATCAGCATATAAAAAAACACAAATACAGTAAAGATACAGACTACTGACGTATTTAGAAAATAAAAATTATTTATTTTTGATTTACTTATATGCAAATAAACACAGAATTAAATATAGTCACTGAATTTTAGAAGAAACAAAAGCAGTTTCTTTTAATTTTTTATATAAAACCGCGGACACATAAATATTTTAAAAAAATTATATAGCAATTGAATAACAATTTCTTTTAATGTATTACAAATAATATAATGATTTAAAGGCTAAAATATAACATTAATAGTATTAATATATTTGGTAAGAAGCAAAATAATATTTATTTCTTGTTAGCACTTATATATTCATGTCTACAACTTGGGTTCGAATCAAGGACAAGTATTTTTTTTAGGATTTTTTTTCTTAAGTAGTTAGCCTATACCCATCTAGCTAATCATTCAACAATTAGTCAATGAATGAGTATTAATAAGACCTATTTTCAGAAAGTAAAATATGGATGGAAAACCACTCTAATCCTAACCAGCTGGCAATTAGAAAGGCTGGTAAATACTGCCTTTTTCTTGTTATAAAGACATTTGTCCTAAAATGGATTTATTTAAAAGGTTCTTTAGCTTATATATGATCAAATAATGCAAATAATTTTGACATCACTCACTCTAATCAGTTTGAAAATGAGCAGAAAAAAGCAAATAACATGAACAAATTAGTATTTCTTTCCTCATTACACTTCTTTTTCATATTTGATAGCTGAAATGCAAATCATTTATAATACTGAACATGTTCCAGATCTGTTTATTCAACATTTAAATAATTAACTTGCAACTTAGATATATATACTCTGTATAGTAATTGTTGGATTGATTTAATTTAAAAAATATTTTCAGTAGAAAAATAAATCAGAAACTTTTCATCCAGTGACTCTACATTGTCAATCTAATTCAAGGTGCACAACCTTTCTACACTTGTGATCACATACTCAGATTAAATTTTGTGATACATTATCTGTTGTTACCATCATATTATAAACATATAAGGATAGTCATAATAAAAGTTGTATCATATACAAATAAATATCTTTATACTATATTTCAATACATACAATTTGTTATAAGATCTTTGAAAAACCTGCATATTAACAAAAAATATATAATAATACATGGTTAGTAGATCTGTTGATTTGTAGCAATTACAACTTTTTTAGCTTGTTTTAGAAAATGTATACATTCAAGAATATAAAAACCAAGATTCAACATTAGAGGGATATAGTATGAGGAACAAAACTCTGAGAGTAAACCAAGAGAAATGATAGTGATATAAGTGAAGTGCCATTATGGTGTGCTATTTATACAAAGCAAATTGGAATATAAAGAAAGAAGTGTTTAAACACAAAAGTGTTCAGACACACAATTATGAGTTGAGCACTTTTCATGTACTTTTTAATATTGCTTAGGTTTTTGTTTTTTCAATTAAAAATTTATTATCCAACATGAGAACTTCTTAAAATTTTCATGACCCTCAACAATTTTTCTGCAATTTTTCGATGGGTCACAACTAACAGGTTGCAGTGATCTAACTGATTATGCATTAATTAGTTAATGAAAATATGGAGAATGTAGAAGTCTCTACTGTTATATAGGACTGACTCGTAAAATCACAATAATTATTGACATATATCTCTACTACACATATATATGTTTATAAATTTAATATTATTATTGTATTTGTATTACATACATAAAATGAAAATATTAAAATATGCTGATAGAATATATAATTAATAGTAAGAAAATCAAGTCATACATCACATGACTTAACTTATTAAGCTTTTCTGACAAACATAATATAATGAGCATGCTAATAGCTCTAAACATGTTTTTCTGATAAATGCCAGAAGAGAAAGTATTTAAAATTGATGTTTAGAATTATCCCTATCTCCAAACCAGTTTCGAGCTGATGGCTCTCATCAGTGAGGATAGTCACTAATTCAAAATATAAACTCATTAACAAATTTTGTTTATTGTGTGAATTAAAATTGCCACATAAGTCATTTAGTTCCATTTACATTCTCAAAGGCCATTCCATTAGCAGTTATTTTCACTAATTCATCTTGATAAAAAAAAAGATATTGAAAATGATATAAGATATGGTCAAAATATAAGTTATATATATATGAAAATATTAATTATCCAGTAAACATAATTTAAAACAGGCAAAACTCTCTATATGTATTGCCACTCTGTGCAAGCCAGAGTAGTCAATACATATAGAGAGTTTTCCCTGTTTTAATAACAGTTATAAGCAAGCATAAGAAATGGTGATCATGTGATGTTTATGGCTTAAAACATAATTTGTAAAAAAAATAAATATGAGAATTACTTTTGAAAAAAGTAGAAACTATTTGCTTGTTTATTACGTTTATATATCATAAAGGGTACTCATCTTATAGCTAAAGACGCCGTGCTATGGCACGGTTTTCATGCCAAAACACATTAAAATGCTGTTTCTGTGGCCGACACATTCGAACCCACATTTTTTACAATACAACTTTTTTGTTATGCTATAGAATGCAGGCCGCTATGTCGTGTCGCAGTGCAGCATGTATATCGCTAAGCAGCAATTACATTTTACGAATTCGCACAATTTATAAAATAATTACAGCTTGATGAGAGAGTTTGTATTTGAATTGTATTGAAATGTTGTTTTCATTGGATTTTTTTTTATTTTAAACTATTGAAATGTTCAGATGTTTTAAAATAATAATTATAAGACTTTTTACAATGTACTGTATTGAACTTTTATTTGGGTAAATGTTAAATATCTATGTTTTTATTGAGTTGCAATTAGATAATGTGTCAAGTAACGTACAGTTAGTAACATTCACGAGACAAAGAAGATTCTACCATCTGTATATTTTTGAAGTAAAAAAGAGTGGTACGAGAAAAATATCCAGTAAGAAAAGTCCAAATGTACAGTTTTTTTTGTAAATTTAATAAAAAGCAAATATTATAAACATGTTTAATAAGTAAAGAAGACATTTGTTTGTTGTTTAAAAAAGTTTGAGTTTTTTCTTCTGTCCGAGTACGCTTACGATTTTGAATTTTTTTATTTTAGCATTACAAACAAACAGAACACTAAAACTAACCCTAAACCTAACACTAAACTAAGCCTAAAACTAACCCTAAACTAACCCTAAAACTAAGCCTAAATCTAACCGTAATAACTTTTAATTTTATTACGATTATAATTTTTTAGTTAAACAACAACAAAAAAAGTCATAACACAAGTAAAAAAATAACCGATAGAAAATTGATTAAAAAAAAAGCCATAACACAAGTAAACAAGTATACGATATAAAAAACATGAATCAAATTGTAATTTGTTGATTTTATTTTACATTTATTATTGTCATTTAAATTGTATATGTTAATAAAAAATAATATTTAAAAAAGACAATTTTGTTTTGTTTTTATTTTCGCATTACAAAAAAGCACAGAAAAATTATTAAAATCAATGGCCCGTGAATGTTCATATTTTATAGTTTTAGCATGAAAACGATGCCATCCTATGGCGTCTTTATCTATAATACAAGCACCTCATAATGTAAAAATTAAAGGTAAAAATAACATTTCACTGCATGAGAAAACTGAAGTAGTTTACTTGTTTAAAATTGTTTATATATCTAACTTTAAACACCAATAGATTTATAAGAAAATAAAAATTTCTACATAAATAAATAATAATATTCAAAGTAAAAATTGCAATACAATATTGTTTATTATCAAGCAATAGAATAAATGTTAGAAATCCAAGTAATTACATAAATAAGAATACAATCAATGTTAACAAAGTTAATAGTCTATTCAAACACTAGCAAATGCTGATGGTGATAAAGAAAGTTACTAGCAGAATGCGATATACAGTTTAAAAGTATGAAAATAATTAAGTGATAAATAATGAGATTTAAATCAATTAACTATTATTGTGTGATAATTCAATATCAGTACTAAAATTATCAAAATAGATATAATAATGTGGTTGCAAGATCTGAAAAGTATTGGATCAATAATTTCCTTACATCATGTATGATGTATAATAAAAGTTCCTGAATACTTCCATTGCTATTCATTATGCTGTTTGACAGGACTTGTCTTATATAAATATTGGCATCTCAAAGGCTCCTCACTGATGAAAGATCAATAATTTTCTTACATCATGTATGATGTATAATAAAAGTTCCTGAATACTTCCATTGCTATTCATTATGCTGTTTGACAGGACTTGTCTTATATAAATATTGGCATCTCAAAGGCTCCTCACTGATGAAAGTTTCTAACTTATGGCTTTCATCAGTGAGGAGCCTTGGATTTGAGAGCACTGCACCTAGATCTTAGAAACTAGTCTGGGGATATTGGATGAGTAGGTACTAGATGGGGATTTTATGCACAAGCCTTCTGACATCCATTGATTACTCTAGCTTGCTGTGTGTGACAATACGTATAGTGAGTTTTGCCTGTTTTAATAATTATTCAATTATGTTATTTAATTAATTATTTACATATTTAAATGTTTACCTTGAAAGCAAAGTTTCTTTGGAAAAATGAGTTTGATTGAAAACTTTTGTCTTAATTATTAAATTAAGGCAATGCAAAGAAGACTTCAAAATTGATCACTAATTTATGTTCAAACTTTAACGTCAAACTGAACATTATAATGGTGTTCAAACAGAAATTGCATTGCTATGTTTTATGGGATAACTGTTTTCTGGGTTGCTTTTGATACCAACATACCAACATTTTGACAGAAACATAGGTCAAGTAAAAATTGGTGGAATTTTTTATCAAGCAATGCCAGTTGAAAGAAAATAACAAATTTTAATATATAACATAACACTAATATTGTTACATATTTAATTGACGTTTAATTATTATATATATATATAATATTTAAATACATGTATATTTTCTATACTAAACTTAATGTAATTAGAAGGGACTTGAATTCAAACTTTCATCTCCCTACAGCTATACACTCCATCTTATACAATTGACATACATGACCACATATATTCAAAAAAAGATAAATGATCTCCAATATACATATTTTGTGCTGAACCAGCCCTCATCAGTTGGTCTAGATCACTATCTCCCACACATATGTACAATCAGTGCTCACTTTATATTAAGATATTAAATTTTTAAATTTTAATGAACAAGTTCAATCTTTTCCATTCTCCAACTCTTCTGCCAGTCATATCATTGAAAATCTGTAGATGGAATGCTCAAAGTCCTTGTTGTTGCTGATCTTATTGTCAAACTAATGTTGACTTTATCATTCTGACCCCTTACATATAAGACCTTAATATATCCATTTAAATACACAGAAGAGGGATAGGCAAAATATGGGCTAAATATGTAATATTTAAATACATGTATATTTTCTATACTAAATTTAATTTAATTAGAAGAGACTTGAACTTAGACTTACAAACTCCCTATATCTATCCACGCCATCTTATATAATTGATACACATGACCACATACATGCAAAAAAAAAATCTCCAAGGTATTATTTTGTGCTGAAGCAGCACTCATCAGTTGGTCCAAATCATCATCTCCCACATATATATACAATCAGTGCTCAGTTTATATTAAGACAGCAAATATTTACACTTTAATGGATAAGCTTCAATCTCCAAACACCACTCTTCAGCCAGTGTTATCATTGAAAATCCAAGGATGAAATGCTCAAAGCTCTTGTTGATACCAATATTATTGTCATACCCATGTTGACTTTAAGTCATTCTGACCCTTTACCTATAGGACCTTAATACATCCATTTAAATATACAGAAGAGAAATGGCAAAATACAGGCTGAAGATCTAATATTTAAATATATTTATATTTTCTATACTAAACTTAATGTAATTAGAATAAACTTGAACTCAGATTTTCACACTCCTTATAGCTATCTATTTCATCTTATATAACTGATGCATATGGTCATATACATGCAAAAAAGATAAATGATCTCCAATATATGTATTTTGTGCTGAACCAGCACTCATCAGTTAGTCCAAATCATCATCTCCCACATATATATACAATCAGTGCTCAGTTTGTATTGAGATAGAAAATCTTCAAATGTACAAGCTTCAATCTTCTCCACCCTCCAACTTTTAACTAACCATATTATTGAAAATCTGAGGATAGAATGCTCAAAGCCCTTGTTGATGCCAATATTGTTTTGTTATGTAAGTGGTTTTGTGTATTTGTTGTATAAAATGAGGTGGATAGCTGTAGGGAGCTTGAAAGTTTGAGTTCAAGTCCTTTTTAATTACATTAAGTTTACTATAGCATATATATATATATATATATATATATATATATATATATATATATATATATATATATATATATATTCAGCCTGTATTCTGCCCACCCCTCTTCTGTATATTTAATTGAACATATTAAAGTTCTATATAAAAAAGTCAGAATGACTTAAAGTCAGCATGGCTGCCACAATAATATTTAAATCAACAAAGGCTTTGAGCATTCCATCCTCAGATTTTCAATGATGTGGATGGCTGAAGAGTTGGAAGGTAGAGAAGATTGAAGTTTGTCCATTAAAGTTTAGTGATTTGCTACCTCAATATAAATTGAGCACTGGTTGTATAAATGTGTGGGAGATGGTGATCTGGACCAACTGATAAATACTGGTTTAGCACAATATATGTATATTGGAAATCATTTATCTTTTTCACATTATGTAGTCATGTGTATCAATTTTTAAGATGGAGTAGATAGCTGTAGAGAGGTTGAAAGTCTGAGTTCAAGTTGTGTTTAATTACATTAATTTTAGTGTAGAAAATATTCATATATTTAAATTTACATATAGTCAAAATGACTTAAAGTCAACATTGATGTAACAATAATATTGAGATCAACAAGGGCTTTGAATATTTTTCGGATTCAGATTTTCAATGATGGAGGGTCAAGAAGATGGAAGCCTGTCCATTAAAGTTTGAAGATTTGCTATCTTAATATAAACTGAGTGCTGATTGTTTATGTGTGGGGGATGGTGATTTACATGTATGGGGGATGATGATCTGGACCAAGTGATGAGTGCTAGTTCTGCATGAAATATCTACATTTGAGATCATTTATCTTTTTTGCATGGTCATGTGTGTCAGTTGTATAAGATGGAGTATATAGCTGCAGGGAGCTTGAAAATCTGAGTTCAAGTCCCTTCTGAATATATATATATATATTGTCATGGTACAAGTTAATATATACAAAAGCAATATGACTTTGACAGGGTGCCACCAAGTCATAACCTGGAACCAGACAATAAAGAATTACTATTCTAAATCATTTCCAATAAACTGGTCTAAATTTAATTGTTTAATGATCATATTTACAACAACAGAGTAGTAGTTGTGGTACATAGACACCCATGCAATATAAAGAATGCTTTATTATTATCTTTAAGTAGACTAAACACTAATGATTTAAAGTAATGATATAGTAATAATGAAGCGTATTTCTTGCCTCATTAATAAATTGAACTGTAAACATAAGAATTAAAGTATACATAACTGAACAGGAAGTAATTGAAGCTCCCAATGAATTATACTATACTTTGGGCTCAATCACATCCATCCATCAGCCCAGAAGTCAGACCAACCTCTCATACCATAAATACATTAGAAACCTACATTTTGGAAAGCAATTCATATACCACATATGACATTTCAACTTCATATACTTATTATTTCTAGAGAAACTTTAATTTTTTTTAAATTTTTATAAGTGCTATATGAATTGCTTGACAAGGTGTATGTATCTAATGTATCTGTGGTCTGAGAAGTTGGTATGACTTCTGCACTGATTGATGTTTGTGATTGGATTGTAAGCATGATATAGTTCATTGGAATCTTCAGTTATTTCCAGTTCAGTTACATATTATCTGAGGTATTTACTTATTTACATGAATTAAAGTGTAATAAATCTATTGTTAAAACTCACAATTATAACATGATCTAATGCTATTTGATCAATTTTAAATCCCTATTATATTACTTTCTAATCTTTATTTCAAATTCTTTCAAATCAATATTTGATTAACAAAATATTACTCTAAATAATTATATGAGAGATATGCCCACAAATGCTATATTGTAATTGAGAAAATGATTACAAAGAGATCTCCTGTACCATCACTCAATTAAAAGGTTATATCAGGACTCAAGCTAAGGTACATAAGTAGTCTAATGTAGAGATTACCTGCTGTGATTATTCATCCCTAATTTTATTCTAGGAGATGGCCTGGAAAAGGACGTAATTTAACCAAAATCTCTCACAATCTGAGTTACCCAGAACAAAAACTAAACTTAAAATCTCATATCAATAAAAGATCAGACTCTCTTAATTATTAACTAACTACCATAAAAATCTTTGTCCACAAATAGACGAAATCAAGATTCATTACCAATTTATTTTAGACCATATAGATTAAACTAAATAAATTTTACATATATAAAGAAAACTTAATGTTTAATTTAAATTTAAAATATCATCAGACTCTTTATACTATATGACTATATAAGTATTATCTAATAAATATAGCCTCCTCATATTCTATATAAATAAACAATAGATAGATTTTAGTGCATGACATTGCAAATATTGTGTAATGTTTCAAATAAGATTATAATATATTTTTCTTGCAGAGTACGTGTTTGTTGTAATATTACTAATTTAAATACAATATATACAAGTGGTTGCATGATATTTTTCATCTCAATACATATATTTAACAAATAAAATATATATAAATAAACAATAAGTGAATTTCATCACATTCTATGGGAAATGAATAAATTTTAAGATTATCAAATTTAAAATAACTCACCAGTCTTTTTATACTATTATCAGCTTTTTAAGTAAATGTAGCTTTTATAAGGTCGGAAAGACATTTAAACTCTTGTTTACTTTGTGAGAATAGCATTCTAAAGCTTTAGGTATAAGTATTTTAAAGTAATCTATTTTCAAAGCATGAAGACTAACATGCAACCACTTGTATATATTGTATTTAAATTAGTAATATTACAATAAACATGTACTCTGCAAAAAAAAATATTATAATCTTATTTGAAACATTACACAATATTTGCAATGTCATGCACTAAAATCTATCTATTGTTTATTTATATAAAATATGAGGAGGCTATATTTATTAGATAATACTTATATAGTCATATAGTATAAAGAGTCTGATGTATTATATTATATCGGATTGTGGTATCTAAGCTTACATATTTGCAGTAGAATATTCCAAAAATTCATCTATCATTTACATTACATATATATATATTTATCACTTCTATATGTAATGTAAATGATAGATGAATTTTTGTATATTTCTCACTTCTGACTCACCAGAATTCTTATTTTATCAATACATTCCATATGTAGTCATTTTCTAGGTTTTCTAAATATCTTGGGGATATAATTTTAAACTTCAGTTGTCCATTTAGTACCATAACTTATATAATATGTTCAACTTAGCTCCATTTCAGTGTCTTATTTTTTTCCAATAATGCCAATGATACTTCTTTGATCTGTTTACCTTTTCTTGTTTTGATCTATTCTAGTTACCCCTAACACAGTCACTCTATTGAATATTCTGACAAATTTAATTGCTCTTCTGTTAAATGTTTAAATCTCAGATCCATAAGTAAGGACTGGTAAACTTATTTATTTAAAATCTTCTCAAATATGTAAGCATATTTCCTATTAATATAAGTTATTTCTACCTTTGGTACTCCATCCAAGCCTAATTTTATGTTTAATTTCATCTATTACGTTTTGATCTGTACTAGCAATCTGATTGAAGAATTTGTAGTTGTTAATTTCTAATTCATGATTATCAGTCTCTACTTTCTTATTCTGAGAAAATCTGTTGATCTACTTCAGTTTTTTAATATTTATCTTTAATCCCTATTTTCTTACTTTGATCTGATAACTTTTGCAACATTTCTTGAAACTTCAAAGCATTATTTACAAAAACAGTCACAGCATCTGCAAAATGTAGATGACTTAAATAATCTTCATTTACTTTTATTCTCTCAGCTTCCCCTTTAATCACAAAATTCTTTTTGGAAAACTGTTGTAAGAAGTATTGAAAATAGAATCACCCGACTTATACTTTTATCAATATTAATTTTCTTAACATCACCAGGTCATGTAATCATTGCCATTGCATTTTGATAAATATTTTTCAGAATATAACAATATCCTAAGTCTACATCTTAATCCAGTGCTATATTCATCTAGGATCAAATGGCTTTTCCCAATCTACAGATCTTTCTATAACTTATTTCAATATTTGAATTAAAACCAAATTTTAAATCCAGTTTGTTCTTTTGGTTGGTTAAAGCCCAAAGTTTTCTGAAAATGAATTGTAATTATTTTGGCAAAGATTGTGTTAAAATTGATAAAAGACTGACACCAATTTATAATATCATTTTTATTACTTTTTAAAAAGATCAATATTTCTAATAAGACTATCATTTAGAAATTTGACATATAACTCGCCAACATTCTTTTTTATTTCCTCACGTATTTCTTTTTAATATATCAATTATAATTCCATTACTTTCGAAACTTTTTCCTCTTTTCATAGCTTGATTTCATGTTTCATTTCACCATTTAAAGTGCTGAACAATTTATAAGATGTAATAATTATAAAAGATATTTTACTTTCTTGTTATTTATTATTATGTTACTTCTCTTTGTAATAATAATTCTTGCAGAAATTACTTTTTTTCCAATACCAAGAATATTTTACAATTTTTAATTCTCTTCTTTAACTTTCCTTGCCAATTCAATTATATTTTCTTATATCATTATAGGCTTTTTTGTATCATTTTACAAAAGTCTAGATATTCTATTTATCTTAATATATCATTATTAAAATTTTAATATTCCTTTTTCATGTACTCTCTTGCTTCAGTAAAAAATTCACCAAAAATTGCTGCTTTTTTGTATTAGCTATTTTTCTTACAATTTTTAATAGAGTATCTGTTATTTTTATATTGCATTCAAAAAGTTTGAATACCTTTAAAATCTTTTACTATTTTAAAATGATTTGTGAGTTCATTCGAATATTTCTGAAGATTAGGAATCCTGACTGTTAATACTGACTCTTGTAATAACTTTGTTTCCCTAGTTTTGCATTAGATGTTTTCATATCTATTTATGTTTAGCATTTTACTAAAAACAAATCATAATATGCAGTTTTTCTTTTTTTTAAAAAGTTTGCAAGTCTGTGAAATCTCTCATTTCTATCACCATAACCAAATTTACCCACAATACTTTTATCTTTCAATCACATATCAGTTCCAGCACTAAAGTCTCCAATGATTATTTTAAAATGTTGTTTGCCTGATAAAAATCATTTTGCACATCCATATAAAAATACTCTATTTCTTCATCATAATGAAAACTTGTTAGGGCATAAACAGAAATTATCTATATTTGGTATCTTCCCATTAAGTTGAATAAATAATCTTGACACACTATCTGAGATCACAGAAATCTTCACAATATTGTTTTTCCACTTTCTATTTATAATGAATCCTATTCCATTTATGTTTATCATAGTTGTGCCTTTATAATAAAATACATTGCTACTTTCTAAATTAATTGTCTCTTCACATTTTCTTCTAATTTCACAAAATTCAACAATGTACATTTCACATTACATAGTTTTTCCAATTTGTGAATTATTTATTTATTTAAAGATGATTTGCAGTTGTAAGCATCTAAATAAAAAAACCATCAAATAGTAACTTAGATCACTCATTCAGAAGATTCTTAACACTCTTCATATTTTTATCTTCCAACTGCTACCTTGTATATCTACTTTACAGCTTCCTGGGATTAAAAGATTAATTTACTTTTGTTTGTCATGATTGTAAATATCTATTAAAAAGGAGATCATTCACACATTCAGCCTACCCCCAGAAAACCCAACTAATATTTCAGTTAAAAACAATTAGAAAATTGAAAAAAAAAAGACCATAATTCTTCTTGATTTAATCTCAGATATTAAAAGCTTTAAATTCACTATGATCACTGTTGCATGTTATTAAGCAGTTCATCTATGTTTATTTACTATAGGATTAATCACATAGTAATAACGCTGCAAAGACAAAAACTTATGGTGTAAATCAGGGGTCCCCAACCCTATGCCTGCGGGCACCATGGCGCCCGCAGACCATTTTACGTGTGCCCACCGCCATCCGAACATGATAAAAAATTATTTATCTGATACAAATTTAATTTTTAAAATTTATAAATTATTGTATTATATTGTAATCAAATTGTAGGGCATACTATACTTTTACAATGTAAAAATATAAACGTTAATTATATGTTAAAATTTTATTTTTGAAATAAATATTTTTTTGTACATTATATGTATTATTAACAATATCCAACTATAAATTTACATTGAAAAAATAAATGGTGCCCGCTACCTGGTTGAAAAAATAAATGGTGCCCGCCACCTGGCCGGTATTATAGAATGTGCTCTTAAATGCAAAAAGGTTGGGGATCCCTGGTGTAAATATTAGAAAATTGCCCTGATTAGATCTTTTAAAGCTTCAAAGAGAAACCGAAAGATCAGTTAACATCAAACTTCTTTCTACATTTTATTATATATATATTGATTTCATCACACATTTCTGAAATATATAAAGAAAGATATCTGGGGAAAAAATTCCAAGATACATTTCATGTAAAACCAAAAGTTCACAATCTTTTATACATAATTCCACCTTTTTTTTTTTTTAATATTTATCAATACCAAGTTATTTCATTTGATTTAAAAGTATTCATATAAATACATTACTGATTAATTACTAATCAATAATTAGACTATACATTATCATATCATTTCTATCCCTGATATAAAATTTAACTTCTCCCACATATAAATTTTAACTTTTAGTTAAAGATTAACATATATTTGCTGTTGTTTTTTTTTTCATATGTTAAATGCGTTGACCGGGATGTGAACCCAGGCCAGCTGTTTGGAAGGCAACTAACTAACCACCAGGCCATCAACGCTTGACTGCTGTCCATGGAATAATTCAAAAGTTTATATCTGAAATGGATATCAAAGCTGTAAATGCAGAAAGTTTAATATTTGTAAATTAAAGTGTAATATATATGTATATCAATGTCTAGCGAATGAATAATTAATCCATCCAAATATGTGTAATTTAAAATTGATTCTATAACTTCTGTACTATAAAATATATTAAAATTTATTTTTCAGCTGCCTATTTTCTCCTAAAATCAGAAGTACCTTTGATGTTTTATAGCTAGAGATGATCATGTAGATATAATCTAAGATATGTAAATTTAACAAGAGTCTGAATAAAATTCTAACACGCACATCTTGAAATTAAATAATAAAGAAAAAGTCCCCCCCCCCTTTTTTTTTAAAAAAGAAAATAGGTATAATATAATTGTGAAATAAATTCACCATGAAGTTTTTGACTAAGTGGTTCATAAAATAATGCTTTTCATTTTTCTAGCTTCCTATATAGTTTCATTCTTTAAAAAAAAAAAAAAAAAAAGACCATTTCCAAAACATTAGGGGAATAGCAAATGAAATTTTGTCTTAAAAGTGTAGTTCTAAGATTTAATAGGGAGAAAAAATCTGCATATAATTTTGATTATTTTAAAAAACTTTACTAGATAATTATTTTGTTAATTAGATGGGGTTTGAATTCATCTTATACAACTGAGAGGTCATTTATCTTTTTTACATTATGTGGTCATGTGCATCAGTTGTATACGATGGAGTGCATAGCTGTAGAGAGCTTGAAAGTCTGTTCAAATTCTTCTAATTATATTAAGTTTAGTATAGACAATATACATATATTTGAATAGACAATTATTTCTAAAAATTTATATAAGTGAGAGATACTTAAAGTTAGTTTTAAAATAAAAATATTTTAACTACATACGAACAACTCGAAACATCTATAGGTTTATAATGATGTATTTATAATTACATATTTAGTATTTGAAGAAGCGCTTCCGGTTTAAAATAAAGAATATAAATTGATCATTTGTTATCTCTCGATTTAATAAGAGATATCATGAGTCAATTTTTTTAATTAATAATTTACTGATTTAGGCAGAGTTTTTATTTTATATTGACAGTAAAGAACAACCAATTTTAAAAGTGGACTTCGCTTGAATACTTCATGAAGTATCAAAGTAATCTTGAGTAGAGTAGAGTTATATTTAGCTATTATAAAAGATTTTTGCATCCCTAATTTTTTAACTTTTATAAACTAGGGATTATCAAACCTTAGTGTTAATCCTAGTAAATTACATCTATTTACGTATTAATTCTTTAGTGAAATAATCATAAACAAATAACATATGATAAAAGTAACTTCTACTAAGATATAGCCTTAACGGTATTTTTAATCATAAGGCAGGTAGGTCTCTTATTATTAACTTACACATCTATTATATTAAGGAAAAAAATTGAATCATTTTATAAGATTGTTCTTTCATTTATTATTTCTTCAACATTTTTTTTCACTCACTAATGATTTTTTCAATTTTTAGATCATCAGAAATTCCATAACTAAAACTATAGATATAATAAGAACACTTGTAAATTTACCTTTTCAATCAACTATAAAATGATTTTTAAATTAAGTAATAGTGCAATTGGCTACACAACAAATGCTCAACGTATTAAACACATTTAATTTGATGGTAAAATTAAGATTAGTAAAAGTATGTGGTTAGAAATAAATCAAAAAAATTAAAATAAAAAAAAACGATTAAAATTAGTATTTTTTTTATAATCTAGGATAATAATAAAACACTCTGATTAAACGGAGCATTTCTGAGGATAAAATTTTATCAAGACAATAAACACACTTACAAACTAAATATAACTACAAAGCTCAACAAAATCAAAATTATTTCTTTTTGGTGAATGTGAGTTTGCTCAACATTAAAGACTAAAACACTCAATTGCCATATTGGGTATTTATTAAAATACGAATGCATATCATGAAAAATTATTAAAATGGGCATAAAAAAATTAAATACTTTTAAGGTGAGATGATTTTAAAAATATGGATGAGCAAAATAACTGATGACAATACTTCAAAAGTCAAAACACAATTATTGCTATTGTTTAAAAACTGAAAATTGGCTTATTGTGGACACATACCTAATAATTAAAAATACATTTTCAGATAAAATATTGAGAGGAAGAAGAAGATAAGTAAGTTTTGTTAGAAAGAATATATGCTTTGATTTTGAAAACATTATTCATATCTCTAGGAAAAATGGAAAATGATTTTTGCTGGTTGATAAATTCCTAGCAGAGTGTGATATAAAAATGAACACTATTTATCAATTCATGGATTCAATACATTCATTTAATAGCATTTTTAAAGCAAGCCACTCTTGTAAACAGAAGATTCAGTAAACTTAAAAAAAATACATTGTATTCTAAGTAGTTGGCATTAAGAGTTTAATAATAATGGTTTTCTCTCTAGAATGACCAATTGTGAGCTTGAGTACTTGTGGTATAGTATGTGGTAGTGCAAATTAATCCACATTCCTAGAATGTTTTCTGACTTATTTTATCAATGAAGAATGATGAATTGCATTATTATCTGATAAAATAATGATTATTAAACTTACAATAAATAGTGCTAGAATAGTAGAGAGAGGATACTGGCATTGTTTATATTGTAGTGAGTTGAAAAAATCAAAAAACATTGTATTAGTATGCATAAATTAATATATTATGGTATTTACATATTAGACTTGCTGCCCATGTTTGTGATGGCTGAATGTCATACCTTTCTCTGGTGGAGGGGTGTGTGTGTTTGCGATAGCAAAATGCTATATTGAAAAGACAGAACTACCTTATTTTATTTAGTATCATAATGTGTTTATTAGTTTTTTCATATGTCAAATGCATTGACTAGGAAGCAAACACAGGCTAGCTGCTTGAAAGGCAGCTATGCTAAGCACTAGGCCACTGCTTGACAATGTGTTTATTATTTTTGTGTACAAATTAATACTTTTTCTAATGATAAAAAATCGACTTTTTAATTCTTTTTAATACAACATTCCATCAATGCAACACTCTCTTCCTTTACTAGAAAAAAATATAACACTTTACCATTATAAATATGGCAGCATATCTAATACGTAAGTACCAAAATGACTATGATATGTAGTCTAACTATTAATTATTTATAGGAATATTATAATTAAGTAGTTGTTTTAAATTATTTATTTTTAAAACAAAAAGTTAATTAATTTTTTAATTTGCTACATAGACAAGTATTAAATGCTGTAGTTATAATATAAAAAAACTTAAAAGAATTTTTACATAATTTATTCTCTAACAAAATTTCACAATTAATATAGAATTGCCCTTCTTGCAAATATTATCTCCATTCATTTCCCAGCCATAAATCTATATATCTATGTCATTGCTTGCCTACATACTAACTACTGACTAAATAATTAACTGACTTATCTGATTGCCTATAATCTATTCACTTACTTACCTACACTCTACTTAATTACTTTTTTTATTTACTCTCCCCCATAACAACTTATTTACTTTTTATCTACTTGACTACCTATATACTTATTTATCCAATATATCCATCTGTCTGTCTATAATATTGTTGTTCATCATGCTTTGTTGACTTATAAATAAACAAGAGTGATATCTGTTGAGAATTCTCATCTTAGAAATGCTACTTTTATAAGAATTAAAAAAGCTTCATTCTTAATATATATAATATCAAACGAAATAAATCTAATAATTAAAATATTCTAGAATAAATACTAAAAAATTTAATATGCATATATAAAATAAATATAAAATCTTCGCTATAGCCAGCTTACAGCATTTTATCCCGTCTTAAGAATATATATATATAGAGAAGAGTATGTGAGAGGAATTCATTCGTATCTTTATTAATTGAAAAGATTTATCACAATAGATAAATATTGTTTAATTCTAAACTAAAGAATATAAAATTTTAAGCTGAAGTAATTTTGTTAATGAACAGAATCTAATTATTATTTATTTGCGTAATTTTCCACACAATAGAATAAAGCAATAGAGAGTATATAACAATTATTTTAATTGAAAAATAAGTCATAAGTTTAAAAATTCTTTAGAATAGCTTTCTTATCTTTATTAAACTATGATCACAAATCAAAAAGAATAAAATAAAAAGATTGTATGTGCATACATAATAAAGATTTCGGTCCAATATCAAAATTGCAATAATGCATTGCGGTAGCTATCTAATATGTTAATGTGAGTATAAAATAAAATTATTGGCTGTATTGATTTAATTAAATTAGCCGATATAAGGGGATGGGGCTATGGATCTGAAGTTTTTTGTTGCTAAAACGCCAATATTTAAATGTGTGTAATATTAAAACATATATATATATCTGTAAGAATTGTTAATGAAAATAAATATATAAAAAATGTGCGTATTATCAGGCTACCTAACTCAGGGCTCTAAATAATTTAAATATGTTTTGAATCAAAATTAAATATTACTTCAGAAAATAATTTGAATAAAGATGATCAAAAGATATGTTAATAATAGTAAAATGTAATATTATTGTGATATAAATCACTAGATTTAAAATCGAGAGCAATTCTTCAATCCTAATAAGTATTTCAAATATATTGTAATGAAACCGTTTGGTGCACCATACGACATCGCGAATACGACTCATTAGTTGGATGACTTGAATACAATGTGCCAACCAACCTACAACAAGTCATATCCTATATCCATGATTTGATGACACATTTGGGTGCATCAGATAATACTGAATCAGGAATGGCATATAACAAAGGGAGCACATCTCACTATTGTCAGAGCTAGGCCTTCAAATAGGAAGCTAAAGATGTCACAGTGAAATGCCCAGTTCCAAATCACATCTACTTTCAATATACTAACTTATAATTTACTTAAATGTTATATATAGAGTAAGTTAAAAACAAACTCTTATGAAGCTTCAAAAATACCCTCAACCTCAGACCGCGGTTTCTGCCTCTAGCGTCATCAGTGAGGTGCTAGGGAATAAAAATACTAGAACTAGTCCAGCATTTTATCAATGCCTAACTATTGAGAAGAAAATCTGAAACTTTCAGACATTTAAAATTAGGTCATCTGACTTGATTTTTTATCAATTTAATTTACTTAAAATATTTCAATGTGACCTAGACCAATGCATATTTATTACATCTTCCTTTTTAGACCCCATTACACCATGGAATTCAAACTCAGGGAGTTCTTACAGTCAGATCTCTTCAAAGATGGACTTACTCAATTATAAACCAAATATGCCTATTTATAAGCATAGATATAGAAAAATACTGATGATGATCAATTATTTATAAGAGCAATACATAATGATGATGATGATCACCAAACTTTTAATGGTGTAAATTTATAATGTGATCATGATGATCGAACATCTAATGATGCAAATGCATAATGGAAACCACTGCCCCAAAGTTGATGGTGATGATCAAACAGAGATCAGATTGGTTTAACAAAACTTAATCCATTTATTAACAACATATATAATAAATATTTACAAACAAAAAAGAATAAAATAAATAAATATTCGGTTATCAAGAATGTTTTTCTATCATTTGGATGGCTTCATACAACAAAAACAAAAATGCACATAGAGAGCGTACCAATAGCTCTAACAAGCTCGTAAATTAACAAGTGCGGTTATGAGAAATATTTAAAATCTCTATCCAGAACACTCTTATCTCCAGACTATGGTTTCGGGCTTATGGCCCACGTCAGTGGAGAGCTAGAATATTCGGACACTAGACCTAAAATATCAACTCTCTATGTGCATTTTTGTAATTACAAGCTCATAAAAAGTAATGTCATGTTATATATGACTTGCTTTATTAATTATTATAACAAAAACAAAATAATTTGAAGTACATTATATACAAAATTATATTATATAATTCATTAAATATATACATAAAACAAAAAAAGACCAAAAAACAAAATGAGAGTTCCCTAATTCTAAAATTACCCCATTAATGTAATTATTAAAATGACATTTTTAGGTTAGGGTAAATATATCTATAACTATTTTTTTTAATTAAAATATATATATATAGGCCCACTCCCATATATATATAAGTCATAGTGAAAGTTAATGATAGATACAAAACAGAAAAACATTTATTCAAATGGGTTAATTGTGCACTCAGAAATAAAACAAAATTATAAGTAAATATTATCAAAACTTATTAATTAAACAAAATAGTTTTGTTTGTCATAAAGTTTGCCCTCAATGTTAAATATATAAAAGCCTTACTTGAGGTGAGGTCACCTTGATGGATCAATGTTGAATTTTCAGAGGAATCTGTAAGTTTACTTTTATTAAAAACAATACATATTAATTGACTATGATTCCTTTTTTAAAATCCATCAACATATGACACATCTATTCACTGCTTCCACTTTTAAATTGCAGGTGATCAAATTTGAAAAATGAATCTTGAATACACAATAAAAAATACAATACATAAACTTTAAAATAGAAATGATAAAAGCAAACAAAAAATAATCATGTGAATCAAAACAAAATATATTTATCTTGAGAAAAACAATCATTCTGCCCACCGTTAAATGTCAATATCCATGGCCAACGTTCCTGCTTACCAACTCTGTTAATATTCATATATCTCATATTGCTTGGTTAAAAACCAACACATCCAAATCATTTCTTCTGAATGTATATAAATCCATGGAAGATCGATGTACACCAATGTTCTCTAAATAGACATCTTGATGGAAAATTTTATAATTTCATAATTTCATAATGACATTGAAGATAGCTTTGGAACATTCTACAGCATTGGCTTTTTATCCTGAATACATTGTAATGATTCCTTTACTATAAACTGTTATTTATAATGTGGCTTAAATATATATAAAATAGCTTTTAAAGACAACAGTTAATTTTTAGTAGTTTCACTTTTTTTCCATCTTTTCCATAATAATGAATTTTAGCTTGCAGAATAAATTAAGTCATTAGTTCATTCCTGTTAATTATAGATTGAAGTTTAACTTTCCAGTTTTCTTCTATCCAAAATAAAGATTTTATATTATCTTGAAACTACAGATATTAAAATTTTACTGTTTTTGAATGCTGAATATTTACTTTTTTAAAAAACAAAAAAATAGACTTTCTGTTTCTATGTTTTGACCATTCTGCCATTAAATCACAAGTGAAGAATGCTGCATTGTTTTCCACATGCTAACTAAAACCTATTGTTACAACTTAATAAAAAAAACATTATTATTATTATTATTATTATTATTATTATTATTATTATTATTATTATTATTATTTAATCTTCATTATTCCAAACTCAATCATTTAGCAACAATTTTGACCCCATATAAATCTTTCTACCTTTGTCATGTCTGTCTTATAAGTCAATCAATTAGTATTTTTAATTAATGATATTAATGAATAAAAAAAATTAAAAAAAACAATTAATTTCTACAAATAGACAAACATATTAGTTTATATGTATAAATAACGAATTCGTTTGCTTTCTCATAATAGATTAAAAAAAAGAATTAATTTCTCAAACATATTAGTTTATATATATGTTTATATATGTGTGTATACTAAGGTATGTAGGATAAATTATTTGCCTACCACTTGGTCTGAATTCAAACATGGTGAATGAAACTGGGACAGTGTGAAGGTTAGTTGTAAGCTATCTCTTACAATATATTGACAGACAAATGGCATTAAAACTAATATGTATTGAAAAGAAGACCTTGTAAAATGATTATTTTAATATTATGAAATAGAAATAATTATTACTTACTTTTATTAATTAACTATTAAAAATAATTTATGTAAAGAATAATAATTTTGGAATATGTACACCATTCTTATAAGTTTAACTGTTACATATTTAAGGAACAAAAAGAAATTAATTTCAAATTATTTGTTTTTGCTTGTCCAATTTGTAAATTAAACTTGTTATTAAGAAAGACTGTTAATGAAACTTTAATTGATCAATTAATAAGATGTCAGTAAACAAATGAATATAACTTTTGAAAATGTAACATTGCTCTTGATTTTGGAGCAACACAGATTATTGCATGAATGGAATATTGATAGCTAAAAAACACAAAATAACCCTAGATTCAATTGTTGTAATCAGTAAAGATTGATTAATGATCAAGAGAGAGAACTAGTTGCCATGAGACATTGAATATATAATTTTTCAGACAAATAGCAGATGTGACGGCAATAAGATAAGAAGCTGACATCAAATATATCCCAAAGCTAAAACAGCATCGAAAATCATAAGTTATCATTACCGTGTCATTATGACAATGTTATTCATCATATGTACACCAAATAAAAATGTAATCAGATTAAACTTGAGTCACTGTCTATTATTTATCTTCTTTTCTCTATCTCTTAAGACGAAGTGAATAAAAAATAAGATATTCGATTATATGTATGTAGGTAATAGCCATCTTATTAATACTAAGCTTTGAGAACATATATAAATGTCAAATTAATAATTATAATACTGATAATTATTTGATATTTATGTTTGATAAAGTGAGAGAAAGAATAATTAATAAACATTTACTTTTTATCTTATAATTCTGTTAAAGTTTGAGATATTATTGACTATTGTAGGTACAAAGATTAATAGTTATTACTTACATTTAATATTTAAGTTTTCAGCATCACCTGAATATATTAAAAAATAGAAGTTTATAATAATGTGTAAGAAACCTAGGTATTTGTTGCCTTAATTCGGTAAAATCATTAATGTGTATAGGCTAATCGCAGTGGTCTTCAACCTTTTCACACCTGCGGACCGGTAAAAATAAGGATAAGGTTTCGTGGACCGACAGAAATAAGGATAAAGTTTTGAGACTGGCAGAAGTCTATAGATAAATTTTTATAAAGATATAAACTGCTTAGCATAATTGTTATAACTGATTAAAACAACAGTATTAAATATACAAAATGAAATTATATATATATGGAGTTTGTATAATAAAAAAACTTTTTTTTTTAATTTTGAATTTTTTTAGAAAAGTAATCAAAAATTTAACCCCACCCCCCATAAACATCTGTGATAACTAGAAAACTAAATTAATTTATGTATGATTGACTAGATTTTGTTTTCATTTGGTTTCTTTTTTTTTTAATTGGGTAAAAATGAGATGAAAAAATAAATAAAAATTGTTTATATTAATTAAAAGTCTAAACTCTTATTCTACCGCGGCCCGGCACCGGTCCGCGGACCAAGGGTTGAAGACCACTGTATCAAGATTGCACATGTATATTTATTTTTAAAAAAAAATCTCAAAACATAAATGAAACATAACTATGTTTGATTGCATTTAGAAAGGTAGAAAATATTCTAGAAAGCATTCAAACTCAAAATATGAGAGAAGTGAAGAGTATAATTTATTTATTGAATGGTATAATTTATTAATGAAAAATAACTTTCTAAAAATAAGATAGTTAAAACAATCTTTAAATATATTACTACAGAGATAAAGGCTAACTTAACATCTATCTACAGACAAGACGTGATAGATGTCACTAGGTTATTCAAATATTAGGTAATTAGGGTTTATAATTTTCTTATTTAATTCTTTAACTATTTAGTAATTTGATGATTAATTGATTAACTATATACGGCTATCTGGAGGAGAAAAAAAATGGCATGAAACGTAAATAAATATTCAAATTTTGCTAGGATTAGAACCTTAGATTACATTAATCACTATTTCATAAAATAGTTCAAAACAGAAGTATAATGATGCTGTCTATTGTATATTTAGTAAAAGAAAAGAGATTTAGACAAAGAAATACGCAGAGATAAATAAATGTTATTCTATTACAAAGGGATATAATAATAAAAAAATGTGCGTGTGATTTATATATACATTTTTTAAGTAGCTATAAAGTTCATTTACTATTTTAAATTTGCTGTTGAGTGAGAGTTTAACGTGACAAGATTCTTTTACAAGACAGAAATCAAGGATTTCACACATTGTCTTTTTAATGTTCCCGGTTGCCAACATTCTTCTGTTAATTCCTGAAATGTCATAACATGTCAGTGAAGTTCATGCCTAAGATTTTGTGCCAGTTAAGAGGATGGTAAGATTTATTAGTTTCTGGAGGAAATATATTTAAAAGATCTCTATTTTCTTTTTCTGTTATATAACAGAATGTCTAACTAAAAATAATATGCCAAACTTTAATCTCCAGTCTATCTGCTTGCGCCTCTTTTAGACAGAATTCGTAAATACGATTTTTTTTTTTTATAAGTCTAGTATTAAACAAATATGTTGTTTTTTTTTTTTTTAAAAAAATAATGCTTAATATTTTATATAAATTTGATTTAACCGAAAAAAATATAATACAGCTAGAGTTTTTTTAAAAATATATAATATTATAGCATAATTTAATAGTTATAAAACAAAAATAAATACAAAAATACTTGAGAATTTAGTCATAAAAGACTTCAGTGATTTTTAAAAAAAAAACGAAGAATAGCAGCTATGAAATTAGTATTGAAAAATTTTAAAACAAATTAAATGTAAGAATTTAAGCTTAATCCATTTCATAAGATGAAGGAGACATGTCAGTGTCAGATCTTTGTTATTAATATAGTTAATTTATCCAAAATAAAAATGTAATCAATATGTTTATCTGGAGAAGAGAGAATATGTCTTTGTTAAGTTTAAATCATCAAAACCTCTATTTTAATCTCAGAAAAAGAATCATATATAGAAATCATTGACAATTTTGAAAATAGTGAGTAATTATGAAAATAATGGTACTTCAGCTAGTAATTTACAGTTTTGGTAATATATTAATAAGCAGAACCAAATTTTAATTAATAATAGTAAACATTTTCTGTTATCTAAGAAGGCAATAGCTGATAAAGCCCAAAATTGATATACAATAATTTATTTGATGATGGATTTATTCAATTGAATGTTGTTAATAAAATCCCTAAATTTTTAATATCTAAATAACTTATAATGGAAGTCATGACTTTAGATCATAGCAGTAGATATGAGTGTTTAATCAAATAATTTTCACAGCAAGAGAATAAAAATATGGATGTTACTTATTAATGCTAAAAGTCAATGTTTCTAATTCAGTATTAATGTAAATATAATGGAGAACTTCTTAACAAAATGACTTTAGAATTATGGTAAATTATTAAAACAAAGATAATCATAGTCATAATATAGAATTTTGGGGTATATTGTCCACAAGTTCAGATCATACTCATTTCCAATAATCATCTAGTCAGATAATGAGAATTATTCACAGTAAACTTAAGTCTGAATAATAATTTTAATAGATTAAGTTATAAGTTTGATAATTTATGTAAAGTTGTTTTTTGTGGTAGAAGTACATATGACTTAGCAAGCAAAAAAATATTAATCCTTGTTTGAAATCATGTAAATGCTAGTTTAAAGTCTCCTAATTCTATCATTTTTTTGAGTGGATTTATTTGATAAAAGAAGCTTTTTTCTGTATTTTTAGTTCAGTTGTATCATAATTTTAACTTTATATCTATAGTTTATTTTTCACTGATAGCCGTATATTTAGAAACTATCGAGCAAAAACATGCTACTGGTTATATATTTACCATGTATTATATTCATCTAATCACCAGTGATCAGAATTGATACTGGTAATATTGGATATCAAATAGTTAATGTTAATTTTGTTTTATTAAAAAATGCATTCTACCCAACTTAAGATTGAATGTTTATAATGTTTCTCAGCTTTTGATCCTTAAAATCTAAAATGTTTAAAAGCAAATTTAGAACATTCTTAAAATTATTGAATCTCAGAATTAAATATAACTATTTTGTCATACAGACAGATTACCATTTCTCAAGAATGAGATAAACTGTAATCTATTATCTCTATAAAATAAGCAGTTATCATTAAGCACAAAAGAACAATTTGTATCATCCATATAGTATGATAATGTATGTCATTGTGTTTTAATTGTTTGTTCAACTCCTGGACCATAGATAAAGGTGGGTATCTATTTTTATTGAAGGAAGCTGCATTGAGTACATATTGAGATTATAAATTGTTATTGACATTGGTATTGTTAAAGAGTTAATTGTTTTCATGTATTTATAGAAAAAATAATAATAAGCAAATAAAAATGCTGCAAAACATTAATGTATATTAGTTGTTAATAGAATTTGGAACTTTATTTAAAAATAAAAACTTTATTTTTTCATTTGTTGAAAATATTTAATAACTTTTTCATTATATGCAAAATTAATTGCACATCTTATAATATAACAAACAGGTGTTACTGATATCATTGAAAGATTTAAGAAACTGAAGTGGAATTGGACTGGACATATTGATAGAAGAGATAATAATAGATGGACAGTAGAAATCTTAAACTGGATTCCAAAAGATTGTAAAAGACATAGAAAGAGACCACAAGTGAGATGGATGGATGAGATGAGGAAGTGTGCTGGGATGATATGGAAAATAGATGCTAGATAAGAAAGAAGATGGATTAAACTTGAGGAGACCTTTATCCTGCAGTGAATCGATGATGGTTGAAAATGATATGAAGATTCAAACTCATTTCTTCATTAAACTGTATTCGGAGAAGTATCCTAGATTTATAAGCATATACTTTCAGATAATATTTTTTATTTTAAAAATTTCCATTTCTTTTGATATATTGCATTCGAAAATAGAAATTATTTCTGGAATGATAATTAATCAATATTAATCTTATTAAGCGCATTACTGCGTTTCTTAAATGCTTAACATTCAGGAAAACAAAAATGGTTTTCCTCCCCCATACGTCAAATGCATTGACCGGGAAGCGAACCTGGGTTAGCCGCTTGGAAGGCAGCTATGCTAACCGCTAGGCCACCAACGCTTGACAGGAAAACAAAAATGTTTCTTGAAATTATTATAAAAAAAGAAAAAGATTACATCTTAAATTATCTATAGTGAATAAATTTTTACAGTGGCTATTTTTTTTCATTAACAGAAGAAAAAAGTTTAAAACAATTAGTTGAATAGTTCTATGAAACTAATTATTATATATTTCCATGGAATAATTTTTAATTTTGTTTTTTTTATTTAAAAAGAAGGAAATTAAACTTCCAATTCAGAAATCTGGTGAATTTATTTTTATTTTTAAAATAACATCAATCAAACATTTGTAACCCTCATTTTGATTTTTAAAAAAAGATTTTAAAAATAATTAAGATAGTAAATTTTAAATGTATTTTATTTTTAATCAAGTATTTTAATTAAAAATTGATGAAATATATTTAACGATGACTAAAAACTATTTATTTATTTTTAACTTTTTGATGACTTCCTGAAATATTATACTTTTTACCCTTTAGATGTTAAATAAAGTAATAATAAAATCAATCTTTTATATTTTAACGTTATTTTTAGAATTTAAATTATTAATACTGTTAAATGTTAGTAATGACTTAAATTACCATTATAATTTACCTTTTTAGATTAAAATAATTGACTATAAACAAATCATTCCTTCATGAACTATTTTAGTAAAAAAAAAAAAACATTTTACAAGCTATCCTATTTATTGAACATTTGCAATAAACACAATTCTTTTATTAAACTCTGTAAATCTTTGTATATAAGTAAAAAAATGTTTCTAATGCTTGATGCAAAAATACACATTACAAAATATCAAAATAAAGTTTGAATTTAATTTTATTTCGTTAAAATTTCTATTTAAATTTTGTTGAATTGCACTAATACTTTTAAAACTTCCTTCTATAGTTAATTTTTTTATATATATGTCAAAGCGTTAACAGGGAGTCGTACCCGGGCCGACTGCTTGGAAGGCAGCTACGCTAACCGCTAGGCCAACAACGCTTGACATCTACAGTTAAATTTTGTCATTATTATTGAATCAACTAGCAAATATTCAAAAATACTATTAATCTGGAAAGACATGTAAAACAAGAATTTAAAATAGTGATAGTAATCTACATTTTTCATGAAGACAGTTTAACCTGGACAGGCTTTCTATGGAATATGTGAGATAATGATTTCCAGATTTATAAAAATGTTGAACTTAAAAATAATATTTTTTTTCTTTATATAATTTGAGGTTTTGATGAGATCCCTAAAAAAACTTATTTAATTCTAAATAATCATAAATAAACTTGAATAAAAACCATAAAACTCCAGATAAAAAAGATACATCAAATATAACATATTTATTTCAGAATAATTTATTCTGTTGATAATTTGAACATTGTTGCAACAAGATATGTTTTGATTCCACACACACATATGTAAATATATTGATTAGATCATGGAATGTCTGATTAGATTTCTACCACATTAGTATGTCTATGTTTATTAGCAATTGACTTTTTTTAATTGTGTGGAATGTGTGTTGAAGTACTCTTAAATTAGAACTTGCAAATCATTTAAAGATTTTTAAGATAATATTATTTGACTGAAAGTGATAAAAATGTAAATAGTATTTGATTAAGAACAAAAAGAAAGATAGCTGATGCAAGAAGGAGCAATGTACCAATAATATATATATATTTTTTGAGACCAGGCAATGCATCAAAAAAAAAAAAAAAAAAGAATACATTTTTTTTTAATGATCCATTATGAATAATTGAATAATAAAATGTATATGTGAATTGGCAAAGAAAATTGTAAAAGAGAATATAAAACTAAAAAATGTAAAATATCTTAATATTGGAAATAAATTGTTTCAAAAGTAAGAAAAAAGAAGCGATTATTACTAAAAAGTGAGATGACATGATGATATGTGTAAAAGAATGCTATAAAAAATTATATAATGACAAAAAAATCTATAATTATTATATTTTCTAAATTATCAAATATATGAGACCTGTAATTAAATCTGTAAAGAAAGAAAAAGCTCCAAGAAATTATGAAATTATTGTTAAGGTTTTAATATAAGCAAATGAAGAAATATAAAAATTATTATCAAAGCTCTGTATAAATATCTAAATAATAAAGACATAAGATGATCAGAAGAATGTAGTAGTAATAATGATATTTAAGAAAAGTGATGAAGAAGATATTAGAAATTTACAGATCTATCAGTCATTTACTATTTTCAAGAAGTATAATAACTACTCTTTTTTATTGCATTTCCAAATGTATACCATATAATACTAAATTGTCCAAGCACTTTACCACTGTTACACAATGCTTTATTTAGCACCCTTTTTTTACAATTTAAACTTTCGATTGCCCCAGCAATCTTCTTCAGAACTTTATATCTCCTAACTTCAACTATTACAATCGAAAGTGCTTGGACAATTTAGTATTATCATTTACCATTTCTATACAAAATCTTTATTAAGATAATCACAATTGATATACAGTGAACTTTAGATTCTAGCAAATTTAAGAAAAAGAACTCAATTTAAAATTGGTTTTAGCAAAGTATATGACATTCAAGCATTGAGAAAAGTTGTAGAAAGAATTAATGAATATGAGTAGCCATTATGTTTTGGATTTGTAGATTATAAAAAGATATTTGATTCTATAGGTACTTCAACGTGATTAAATCTTTGGATCATCAAAACATAGATTCTAAAATTGTTATATTTTGAATATTTTTTAAAATGCAATAGCTGTGATTATATTATATGATAATACTAAAAAGATTGAGGTTATATGACAGGGTAATTCAATATCTTCAAAATTTTCTATAGCACTTTTACAATAAGTATTTTGTGAATTAAAATGGAAAGCCTAGTAATTAGAAGTAAATGAATATCATTTAAGTTATCTAGAGTTTTTAGATGTTGTGGTTGATTTTGCAAATAATGCATCAAAGATTTCAGGAAATAGATCTAAAGATAAATGCTAAAAAGATTAAAGTAATATTCAATGGATTTTTTCAGAAGAAAAAAAAAAGCATTGGTAATCATGAATTAGAAGTTAATAACTACAAATATCTTGGAAAGATTATTGATACGGATGGAAACATAATGGATAAAATAAATTGTAGAATTAAACATAAATGAAGAGTTTTTGACAACAATAGCTTTGTGTTAAAAAAAAATAAGTCAAGAAAGATTTTTTAATATTGTGTTTTACCATCTTTTATTAGGGATCTGAGACTTATACATTTAAGAAAAGCAATACATAGACTTCAAAAACACTCAGTAAAGTAAGGAGAGATGTATGCTAAAAAATAACAAGAAGATAGTGAAAATAAAATACTTGGGTGGATGAATAATAATAGGTATCACTAACTTTATTGAATGAATTAAAAGACTGAAATGAAGCAGTGATGGAAATATTGCTAGAAGAAATGATAATAGATATTGCATTCCAAAAGTTTGCATAGAATTTAAAAAGAGATCATATTAGTATAAACTATTCTCACCATTCCTGTGACCAAAATTTAGTAATCAATAGATACCAGATGGTAGTGCCAATAAATCCCTATTGAATGCTGATCTCTTTAAATATCACCAGATTAGTATATGCCTTATGGATTTCATCAGTGAGGATCTTTTTGGATTTTTTTGGATGGTACATTTGAACATTTGGATCTAATGCATTTCCCCTCAACCAATCATTTTTTACCTTTTTGTTATAGTATTAAGGTATCAGGCCAAACTGAAAAACTTATTAATTTTTTCAATCAGTGCCTATTTTCTGGCATAATTATACATATCTGAAACCATTTTAGTTTGTATATATTATAGTAGCTTTAGTTTTTAATAATCTTATGCACTTTTATTCTTTGGCTAGAAGTGGTACTATAACATTAAGATATCACATGACTAACAAGTCATTGTCTTAGTTTTGCTCACATTTTGCCATTAAATAAAAAATGGCTGCTAGAGAAAAAGTGCATTAGATCTGAAGATCCAAATGTATTGTTTAAGAAAATCCAAACAGCATCTCATTGATATTCTAGGAAAGAGAAGCATTATATAGGGATTTATTATTACTATGAGCTTGCACTAGATGGCATAGGGATGGTGAGAATATAATATTATACTAATAAATAGCATGGTGTAGATGAGGCAATGTAATGACTAGTTTGTTATGTGATGTTTTAATGGTAAATATACCATAGGTGAGATGGATAGATGAAATGATGAAGTTTCCTGATGTGATATGGAGAAGGAAAAAAAATATAGTTAAGTTTAGTAAATTAAAAAATTAAATGCATACAAAATTAATATATTTTGTGCTCTAAATATTGTTTGAGGTGTATATTATGTTTTAGTTGACTATAGTTAATTTGTTTGTACTCTTTAGAATAATGATTTATTTATATAAATCATAGTTTGTAGAGTTTAAATAAATTTAAATATTAATGTGAAAATTATACTGTATATCATGTAAATATTTTTTAATATCAACTACAACAGCAGATGATCAATTATAGGCTTCTAAAAACAATTACGGGTTCATCCATTTTTAGAGCCATCTATTGTAATTTTGAATAAACAGTAAACACAAAACTAGGAATTATGCACATATGCATTATAGAAACCACCTTTTACTTCTTTATATTATTCAAAATAATATCCTAAATCTTAAAAAAAATCAAGTCTTTAAATCTAGGCTAACTCACCTGCATAGTTATATAGATTAGATACCCGACCACTTTATCTATTAGAGACTTCAGTTTTGTAGTAACTCTAACTCTCTTCAATTTATTACTTAGAAAGATTTGATGCCAATAATAATATCCCACAACTTTCTCATGTATGAATTCATATGCTTATAATAACAGTTATCTTCTACTTTCTTAACTAAATGGTGGGCAGGTCTTCAGAAATGTCAGAATGTAAAATTATGCAACTGAATTAGTCTGGGTTTAAATTCTTAAAAGTCTTTTTTTTTAAATTGTGATATATGAGTTTGAACAGTATAAAAAATGGCTGCTAGATATATCAGAGCAAATCCAGAGACAGTTCCGGAGATAGCAGTGTTTACTCTGGTATCCATTGATTATTTGAGTTTATAGTAAAAGATTCTGTAATAGAATGAAGTTAAATATGTATTAAGTTGGGTGAATTAAAAAAACACTGTGTAGAGAATTTTAGTAATAATTGTAATCATTTCAATTTTTATATTTTTTATTTGAATTAAATAACTACAAAATACAAATCAAAATATTAAATCATTCCAAAATTATATCATGAAAAAAGTTCAGTATCTTACATTTTGATTAAAGTAATTTGTTTTCCATAGGTCAATTAATTTTTCTGCCATTTATTATGAAAGTGAAGAAATATGGTTTTTAAATAACTATGATAATTTGGTTATTAGAATGTAACAAATTAAACACAATATTAATACAAAATATTCTGAGGAAGTTTTGAAGATATTAAATATAACCTTAATGTAATAATACTAAATTCAGGAGTGCATTCATGATGTAGTTATTATTTTCAAGTTTTTTTTCTGAATATGCAAACACTATTGCTTTTATATTATTAAATATAAATTTTATTTAATAATATACTGTTCTACACAGTTCTCCTAATGGCAAGGTAGCTACTAAATTAAAATCAAAATATATACTACTAAAATTTTGAGAATTCTAAAATAGAATATATAGTTATTAAGCTAAGGTAATTTTCTCTAATGAAAATGATGATAGCAACTATTTCCAGTTAAAAATGATTTATCTGAAAGTAACCTCTTCTCATTTGCCCATATTATAATATTAAATCAGTATTGTTAAATGCAAGGATACTCTCATTTTAGCCACAAGATAAAGACACTTAAGATTAGCCTATATAAATGCATTTAGGTTCAAAAATAAGATGAAAGTCTTTATCTTGTGTATGGAATGAGAGTATCCTTCCATTTAATATCATTGATTTAATATTATAATACAGGTGCAAGTGAGGATAGATTATTCTTCTGAAATTAATTCTGAATTAGGTAATTTTTTTAAAAAAGTTAAGCACTTTGATGTATTATACAAAATGCCAAAACTCATTCTATAAGATAAAAAAAAAACTGAATACAGTGTATATGTATTATTAAAAAAATTCCATAATAGAATATACTATTTATTGAACTTAATTTAATTATTATAAATAAAAAATAAAATAAAAGCTTATGCAAATTAGAAAATGCATTATGCAAAAAAATTGAAAACTGAATATGTGCATAATAAAATATATTTTGATAAATGTAACTGTAAAAAATTATTCCTAACTTTATTCTGATTATCAATAATTTTCTGGTTAAATACCAGCTCGTTATAGGAGTGTAAAAGTTTTTCAAATCAATTAAATAACACATACATGGATGAAAGAAAAAACAGTTTTAAATATGTCACAGTAAGGCAAAGATTTTTCCAATAAACCCTCATAGATTTACCAAGCTCACAATTGCTAACTGATAAGAGTTTGTTTGGATTAGCTATAAGCAGATTTTATAAAAGAAAAATTATAAATCTAGTGAAAAGAAAAAGATATTTGATCTAGATTTGATCTCAGGCTGTTATAATATGGTCATGAGATGATGCACCATTTCATATGAAGCATTTCATATATATGTATTTTCTTATTGATATATGTTTTATATTGAAGATTTATTATTTATCTTTCAGTATACAGTATAAGAAATTGAAATGCAAATAACTGCAATCTCCATGAACTATTATAAACTAATGATCATCCATCAATAAATAAAAAAATAGAATGATACTATTTTTATATGCTGAGCTATAATTACTTCTATTCTATTAAATAGTATATTTCAGTTAAGAATGAATATCTACACAAAAGTGATAAAAAATGCAATCATAAAAATTCAGAAAACATTTCTGTATTTCACACCGTATTAAGTATGTCTCTTACAATACACAGCACATCGAATTAGGAAGATTCATTCATCAGTTATCAAGTGCACACATTGTAAACACTTTCCAAATTACTCTTAATAGCCTTGCTTGGGCATTTTTTTTAAACTTTTCTTTAGGAGAAAGATTTCTTTAACTTCAACAAACTTTAATTATTAAAATCACTTCTGTTATTTAAAGACTTTAAAAGATAAAAAAATAAATAAAAAACAATTTGATTTTTCTTTTATCTTGAATATTTTAAAGCTATCATGATCAAACTCTAAAACTAAATCACGCAATCTAAATCTAAATATTAAATCTAAATAAAATAAATACACAAAATTATATAAAATAAATTATAAATTATCTGATATACTGGCTTGTTGTAGGTAAAATTTTAAAAGTTTGTTAAGTAATTCATAATATCAATAAAATGATTATCAAGATTCACCTAAGAGGATAGTTTCTCTTAGCAGGCAAAATTATCTTTGTTGAAAATGGTCATCAGGAAAATACGTGGTCGATGGAAAAATATATAAGTGCTATTATAATTTATATTATCATTTATTTAAAGCGTTAATGTCAATAATATTATTTATTTATACATTCATTACTTTATAATTCAATATATGCATCATGTGACGAAATTCTTCCATCTGGCTGACAATCTTAACTACGCCTTATTTTGGGGTAAAGCTTATATTATAAGCATCCTCAAAAATCATGCTAGGGCTTATTTTCTGGTTAGGTCTTATTTTGGGGGAAAAACAGTAATAATAGACCATCTATTTCGAACAATTTTTTTTCTAGATTTGCTTAGAAATCCTCATTTGCAAAACAAAAAAACACAAAATTCCACCTGCAGTCTGTAATATATATATATATATGAAATAATGCACATTAATTTGTATAGAAACTTTACTTTTAATACTCAATTTTGTATACGTATTTAATAAAAATTATAATTAAAAAATTTTTTTTTTAATAACTGAAAAAAAAAAGAGAGAAAACAGACATGATAACAGCTCTACATCATCTATATATTTTATAGCAATAAAATATTGATACAGCTGCAAACATATTGCTTAATTTGATTCTTTTGAAAAATTTGTATTTTAAAATGTTTTATATATTAAAGCTATTTTTCTAGTTAATTAGTTTTATATAGCATGATTTTGAAATAAAATCTAAATTGACTCTTCAAATTAGACTTTCCAATGAGTTATTTTTGTGACTTGACAAAAGCAATATTTTATAAAGAAATCTAAGATGTAAGAAAGTCATTTTATTACCTTTTAAGTTTTATTAAGTGATAAGATAAGGTATTAGTAGCAAGAATAAAAAACAAAATTAAAAAAGGTTTTTATCAACAGAGATAAAACTTATAGGATTAAATAGGTTTTTTTCCTCTTTCTTTTTCTTTTGCTAAATGGAAAAAATAAATTATTGTACACATTTATTATATCAAAAAAAAAAAAAAAAAAAGGAAAACCAATCTGTTATATCATCATCACCACCATCTTCTTCAACCATTGTCAATCAGTTGTAAAATGAAATTCTCATTAAATTTAATTCAGTTCTTTATATTCAAAGCTTCTCTTCTATGTCATTTCAAATATTTTTTTAATCTCATCCATTCCAACCCATTTGTAATCACTTAAAATTTCTATTTGTTAATCTCAGTATATATCCTTTCCATATATTGCTGCGTGCATAGCGGTCCTTATATTACAATTTATTAAAATCCAATCCCAACATCATAATAAAACACATTTATTAAAACCCTTTTCAAACACACAAAGCCCTACAATCCAATTTAATTTTATGATCAATATCTACTGTTTCCATCTGCATTAATAATCTGTCCAATGTATTTATCATTATTAACATCTAATTCATTGGTCATTGAATAAAACTGAAATATTTTAGCATTTATTTTTTTTAATTTTATTATTTTGCCTTATTTATTTAGCTTATAAATTTAGTTAGCATAACTATTAACAAGTTACCATAAAGAAACTGGTAAAGATTCCAATCTGAAGATATATTCACTAACATCTTTATTATGATCTTCAATTCTGCCACTAACCTGATAGACTTTATCTGTGAAAATCATAGTTTGTATTCATCCACACTTATAAAGATCAATGAATAATAAATTTTATTTATAAAGCAGATGAGCACAATAACCATGAGTTGCCCTGAATCTGTTCTTGAGAGCCATTTTCATCTAAAAAAATCAAATCCAGCGGACTTTATCATTGAATCAGAAAAAATAAATTTATTTGAAATCTCATATGAATTCCACATTTTTAATGCTATAATTCTTTGATTATAAATTCTTGGTTGAATATAAAAAAAAGAATCAAGTCTTAGATGGTGAAATTATATGTTGAGTTATTAGCAAGTCTGATCTATTTGTGAAGTGATTTCTTTTCTAATATCTGATAGAAAAATATGTGAAAAAACAAATGACTGCAAAAGAAGTAGATTTAAGTGTACCAGTAATATTTCTCACAGTAATATTTGAGTATCTAAAAGTTTAATATAAGAACTTTTCCTTTAAAAACATATTCACTAGTAGAATATCCTGGTGTTAAGGAAGCTATCCTTAAAATATTTACATTATAGTCAAGGAAATTATTCCTAGAAATTAATTTTGATTTAACTTTATATAAATAGGAAAATAAGTTAGGATACAATTCAAGGTCACTTCTAAGTAGCATAATATAGAATCATATTTCAGATTACTATTGCAAAAGTTAAATTCAGATTACATAATGATCTTGTATTGTTTAAATGAAAAATTGTTACAGTCTTTAAAAAATATTTCCAAATTTTTCAAATCTTTATTGAAAAACTTTTCTAATTTAGGAAAAAATTTCCTTTGAAAAATCAAGGCAACATCATCATCATAGATGAATTTCCTGCTTTTTGTATTTGGAAGAACACTGATGAAATTATTAAATAAAGTAATAAAAGAATTGAATCATGTGGCTTTCTGCTTTGTAATGTTTTGGATCTACTATAATTATCATTTAGTGCCACATAAATTTTTCTATTGAAGAGCATTTTATCAAATAAATTAATGTTTTTTCTGCATTTAAAAATTTTAAGAGCATTTTTCAAACATAAATATAAGTTGAGGTTAAATTGAATTGGTAAAGTGAGTTATTAAAGTTGAAACTTGGTCACAACAGATTTTTTTTGGTCTAAAACCACCTGCTCCATAGGAAATTGACTGTCAACTAGTGGTAAAATTTTGTTAATATATTTTCAAAAAGCTCATAGGGATCATATAATATTACTGGATAATAATTTTTTAGATCACTGCAGACTTTGTTTGTTTTTAGAACTGTTATACTTTTGCTTATATGCCAAAGTTTAGAAATACTTTCTATATAAATAATGTTAGCTTTAGTTTTAAAAACTCTGAAAGAATGCTATTGGCTCCTGAGACTTTCCTAATCCAAGACAAGCAAGATCACATTTCAGTTCACCAACATTTACATATTTTATCAGATTGCTATTATAAAAATATTGTGAGAGAGATGTTGCTATTCTGTTCTAATAATGATTTTCCTCATTTCTATCAATCTTAGATTTAAAAGTCTAGAATATAAGTGATTCTTTTAAAAATATTTTTACATCCTTCAAGGATTTTATAAAGTGAGCCTAAGTCTTACAAAATAGATGATTCTATTATTTGATAATGGTAGACCATTTTTAGTTAAAATAAAGAATAAATCAGGAGTTGTTTCCAATCTCTATCTCTTTGAATGAACATTCCTCTATGTTTAGTATTGTAAATGCATGTTTTTAACTCTATCCATTCTGCAATTGGCAATCTACTTGATCCTCATTTACATAATCCCAAAGATTATTATAAGAATTAAAGTTTCCTATACTACAGAAGATGTAGGATAGAAAGTAAGACTAATTTATAATAGGGAGTGTGTAAACAATGGATACATAAAAATTGCCTATCTGCAAAATATTTTCAATATTATTTGAACTATCATCAATGGAAGTCACTTGCTTTATGAGACAATTTGGAATAAAACTAGCCATACCACATTTAGAATGTATTCTATCACTAATCAATGAAAATCCAGGAATTTTAACTCTCCAACACTATGAGAAGTCTATTGTTTTCCCTGTTGACATTTGTTATAATTTTTCAATTTTATATTAGAATTAAATAAGTTGAATTTGATTTGGTAGAATTATACATTTATAAAGAAAAAACATTTAAAAAAAATCATATTTGAACTTTACAAATGTTGAAAAATGAGTTTATAATTAAAGTAAGGTATGTTTTCATCATTGAATGGTTGGCAGGAGCAGAGTGACTTCAGAAAACAAAATCTTTTTTGATTTATAATTTATTTTTAAAACATGGATGAATAAATATTAATTCCTGATAAATCTATCAAATTCTGCTTTAAAATATTAAAATTGATTTATAATTTTTAGAATATCTCAAAATATCCTAGCTCAATGTCACAAAGAACATTTAGCAATCAGTTTCATGAGATGTGGTGTTCTAGGGTCATAGTTTTTTGTCATTATGCTATAATTTATTAACTTTTATTTTTAAAATAAAGCATATACATATAAAATAAAAGTTTAATTATGCATAGTTTTGGATTTTTAATAATCATTACACAATTACTGCATAAAAATAATCATAAATCTTAATAAATTTCATAAAAAATCCAAGTTTTTAGTTACTCAAAGCTTTTCTCAAAGTAATCTTGCAAGAGGTCTCAAAACAAATTACAAAGGACTTAATCTTCCAAACACATGGAAACAGTTCTAAAATACTTTGATCCTGCTATCTATTTGATTATACTGATCTCTTTAGATTTTTTAAAATTACAAAATCAATATTTAAAAATACATACTTTTATATTTAAATAAATAATAAATTATCTCAGTAGATTGTTATACAAATGCAATTTAAGAGAACACAACCACAGCAGTTTCTCTGAATTTCTTAATTATAGACCTTCATGTCACTCTTACCGAAGAATTATAGGAAAATGTATTGTTAAAAAAATGATGAGTCTCATAAAGTATCAATGTTAAGTTGAAGTAATTTTACTGTGTTTTCTAATGGAAGACTAAGTTGTTCTATAGATTGTATATTTAACCCTTGAGATGTTTCCTGGGTGCCAATTATGAAGCTATTTTTAATTTTGAGAGCCAAAGATGCTCATCTCTGTACTCCTGGTAGAGTTATCCTTCATAATACCAGAGTTCATGTTAATAGTTTTATTGTGTACACCTGGGTCTCTTTTTACGCGGACTTATTTAACATGATTTTGAAGTTACACGATTCATGTTTCACCGGAAGTTGAACTCCGATAATGCGCTATTACTTTAAATAATAAATTTCACACACTTATGTTATATTGAAAGTAATAGCACATTATTGGAATTCGACTTTCATCTTAGTAATTTCAATATTTTCAGTGCTTTATAATAGTAAGATTTTATGCAATAATGAAATTAAAATCATGATTTTCACATTTTATGTATACACACAATAAATTTTACAAGATTATAATGTAAATTTGTTCAACCATTGTGCGTGTTAATTTTGCATTTTAAATCACATTCTGTTTTTGCTTTTTAAAAAAGAATGTAATCAATTATTAATCATTTAGTGTCTGCAAGTTTATTTTTAAAAGGTGAGTAATAGCAATGGGCACAATTAAATTTGACAATTAAAAATTAAAATCTGATTTTTAATTGTAATTAACAATTTAAAAATTACTTACAGCAACTTGAAATTAATGTGATGTAAAATGAAATTTGATTTTTAAATGGAATTGAAAATTAAAAAATTAAAGACAAAAATAAGAATTTAATTTTTAGTTGTTAGTTTTAATTAATTTTTTCCCAGCAGTGGTGAATAAATGTCTTTTTATTATCATAAGTCTAAGTTCATAAATTATTAATAAAATCATCTTCTCAAAGATTAATTACTAATTATGTTGTCAACAGAAAGCCATTAACACAACATGAGAGTGAACTTGGCGCTAGTTGTATTTCCTCTTGTGAGAATCTGATTTTTTACCAGTTTGCAAACAAACATGTTTTTCGGCAAATAGTGATAATAATTAAAATGTGTATAAAAAAATGTAAATTACTGTACTGTAAATTATGCATAAAAATATATTATTTTGAATAAAATTAAATATTATAGTTAAAAAAAGTTTGTCTTGTATCAGTTTTTTTCAAATTTGAAATTTTTTATTAGTCATATTTAATTTTCTTATTTTTTTTTTTTGCGCAAATTTTAAAGTAATTTTACGTTGGTGCTTTGCTTTTATGCAAATTTTGAAAAATCACAGACTGCATCCCCTCTTTTTCAATGTAAGTTACGTCTATTTTTGCATGATTTCGTTTGCGCGTGTTTTCTGAGGAACCTATCTATTGCGTAAAACGAGACCCAGGTGTATATTAATAATGAATTGTCTTTTTCAACAGTTCACGTAGATAAATTCTGTTTCCATGTAAAGACCTTAATTTCACCTACTAATGTATTTTACTTGCAGGCATTTACTGAAACCCAAAAGCATTATTTTTAATAATAAAAATATTATCTGTAAAATGTAGCTGATTTCAATAATCTCTTTATATTTATTTTCATAACAACCTATTTTTAAGTCCACAAAATACTTCCTGTAAAATCTTTTTAGCAAAAGCATGCAGTCTAATTACTGCTATTGCATTTCAATAAACATTTCTTTAGAAATTGATAATATTATTAAAACTGCCTTGATATTCTGGGATTTAATTCCCAGTTAAACATTTATAGAATCAAATATTTTTCATAATCTACAAATTCATGCAAAACATCAATTTATATTCATTGGACATTCCAGTAACTATTGGAAATTATTTGTTGTATTAGAATCATCTTTAATCCTGCTTTTTTTTTGATTGGTTTAAGTTGAAGATTTTTTTTATTTAATGATTTGTAATATCTTATTACATAAAAATGTCAGAAAATTTAAAAGTCTAAAATATTTAATATCTTCTTTTTCCTTTTTACCTTTATTAATTATCAAAAATATTCCAATTTAAATTGGCTCTTTTCCCTCTTCTAGATGATTATATATCTTCTATTTGTATAAAGAATTTCAATTTTTATAATAGCCTATGAGGATCTGCAATTGAGGATCAAACAAGTTATCAAAATTTAGAATGGAATGATTTAACAATATTCATTTACTTTATAATGCCAATCAAGATGGAACATTCCATTCAAAACAATTGAACAGAGACTATTCCATGAAATGTGTTTAACTTTGACAAAAAAATTCACTATTACTTACTGATTTATTGATATTAATCATTTTTCCTGTATCTAAGATAAATCAAGTGTAATTACTCAAGAAATTTACTTAATGCTGCATTGAAAGTTATCTTATTCTGAAATGGAATTTAAGGAAAGCTGAATGAATTTGATATTAAATAAAATATTAATAAAATTTCTCCATGTTCATTTTTCTATATAGAATTAACAAGCTTATAAGAATAACAGTGAGAAAAATCTATCATTTGAGAATATTAAAAACAATTCATTTCCATGTTAGAACTTAACCAATAACAGTATTCTTTAAAACCAATATTTATTTACCAAAGTTTTACAAAATGCTAATAAAATTATTAAATCACTGGATGGTACTAGAAAAAAGATGTGTAGATAGATAATAAAAAGAAGTTTACAAGATCTAGTTCAAATCTATATAATATTGGTAGTTGTAAAAGCACTTCTGAAAGAACTACTAGCATTGGTAACAAGGTTTTCAGTATTACATATCAGACTTATAAACCCAAGACTGATCAAATTAAAACAGAATTGTAAGTTTCTTTTCCACATTTCTCTCATCTCATATAAAATCAGTATATATTGGTGCATATGAATTTGTCATTGATTGTCTAAATTAGAGAAGACTCTAGAAACAAATAGCATATTTCCAGAACTTCTAAAAATTTAGAACCTAAACTCAAATTGTGATTGGCAAAACTATTTGGAAACATTATTCATAGAGAAACTATTCCAAAACTTTAACATAAAAGCAAAACTAAAGATGAAATAGAATCAATAATGATCCAGAAATTAATGCACAATATTATTATATCATACAAGCTATTTGAAAAAGTCAATTTTTAAAAATAGTTTTTGTATAAATAAAGTTACTAACAGCTTTGCCCTTTTGGCTTTAGTTCCTAAATGTTTGAAAATTCTGGAAATATCTGCCTTTTCATGGGGCCATTTTTGGTTCAAGATAAGCAACAGCAAGCTCAAGTTTACAATATCTATTAGTTTTATTAGATTAATATTAGAGAAATATTCCAAAAAAGTAGCTCACAATTCTGCATTAATAATTAAACTATTAAATCTGGAAAAACTATAAATTTTGTAAAAACTTTTAGCTAAACTTGAATGCCAAATAATAAATTTGGCAAACTAAATTATTGATTATTGCAGATCGAAGCCCTTCAGTTCAGATAAATGGCAAATCCAATGGGAAGGCCAAACATTTTGCCGATTTTTTTTATTATTATTGTGTTGGAGATCAATGATGGATATAATTATAACTTGAAATTGTTTTCTGCATGTTGAATGATAAATTGAATTCAATTTGATATTTAGAGATTTTATTTTAAATTCCTTTAAAAAACTAAAAATATTTTTTTGTTAATTATTTATATAAAGGATCAAAATATAGTTTGAATTTTAACTTCCTTCTAATTGTACAATTTAGATAGTTGCATGTAAAATTCATGTATTTGGTTAAAGAGACACATTTTAGTTAATATATATATATATGCTATAAAATTATTTTTAATATTTTAAATTTTGATCAAGCATTAAAATCCTATATTTTTTTTAAGTGCAATTTTCTTGCAGTAATCTTACAAACAAAAATAAATGAAAAAAAAAAAGTAATATGAGATTATTATTTTTTTATATACACCGATTTTTTATTTTAATTTTCTTATACTTTCTTTTTAAAAGTTTGTAGGCCGTAAACATTTCTGACACCAGATGGTTGCGAATCTTTTTTCCAAGTTGCAGCTGAAGTTACCCTGGAGGAGTGCCACCAGAGAAAAACATGTGTTAACAATATAAACAAACTACGTACAAGAAGGTAAAACAAATTAAAGAACATTAAAGTCCACTCAGATCAATGTAATAATTATGTTAATACACTTTAATATATATGACAATTAAGTTGAGGTTTGAATTCACAAGTGATTTTGATAAATTTTATTTAATAAACGAATTTGTTTATATCCTTCCATAAATAGTTCCTCTCTTTTTCTAAGAGAAAAATAATACTTTCTACACCATCATAACATAATTGTATAATATAGGCAGAAATTTTACTTGAATTTTTTTTTTTTTTTAAAAAGCTGTAATACATTTTAGAATAAACAACTTTAAACATGAAAGATTCTACCTCAAGGCTTGAAATAAATTATTAATTCAACAAATTATTTATACAAGATATAATTTATTAGCAACTTCATATAAAAAAAATTAATACATGTTTTCTTTTGACAAGTTCAAATTTTAAATATCTTTATGTACAAAAGAATAAAGTTAACTATGGGTTCAACATCCATAGGAATATGATACCTTCCCACCAATGGTGATAACCATATCACATTACATCACATTTTAATTTTTGTTTTGTTTTTTATAGTTAGCATATGGATACTCATATAAGCATTTCACCTTAACCTAAAATTTTTACTTTCTGTTTAATAACACCTAGATACCCATTTATTAACTATGTTGGGATAGTTATCTCAACTGGAAATGTGCCAACTATATAAAAAAATCATAAGCTTGTCTGCAATCTGAAGAAATTTCAAGATTAAATCTTTATTCAAATCCAGTTATAGGCATGTTGTAATGCTAACTGCTACATGTTTAAGACTCTTTTGGATAAATAGAATAATGAATGTAAAGTTAGAAAAAATGATGGGGAAAAAATGCAATATATATTTTTTAAAACTATGTTCAGCTTTTTTTAAAAAATAATTCTACCTGAATGCAGGTTTAGTGACTATAAAAAATTGTAAATAATAATATTGTGAAATAAATACTATAGTAAACATTAATATACTTGTATTTAAAACTTCTATTTCATTATAAGATTTCAAACACGCAAATAAACAATTTAAAAATGATAAATGATTTCCAGCATGCATTTCTGGCTCAACCAGCACTCTTCAGTTGGTTCAGATCACAGCCTCTCATATGTCTTTATTATTTTTCCTCAGCAGTATTTATATGATTACATCAAATTATTACAACTTGATCTATAAGTAAAAACTTTTTGCTATCACACATTTGGCAATATGCTCTTTAACTGAATACATTAATTATTATTACTAATCATTCTTTAAGCTAGAGATTATTATATTGTTTTTAGTCCAGATATAAACTTTAAACTTAATTAAAGAATATTATATCTAACCTTATAAAATATAATCTCATGGGATTGATAATCCAATTTCATTCTGCTTTAAATAAATAATATTTTAATATGTTTAAAAATTTAAAATATATATGATATATTAATCTTTAACAGAGATTTAAAGTCTATATCTATGCTAGAGATAATGTCTAGTTTAGAAAATGATTAGTAATAATCATTATTGTATCTATCTGAGGTAGATGGTGTCAAAGTTGTGAGTGGAGTGAGTTTGACAGTTATAAATAAAAATGTAACAATATTTTATTTTAAGCTTTTATTTTATCAGACACATTCTCAATATATGAATAAAAACATCTAAAAAGTATAGGTAACTCAAATATGCATTTTTGATCAAACTGATATTTTTCTAATTATTCACATTTAAAGTGGAAGATATAAGTACATTTAAAATATGACATACTTAAAAAAAGATCTAGCCTAATAAGTGAATAGTAACAGTACTTGCAGATTAAGTTGTAGTACAGTAGATTTTCTCAGTAAGAGATTTTCTCAATAAGAACACTGTAAAGGAATTGAAAATATTGTTTCAAGTATTTAAATTTCCTTATTATAAAGGTAGTTTTCAATATATTTCATGCAGAAATAATAATAAGGCTAGATATAAAGACATGCATTTACCATTTAATTAAAAAAATAGTTGGTCTATTATCACATTTATGCATTTTTTAAAATGAAACTTAATTTCATCATCCTGTAATAAAAACATTTTTATAAGCATTTTTTTTAAAAAAGTGAACATAAGCATTTCAATTATATATGTATATTTGCTTATGAATGTGCATATCATTTTCTCAATTCTTATAAATCATCTTTAATATTAATTATGTTAATATTATGTATGTATGCATATATGTTGGTATTTATTTAAATGCTTATTACTGATTATCAATATACACCTGATTTTTGAATGTCTTATAGACTCAATAATTCTGTATTTTGGGATGCTGTTACTTCAAAAGCATAATGCAATGAATTCTTGATCAGTTATCGTCTAATACTTGCTGTATTAATGAGAGCAAAATTATAAAATAATTAAAGATCTAATAGGTTGTTTGTATATCTACAACTGAGCACTCTGTGATAAATTTCAATCCTGATTAGAGAATATAAAATCTAATTATAATTCATGTTCTGATTCATGATCACATGACCATTCCATGAAAAGTTATATAATATTCAACAAACATAGTAATAGACTGAATACAATATCTCTATTTAATTTAACTAAATTGAGATATTTTTTTTTAGTTTTCTCAAGTCAAAATTAATATAAGGTTCTACATCTTTTGAATCTGACGTTTTCATTAATGGGATAAATTATTCAAAAACATCAATTCATTAAATATTTGATATTAGTCACAAGATCATAAGTTAAATTGAAGCTTATAAAAATGTACATTAGTTACTGAACAAATCAACATCAAACATAAAAGTTTAAAATAAAACTAGAACAAAATTTATACATGTATAAGTTCAAGAAATTGAATATGATAATTAACTCAGTAGTTGTCAGTTATACATACTGTGGCCATTAAGTGATGCTATAGTACCATCAAGAACCACCAAGAAGCATGCAATCGATAAATTTTTATCCAAAAATGGCTGAAATCAATGGGAAATTAAAATTAAAACGCCTAAGGCAAGATATAAAAAATTGCTGCAGTCTGTAAAATTAAAATGCCTAAGGCAAGACATCAAACATAAGTAAAAAATCAAATAAAAAAAAATTGGTTAAATACATAAAACACAAACCTCCCTGCCCACTTAAAAAATAAAATACAAAAATCGGTTAACTCATTTTTAAGGAATGTGGCAACCTAACACAGACCTACTATTCATCTAACTCATGTAAAGTATAAATGATTGTAATAATCACTTATGCAAAAAGAATAATTATTCACATGCCAATATCTTAAAAAAATCATATCTATTTTTGGTCTCTAAAGCAGTTTATTTCAAACAGTCTTCTAATATGATCCAAACCAAAAAAAAAAAAAACATTCTATATCAAGTCTAATACATACATATATACATACATACACTCACACATATAAGCTGGTTTAAGCTTGCTTTCTGACTGTTATTGTTCTGAATAATTCTAAATAAAAAGATCTAAAATACTGTAAGAGTTGGTCCATTTTTACAGTAAAAAGTTATTGAACATGGCAGCTAGAAGGCAGTTGAATTATTATTTAAAATAGACTTGGTAAATTTCACATGGCATTATATTTATTTAATATTAAAATATTATTTAACATTACATACATACACAAATATATATATGAATTCATAATATTATTTCCAGGAGCTTCCATGTTATAAAAATATAAGTTGCCATTTCAGTGTAATAAGTACTTTCATCAGAGTTTCTTCTTTCTCACATTATAAGGATGTGTGTGGTCAGATTTAAAATTGTTATTTTTTTCTTTTTATTATTTTCTCCTCATTTTCAAATTCTATTGGTTAAAAAGTTTTAAAAAATATTTTATCCTCAATAGCTTTTTCCAAATATTATTGTTTTTCTTTAACTCATACTTTTCATTTATGCTCTTTTGCCATTTAAAAATCTCTATAGCTTCTTTTAGAAGTCTTTAGTCATATTATTTATTTTTTTCAAAATATGTGTTTTATTAAAATTGATATCATGGTTTCTCTAACCAAAATGTGTTCTTCGTTTTTTATGTTTATTCTACAATTGGTCTGTCCAATGTGTAAATGTAAACAAACTCCATATGGAATTTTGTATGTATCATGATACTCCAAAGAAATTTTATCTTTAGGGTGTGGAAATTCTTCATTAATTTTTTTAAATGTAGTATAAATTGTGTGAATATTATTTTTCTTTAAAACATTACCAATTTTATCAGTTACTCCTTTTATATATGGCAGAACATTTTAATTTTTGAAGTACCAAAATCTTTTTTCTTATTATATATAAAAAAGCTCTATTAATAATCTTGTGAGCAAAACCCTTATGAAGAAGCATTTTTTTAGTAGTATAGATAGATATCTTGATGAAAATGATTGTTATTAGAAAGTCTCTTAATTCTTTCTAACAATGTCTTTGCCACTGAAAATAATTGTGCTGGATGGTGATGAGATCTCCCTGTGCATGTTTGCTTTCTATATACCATGGGATATATATATAAATAAATAAAAGAAAGAATATAAATATATGTTGTAATGCCTAAATACTTGCCAAAATTGGCCTCCATAATGGTAAACCAATTTATGTAATAATAAAGTTTATATATTATTATATTACAAATAATTTATTGTTTATTAAATTTTGTATATTATTTAAAATATTGTTTGTAAATTTTATTCTTTATAGTCTTTTTAATATTTACTGCATACATGTGAAATATATAGTTATATTCTTATTTCAATATCAAATTCAGCAAAATTCTGGGAGAATTTTTAGGATTTTGTAACCAATCATTTTTAATATACTTGATTTTATAATGCCTTCAGCAATTACTTTTACTTTTAAAATAAATAAAGCTGATTTCATGATAGGAGGCCTGCAACCTTAACTGTAATGCTATTAAATTTAGTAATACATAAATTGCTTTCTATCACATATATATAGAGAGGGTCAGAGCATAAATATATATTGAGTGGTAAATGCTTGCCCAAATTGGTCTATATAATATGTATTAATAAATTTAGTAACATTATAGTTAGGGTTGCAAGCCTCCCCTCATAAAATCAGTTTTGTTTATTTACAAAAATAAAGTTAATTGCTGATGGCATTATAAATTCAAGTATATTAAAATTGATTGGTCACAAATACCTAACACTTTCTCTTTTTTTAGTTATTCTCTCAAAATTTTGCTGAATTTGGTATTGAAATGCGTCTAACTGTATATTTCACATGTATAGAGCAAAGGTTATAAAAGAACTACAAAGAATAAAATTTACAAACAATATTTTGAGTAATAATAACAAAATTTAATAAACAATAAGAAAATTATTAGTAATATAAAAATGTGTAAACTTCATTATTTACAAAAGATATAAATCAATCACAATATAAAAGAAAATAACAAGTTTAATCAAGTTAGGTTTTCTCTATGGTATTATTTTTCTCCTTCTCAATTACTTTACTAAGCAAGTGATAACACAAATTGATTTTGATACAATACAAATTTGTTAAACAAATTGTTTCATAAAAATTAACATAAGATAAAATTCTACACATAAAAAGTATTGCAATAAAAATCATAATCTGACAAATAAATTATAAATACAAAATTATTAAATATTATTGATAAATCATTTAAAAGTGAATTCTTTTTTAGTTAATGTTTGTTGGAGAATAATCAATTTGTATATATATATATTAGTTACATGCAATGTTTTGGTGACCATTCGGAAACAAAATTTTAATGATAGTTAAAGTCTTTGAAATCAGTTTCACTATAATATCAGCCATCTTTTTAAGCTGATTTGGTATACATACTTTTCACAAAATCTATTTTCACTTCGTTAGATTAGGTATTATTGGTTTTAGCAAACAACTTTATTGAAGTAAAATATTTGTGGCAATCATAAATTACTTGGAGAAAGCAATTGGATGATCCAAAGAGGTTTAACTTAAACAAACATAAGAAACAGTGAAGCTAATTAATATTTCTGTTTTAATCAGCAAAGAAATATATGACTGACTAGCAACCTTCCATTCTGCTTTTTTTTTGGTTGTCTCTGTGTGCTTCTATGACTTCTAAAATTCTATCTCTACTTTCTGTCTGCTTTTTCAATATTAAAAATATATTTTAAAAATTGATTATTTTTTTCATCTGAAATCTGTTGAAATAATATTATTATCTATTACGTGAAAATAAGTCTTTTATTATACCATTATTATAAAAACAATACCTACAATCTGATTAAAAAAAACATTAAGTTTGTTATTATTGCTGCAGACCACCTGGCTGTGGTGTAGAATAAATAAAATAACCTAATTAACATTGTAAACTCTTAATTTATAAACCTGTTTACAGACTTATTTATGTTGATAATTATTACCTATTTATTTCATTAGTCAGAAATTTAATCAATTTTAATATATTTAATACTGTTATATTTTAAGTAAAATTAATTTGTTTTCTTGTTTTCTAATGAAGAAATATAAAACATGGATGCTAATATGTGTTTTTTCAAAAGTTTTATGATAATTCTCTTTGTATATTATTATAGTATTTATTTTTCAATATTATAGAATTTTATTTAGCTAACTATATTTTAGATTTTAAACAATACAGACTATGATATTATTCATCTCAACTGAAATACAAGTTATACTAAATATAATGAATTAAAATAAGATGCATCATTACTAATAATAGATTTTATTTTGTTGTCATTTGAATATAAAGTAAACATGTAGGTAGGTCAGTCGATAAAGTATTATGCTTTTAATCTAATACTTCAGGTTCAGTTACCAGGTGTTTAACCCTTGTTGTTAGGTGTTAAATTTAGCTTACTGAAAAAATCCACAGCTAGTTATTAGCAGAATGAATGATCTTCAGATATAAGAGTTAACATTATAAACAATCAGTAAGCAATTCCTGATCGTGAAGTTGCTGCCTTATAGAATGATATTGCTTTATGAAAGGCCAGGTATTGCTCCAATAAAATCAATTTTTTTTCATCTGTATGTTTAGTTATTCTTCGATAGTTTCTGGTTATCTTGAGCTTTTCACCATCTGTAATAATCAAGGGAGTAGAATTTTATGTGTTTGCATAATTATATTACATAGATCAGCTATTTTGACTCTAATTTCTTTTTTTCTTGTTTGCTTTATTGTGAGCAAATACAATTATGAAAAATATGTAAAGATTTCCACATTAAAAAAAAAATAAACAATGGAAACCAATTTGGCAAGTTGAAGATTCTTACTTACGATCATCCAATAATATATCACATGAAATAATTTACAATTTTATTCAACAAATGGTCATATACATAGTCTATTTTATTTGGGATGACTTGCTCATCATAAGTGTGGAAAGATTTTTAAAAGATGTATATTACTCATTTAAGTGATATAAATAATTGTGATTTGAATAAGGATATTGTTAAGAAAGTAATAATCATATTAAATATAAGCTTGTTTAATCAATTTTTACAATAGTTGCCTCTGGAACTAAATATTTTATAATATAGATATTTAATTATTAAAAAAATATCAATGCATGAAATGTGAAAACTTTGCTTAATGAGATTTGGGGAGGGAGGGGAGGCTAAAGATAGAATAGTGTTTGTAGAAAAGGAATTGTCAAGATTTAAGATTTTTGCAAAGACATTTTACTTCATAAAAAGTTGGATTTGTTTGAATTCTAACTTGATATAATTCAATCTTGTGATACCTATATGTAGCACAAAGAAAAAGCTAATAAAAATTGTTTTGCATAATGGTAACTATGTCCATTTTCTTTATACTTCAGTGTTAGATTCAAAACCTTCAAAGAAGAAATTTTTTTTATTTTATACAATTTTATTGCATCATAATAAAAAAATACCCTATTTTAGAGACTTTAATTTACATGTTGATTGGTAAAATAATCTATAATCCCATGTTACTGATAATAATAGCTTGTTGTTGATATTTGCAGTGACACATATATTGAATCTCATAAACATTTTTCGGACTTCTGGTTTAATGGCGGCCTCTGAATGCAGATCTTCTGCATCATCTCTCATCTGATGTGAATATATTTGCACTAAAAAAGGAAAAATTTGAGAGAAAATTACAAAACTATATCTGTGAGTACAATCTTTATTATTCTATGCAATTATTTAGCATGATTTACTACTTCAAAGTAGTTTTGAAACATTAAATTAAATAACGTTTATTAATTACGGTTAACCGCTAAAATGGACTCTGTAATAAAGCCTATACTAAGGCCTAAACGCTCTAATGGGAGGAAAAATATATATACTAACCTTAAAACCTCTGATGAGTCCCAAAGTTTGGATTACAACAATAAACCCTCCAAAGAACCTAAGAATAAATCTACAATGGTAGAAAGCATTTCAAATAATCAAAATCAATTTCTTTCTTCTTCGACTACTAACAACCTGATAATAAAATCAATGCTAAAATCGAAACACTGTCACGTGAAAGGGGAAAATAATACGAAATTATCTAGTGATTTCCAAATTGTAAATGCAAAGATTGCAACCCTTAATGAACCTAAAAATAGTGGTGAAAATGTTCGAAATGATCATACCTTTAAAAAAAGTATAATTCCTCTCATAAACTCGTGAAACAATGGGAAAACTTTGCAACAGGGGAAAAATGATGATTCCCCAATTACAGTCTCAAACAAAAAAATGAATCACTTAGAGAATACCAAAACTTTACAAACACCATCAAAAACTAATCTATCTCCACTAAATAATCCAGAACTGGGAAAACAGATTAACAACAATAATTTATATAATAACACAAATCTAAATCTCATAAAATCTCCAAAACATTTAAAGGAAAATAAAAATTCCAAAACTACAATAATTAAACCAAATCAGAAATCGACCATAAACCATAATGATATGCACTCTCCCATTCCAAAACAATCTTCACTAAGTCACCCAGAGTTTGACAAATTCAATATCACAGGCCCTGAATACAGGGATTCAAACCAACTACCTCACAACTCTGAGCATAATAAAACCACAAGCCCAATGATGAATGAAATGACATATGCAAACAAGGTCAGAGCTAACATAATGATAAATACACATCATCAAACATCACAACCTGATAAATACATGGAAGCAATTTGACTTTTACAAGAAATAGAAACAGAACAGTCTACATCAAACTACTCTAATCCTCAAACAACCTCTACAGATAATCCTACTTGTGATATTCAGAACCATGAAATAATAAATGAACAGTTTAACCAAACCATCCCATTGCCACTCCACAAATCTCTACTCAACTATTATAATGAGTGTTCTCTCATACTTTCCACTACAGATAACTGTTTAAATCTATACACATTCCCTACATCATCACTATATGAACTATGTAAAGCACATGGCTGGTGGAAATTGATCCATAAGATCCTCTTTCATCCAAATGAAAGATATATTATCATCCAGTTCACAAACCAACAAGTTAAAGCTGCCTTTAGAAATAGTCATAAACTCCTAAACAACAAATTTCTTGTCTACATTGACCTCAACCGCCCAGTTGTTTTAACAGGGCGAATTCAAAAATGTACCATGGACTTTGAAAAGGCAGACCTTCAGCGCCACTTCAAAGACTATGGCGCCATTACCAATACCTAGTGGCAGACAACGATGATCCCACAGTATACTTCAACACTGCACAATTCCAGCTAGTTCTTAAAAAAGGAATTCCATCTCAATCAGTCCCATCTCTAATTCAACATGGCGAATCTCCACTCAACATCATCTTTCGTGGCCTTCCACCCCAATGCTTCCATTGCAGGCAGAGAGGCCATCTAAAAAAAGATTGTCAAAATGCATAATTTGTGGAGAGATTCAGTACAAATTCCACAAATGTGATAAACGATCAAGAAAATCAACATCTAACAAATACATACCCAAGTCTCAAGCAACAATATATCACTAGCAATACCACAGATCACACTACATCATCATCAAAAATTCCTAATGATAAAACTTCCTTGGAAACAGAACAATTTCAACTCACTCCTGAACAGCTGCATACCAATGACAATTGCATATCATCATCAGATACAGCAACAATCAGCCAAACAGACATGGACACCGATGCTGAACAAAGTGACACTACAATGGCCAGCAACAGAATTCCACGTAAAAGAAAACATAAAAAAAACAATAGCTCTGAACAATCACAAGAAAGTAGCAATAGCAATGAATGTGACAATCTTCGAGATGCAACAAAGACTAATATTCCCCCATCAAATAGACCTTGTGAAAAAAAATGAAGAGACCGTTCTCCAAAAGTCACAAGTTCATATAACCTCACAAATGAAACAAAAACAATAGACCAAGATAACAACATACAACTGATTGACCCTTTGTCTCATAATAAAGTGGCCTCATGTCAACATGAAAATGATAATGAACACTTACCGATAGACTTATCTCCATCATTGTGGCCTATTCCTGAACCTATTCCACCAGACCTCAACTATCTAAGAACCTAATACAATCTGAACCTTATCATCACCCCACCAATTTGATGCTGGAACATAATATTATGGTCTTAGAAACTGGATCACATTCCAATCAGGCAAACTCTCCCACACGAGAGAGCGGTTTCACTATCAATGATGACTTTCAACATAACATCGATTAACGTCAGAGGCATGAACTCCCTTGGCAGAATCCAAGCATTATCATTCTGGCTTAAGCATAATATACCTGATGTTATTTGCCTCAATGAAACAAAACTTCACACACTATCTGACCAAAACATCATACAGAGAATACAAAAATTTGGATACTTCCATTATTCCTTCTCCTCCTCTGCATCTGGTGGAGTAGCAATTCTTTTTAATAAAAAATCTAAAATAACCTTTTTCAAAATAATTCATATAGACTCTAACTGCCTCATAGCCATTATACAGGTAAATGGATGGACACTTAACATAATAAATGTTTACATGACCAAAGCATCAGATATAATCTATAGAATCATCCACACTATCAACGCGGTCTTAAGAACTAACCCTTTTCCTGCATTGATGTTGGGTGACTTTAATCATACATACGATTCTTTTGAAAGGAGTCACTTAAAATCACTGAGCAACACCTTTACAAGTGGAAGACAGCTTTTTGATGTGTCTGCCTTCTCATTCTATTCATCACGGTTTAAGTCCCTCATTGATCTTTTATACTTCTCTCCTTCACTTGCTCCCTTTATTGAAGCTAACCTGTGGCCTGTTGTCTTTATGGACCACATGGCACTAGAGGTCCTTATCAGAATTGTGGATAACACACATTCATATGGCAACATTCCATGAACAATGAGGATCCTCACAAAGGAATCTGCCACTATACAACTCATCTCTGAGATTTACATATCATTCAACTCTGCTAATATAAACACACTTTCACCATGTGATAAATGGAATAACTTCATGCACTCAACATAATAAAGGTCCCCTCAAATTACTAAGTCAATTGGACAAGATAGCCGACACACTTAAACATTTGCCCATACAAAGGCAAAATATCCAAGAAAATTATTCACCTTAAACTACAATACAAAGCTACCCAACAATCCCTGGCTGAATACCTATCAATTAAACGAGTGCGCAGTTACTTAGCAGATCAACGCTGCTGGACTCGAGGTTACATCAGATGGGCCCTAGGATCCAACCAACAAAACAAGGCACCCTCATCGATCAAGATACACAGTAAACAATATATCGGCCTCTCCATGCTTTCCAAAATAAGAGACTTTTACAAAAGAAAATTACAACCTATTGGTGTCACTAACATCCGTAGAGTTTTTGTTACTAACAACCCTATGGAACATAACATCACAGATGGTGATATTCTTGACAAACTGCAATCACTCCCAGAAAGTGTCCATCCTGGCATGCATGGAATTCCCAGATTTCTACTTTTACACCTAAGAGCTTTTACTATCCCAGTAATCCACGGAATGATAGACCTCATCGCCACTGGAAGTCATCACCTAATAAACCTATGTCCCATCTCCATGGTACCCTTTTTAAAGAAGCGAGATGCACAACCAGATCTCAATAACCTGCGTCCTATCTCGATGATTCCTCTATTGACAAAGATCATCGAGAGCATCATTAAAGACAAGATTCAATATAACATAATTAAACAACTTTTGCGCTATCAATTTGCAAAAAAAAGGCACTTCAACATCTGATGCTGTCAGCCGCTTCAGACTTCTGGTCGATCATGTGCGGAGACAAAGGAAGTCCCGGCCCATTGCAGTCCAACTTGATATAGCTGGGGCATTCGACTCCGTGAGAATTGATGTTCTTCTCAGTGTTCTGGAACAGCTAAATGTACCACCTGTATACATTCAAATGATTGAAAACCTTCTTTACAATCGGGAAGTGTTCTTGTCCCTAGATGGTCGCATTGCCCCAGGTTTTATGCCCTACATCTCCATCCCCCAAGGTTCTCCCCTGAGTGCACTTCTCTTTGCTGCCTATATCAATCCAATGCTGTTGAACATCGAGGCCACATTTTCTGGTATCGCTGTTCCACTACTTAATGAGAACATCAATCACATCTCCTATATGGATGATGTAGTTGTGTTTCTTTCATCCCATGATGAACTGGGTAAGCTAAAACAACTTCTTGATCACCATGCCAAATTATCTGGTTTCCTTGTCAACCCAAAAAAATCAGCTATTTGGTCAATTCTTACTGGCCAGAAGATCTCTGGTGGATTTGAAGCAGCACCACAGAAATTTCTAGGATTTCACCTATCAAAAACACCCACGGTGATGCGTAAAGAGATACAGGACTCATTATTAGAGAAAATTGAAACCACAATCGCATCTTTGTCAAAAATATACCTTTCCCTATTTGGGAAAGTAGCCCTTTTAAATGCTCTCATTCTTCCAAAAATAATATACTATTTGGCAGGGTTCATCCCCACCAAGGTATTCATCAACAAAGTAGAAACCGCCTGTAGAAAACTGTGTTGGGCGGGCCGATCACCTGTAATTAGCTTGAGAATCCTCCAAAAGCCCAAAACTTTAAATGGTCTCTCACTACACTCGCTAACTATATTCAACTTACAACGCATCCATAATGTACTCTACAACATCTTCAAGGAAAATGAACATGCTCAATGCCCACTTCCGGAAAAGGACATTCAACCTACTGATCGGCCACCCCCAGAGGATGTGCCTTGCTCCTTCAACAGCAGATCAACTTTATCTTTGATAACATCAAACCAACATCAACCCTATTTCAAAGAAAACTTGCGTATTGGGAAGTGTTTGATCTTCTTGACCATCAAAAACAGAGAATCCTCAGCTGCCTTTCAATCAACATCCCTCAAATGATAAGGATGACCAAGCTCTGGAAGTTGCCGCCAAAAATCGTGGACTTCCTATTGAAATCGAACCTGCATGCCCTCCCAACAAATGCCTTCCTCCACTATAAAAGGGGGCAAGATATTGACCCTAATTGCACATTGTGTCAAAGACAGGAAGAGACTACCGATCACTTCCTTTTCAAATGCACAACTTTGAACAATTTAAGAACTCATTTTCAACAAAACATGACAAGAAATCAAATTGAAATGAACCTCAAGACAGCAATTGAAAAGGGCATATTCTCTGAGATCCGACTTTTGGCCATAATTAACTTTTCCATCTGAGCATTGCGCTGTAAGCTGGTGTTCCAGGCTGAGACCTTGAATAATATATTCACAGCGTTTTGCCAAATACTAAACAAGGAAAGGGATAGAGATATGCACACTGCTGACCCCTTCACAGCTTCACAAACCTGGGACTCTATTGCAATTGGATAGAGCTCCCCGCAACTTTGCTGTTTAGTGGGTGGCTGTTGCTTTTCATCATTTCATAAAACTCACATGGATATTAAATACTACCTACTAACAGCATCTCATTTTAATCTTCCCTGCTATGAACTTTAGACAAATTGGGTTTCTATGGTCTATTTTTGGAACAACAAACAAGTCACAAAAGTTTCCTGTGCAAACATTAACTCAAATATATCCTTTTTTTATTTGCATGCTATTTCATAATCATTTACTTGTTTTTTTTTACTTTTTGGTCTGTATTTCTATGGTCTAAATGTACAATAAATTTGGTTTTTGAAAGATAAACATTTTGTTTGGACAAAAAATCATTATAAAAAACTGGAATACAACCATGATTAAAGCACTGGCATTTTATATATTATGTTAAAGTTAGGAATCAGAATGTAAAAGAGACACTAACAGAAAGATACAAACTGATGGATAAATCATAGATTATTATGCTTCAAATTTAAAAAAAAAATTCTAAATATATTGTTAGAAAATTTGATGCTTGCTATTTGCTATTCCCATTAATTTACAATTATTATTAAACACTAAAATCATCTATTTGAATTTTTAAGCTAGTTAAATAATCAAAGTAAAAAAAAAATATTAAGAAGGGTATTGTGGATATGTTTACTAAAAAAAGGGAAAATAATTTTGATTGTTTCTTCATCAATGATTGCTTTATTTATAACTTCATAAAAATAAACATATGGTTTTCAATGTTGGACTGAACAATAGAATGGATGTGCAGTCATAGGCAATAGAGAACCAATGTCTAACAAAAAGACTTATGAATTGATAGTAAATTATAATTGCAAAAGTGATACAGTTCATTTATTGGTATTATTAGATCATATTTTGACACAGTGAAAATAACATATGGTTTTTAAAAATATGATTCTATTAAATCACTGTCTTTTATATGATAATGACAATATTTTGAAGAGATTGAGATAAATGGTTGAATAAATTTTGAATGGCACAAAAATTTAAATGATTTCATTTAATGGTATTTCCATCCTATTGATTCATTTAGATTTCAACAGATTTAAAGTTAAAATAGTTCTTGTAATTGTAAAAATAGAAAACAGTGAATCATAGTGTAAACTTGATTATTGTTCCAGATAATCTTAAAAATGCTTCTAGAAATTTACAAATATGAAAAGAAAAAAAAACTATAGCAAGTAGAATGAAATATATTTGCTAATGACTGCAGCAAAAATGCTCAAAGACTTTATTAAATGGATTTCGTCCAATCATAAGTGAGAGATTATCATAGACAGTTATGATTTTAAAGAATCAAGAAGCCTTGCAGATATAATTTCTGTTGCTAGACAAATTTTTTAAAAGGTATCTTCAACAAATGATTGCTTCTGTTGATTTGATCAATACATTCTATTCAGTTAATTGAACGGTTTTGTTTTTTTTAAAAATACTGAAAGTAACTTGCATGGGAGTGATATGTTGAACTGTTTTCATTATCCATGAGTGAATGTTGAATGTACAGAAAATTTAAATGTTATTTAAACTTTTCAAATACAAACAACTTGTTAGTGATAACACCAATTAGACAACATAGGCTATTACTAATAAATTGTTTGTATTTGAAAAGTTTAAATTTTCTGTGCATTCGACATTCACTCATAGCTGAGGAAAATAGTCCAACATATTACATCTAATAATATACCATCATCACAAATTTTCAGGCAAATATTAACTTGCATGGAAATTTTATTAAAATTTGTATAATTTTTATAAAATATTAAAGGAAAAACCCATAATAATGTGAAATCCAAGGAAATTGAGTAAATAATGGTATTTAACAGGGTTATTTACAGGTTTTAAATTTGTTTATGTTATATACAGTAGCTTGAGAGATGATGTCTTCGTGAAATAGACATCAAAATGAAATATAAGTTTGATAACACATTTTTTAATTTGAATTAATTAAAAATAAATAAAGACTTCATTATCTTCTTGGCTTCTAGATATTTATAATATGGTAAAGATTGTGCTATTTTTGTTAATTCAAGAGATTTCATGAATGTAAACCTACAAATAATTTGTGTTGGAAATTATATTCCACAACTCATATACTTTATAGGGCAGTTTTGAAAGAAAAATATTCAGAAATGTTTAACTCAGAGAGTTAAGATGCAGCACAGATTCTCATAGAGTATACATCTTCAAAAATTGACTATATGAGATATGTGAAGAATATATAGTAAAAAAAAATATTGAATATTTGTTTTGGGAGAGATAAAATAAATGTTTTTTATGTTATAGAGCTGTGCAATATTGATGATCTTATTGCAAAAATATGGCTGAGAATATAATATATTAGAGAATTACAATTAGGCAACAATTGAAGTCTTTCAGAAACAAAAATTTGCATGAAATGATTAGAATATTGCAATGTAAAATGTTTTTTTTTTCTCAAAGCAACTTTATTAAGTCACTAAAGTATGATCCACATGTGCAAGGACCACATTCTGTCACCTGCAGCAGTGGGTCATAGAGGCTACAATGTTACATTGATATTCTGAAACTGGGCAGTGGCTCAAAGCAACAGAACCACATTATACAATAGATTAGGTATTACAGGTATATATAAAAAAGCTTTCCAAGTACAAACATCAAGAAAAAACACAAAAAAAAAAGGAAAAAAGGATATGAATTATCACAGATCAAAAGTTAGTCTAGGCATGAGATGTGTAATGGACTTCTGGTTTATGGATTAGTTTGTATAATTAATTCAAAGCTTTTTTTCTGATTTGAGTACACCCATATTCATTTAAGAGAGACTGCTAATGGTGATAATTGGTTGTCTAATTAGAATGATTATAGCCTAAGATGAGAAAAAAAGGTAATTTTGCTAGCAAAAGCCTCTACTTTATCAAAACTTTTTTAAACACCTCTTGGACTAGGTTATATATATAAGGTAGCCCAGTGCATTGCATTATTTCATTTTCTTTCTGCTTTTAACTTTTTAATTCTAATAAAATAATTGTTATTATTAATAGTAAAAAATAAAATAAAAAGAATTTTAGCATCTTCTTTAGGAATGAAAGCAATATGAAAATTATTTATAAGAAAAGCAAAATCATTACTAAAGAATTTCAATATTTTCTGAAATTATTATTATTATTATTTTTTGTTTCACCATTGTCCAATCTTAAGCCAATAAACATCACATGATCACCAATACGCATAGTATGATGGCAATACGTATAGTGAGTTCTGCCTGTTTTAACATTGTCCAATCTTTTCATTTAGAATTTATTTTACATGTTGTCTGTCTATTGATCCTATATATTTTATATTTTTTATTACTAACTTTCTTCATTAATCATTTCTTTCCTTTTTTTGTTGAAAAACATTATATGTCATTAAGGAATTGTATATTTTCTTTCAATTAAAGCATACGGCTTGAGATTCAAGTTTGAACCAGGTGAATCTTTCAAAATTTTTAAGTCACCAATGCAGGTTCAGGATTTTTCTTTTAAGTAATTGGTTCATAGTTAACTCAGATCTACCTACTATTAACAAAAAGAAAGAAGATCTCAGACGTATTAGGTGAGAATTAATATACTGCCTATGAAGACAAAAAGTATTATTGCAGTATATTGCAACTTTCACGGCTGATAAAAGAGATTACTTCTCTTGCTCTTTAAGAATCGATTGTTAGTCTAACATAATATGTTTCCCTCTTTACTAATTCTCTATTAACTTTATTATTATAAGCCTCCCCCTCCTCCTTTTATTATTATTTTGTATTAAAATATAATATTCTCTTTGTAATAGCAATGTTGTTAAATTTAATTATTCTATTAAGTAATAAATATATATAGGCTACACAATTATTAAATAAATTGTTTTTTAAAAAGATTTGAATTCAATAAATATATACGTAATGGAGCACCTGTTTTTCTTTTTTTTAAGTTCATTTTCTGTGAGCTGTTGATAATAGAGTGGTAGTAATAAATTATATAGAAAAAAACCCATTAACATACTTTTTTATAGGCTTGCCCATCTAAAAATCAAATATTGTAAAACTGATTCATTTTATGTTTTTTAATGAAAAGATAAATGTTTAAACAAAAACATTAACTTGCTTTTTAAAATTGTTATTCTATATAAAATCAATTTCTTTGGGATCTTATACGACAGCTTTGCATTATAATGGTACATATTTTTTTTTGTTTCTTTTTTAAAAACAGAAAAAAATAGTATTATAATGATTATAGTGAAACAAAATGCATTTTAGTGAGCTGTAAATTTTATATAGTTTATGAATGATTTATTTTGATATAAGATGCAATTAATTAGATTGTATTTGTAATTTCACGGGTCTGAAATAGGGACTCGGTATTCCATGGGATCCTTACTTACTTTAGTTAATTAATTTTTTTTTAAAAAAATGAAAATAACTTTATATTCTTTCTTATTCTAACAACACACAAATAAACCGAGAATTAATACTGTAAATAACATGAAACACGAATTTACTTTTATAGATGCAAAAAAATTTCTCACAGTATTAGCGAATAAATAAAAACTAGAAACCCATGACACTTCTTTTCTATCCAAACTTGATTACTTAAAGTTGTGCCTATACTTTAAATATCTTGTATAAGCAATTATTTTATAAACACATTTATTTATATCATTACTAAGTTTTAAACACCACAATTCAATAAATATAATTTTTAAAAATTGATTTAGATATTAATTTAATAAATAAATCATGCTCGTGTTCTAATGTGCAATTTAGTGCAATAATTAGAGAGACAAAGTGTGGGCTAAAGACTCCTGGATTAATTTTCAAATGAGAAATGAGAATTAGAAAAAGACCAATTAAATGGATCATTAACTGCTCAACCTGCCATTAGAATGTCTGATTTTCACATAATCTATAAACAGTTAATCATAAATTGATATATATTTACATTCTTGATAAATCATTATATAAGATTAATACCATTTAATTAATCTATTATATAATCAACCTCATGACTAAGCACTACATAAGCATGTTTAATCAATGGGTATTAGATGATTAGGAAAAATGGATCTCCAGAGTAATTCTGGATATTGGCTATCCTCATTAAGAAATGCTGTCTGCATTAAATTCATATAAAAGCCATCTTTTATTCTAATTATGGAAATGTTTTTTTTTTAAATACTCTTAGATTTTGAGATAAAACAATGTAACTGCTGATTGTTAATGCACCATAGTTCACATCTTTCATTCAAATTTTTAGAGTTTGACAATTCAAGTCATTAATAGTATAATATTTTATAGAAGATATTTATGCTATGTAATAGTCGCAAACTGGTCTGGAATCTGTTTTACACTACTAACTGATCTTCATTGATTATTTATACTTAAATATACAGCCCAAAAGTAGAATAATGAAAAATATATCACTATTACCAAATGCAGATTAGATACACATAATATTTTGTGTTGTTTTGTATACAATATCCATTACTTATGAATAGCAAAGTCTTTTTATTGTATCTTTTACTAAAATATATGACCATCCTTATTACGATTTACTTATTCTATGAAAATACAATATTTTATACACGGCAATATCTATATATTTCATAAATAGTAAAAGCTTTAACATCAAATATAAATACTGGACTTCATTTCTGCTAAACAAATGATAGTTGTTACTTACTGTAAATGATTTAGCATATCTTTTAGTGAGAAAAAAATGATGCCATTATATTCTACCATCACTGCTGACGTAAATATTTATTTTAACATCTTGCTGGTATCTTTCCATCAATTTAAAAATAATGAGAAACTTTTTATTGTGAAATTTATGAACAAATTAAAAGATATAAAATGACTTTTTATTTACCAACAAATGAACTATTAAGTAAGTATTCTAATTAAAATTTTAAATTTATTACTTTCATTATATAAACTCACGATAAATGTCTTAATAAATATGTAAATGTAATAACTTAATTTGTTTAACTATTTATTTATTTTTACATTTGAATATTTAGAACAAAAAAAAAAGATTTCTTAACTGCAAAAATTAATAGTCTATACATAAATATAGGGGGTTTGAACTAAGACTTTCCAGCAACCTTCAACTATCCACACTATCTCATACTACTGACACACATGTCTGTGGTCATGTGTATCAGTAGTATGAGATAGTGTGGATAATTGAAGGTTGCTTGAAAGTCTGAATTCAAATCCCCTATATTTACAATTAAGTTCCAGGTATAAGAATACCTGTATTTCAAATCTTAGTCTATTCATAATGATTTCTTTACCAAATCTTATTATAAAAGAAAAATACAAATAAAATAATCTATTAGAAACCAGAAAATATTTTATAAAGTTTTTTTTTTATTTAAAAAAGTCTCTTATTTCTATATGCTATTTTTGGTGAAGCTGCACACCTTTAGCAACAGACTATTTCTTAAAAAGTTGAAATCTGAAAAAGACATTATATAATCAGTCTTACTAAACTGTAATATATCGTATAACTCTCTGAGATAAATCAGTATCAATTTGATGATCATAAACCTCTAGATAATGTTCTTACCATGTTTAATATAAAAAATAAATGTCAATACTGATGTTTATTGGATTTACTGATGAGTAATCAATAGCTGTATCTGATCAAGAACATCTTTGAACAACTTATAAAATATTACCACAATTGATCAAAAGTTGAATACTGCTTGTGATGGAATTACTCTTTTTCTGCCATATTTTTGTGTTTTTTCTCTTATTTCAATTTTTTAAGTTTTAATTATAATTTTCAGTAACAAATTGATATAGGTAAGTTGTCATGAATTTCTCATATCATGTTTAATAGTCTCTCATACTAACATTTATGAAAAATATATAATTTTATAAAGCATTTTTGAATGGCTTTCTAAGCAGATGTTTTTTGATAGACTTCTATATTTGTATAAAGAAAATACATATGCTCATATTTAGATGTTATTTTTATTAAGGAATAAAGTTATCAACTGTATAAACAGATAGAAATGCTTGTGCATATAAAAACAAATAATTTAAAAATAAAAATATAAAATAGCATTATAAATCACATAAAAATGCCATTAACATGGATGGACTTATTGTTAATACAACAGTTCTGTTATATAAGCCATTGCAGGCCACTTGATGGCATTGCACAGAAATATTATGGTCTGTTTGTGTTTCATGACACTGGTCATGTGAATTCACACAATTCACAGTTTGCTACTGTATTGTCTGAGAGTGGCTGGAATTCAAGTGGCCACAACTTTTGAAATCTCCATAGCAGTGTAATTTCATTTTTACTTAAATCATGCAGTCTGACTCACTAAGAATTGTCACCCCACCCTTCCCTACATAACATCAAATGTGCAAAACATTGACAAAGGGTAGGGCTGAACACAATTTGGTTGAGCTCACATGAAAACTCATTTTTTTTGCAAGAAAAATATACAAGGCAAATAAAATGGCAAACTGCAGCAAGTAGATTTTCAAATTGTGGCAGTTGCTGACAATAGAAGTGGGATACATGGTAGCATTTACATGGCTGGATGTATGGCTAATCCAACAGTTTCTGTTGTATTAGACATTGCAAGCCACTTTATGGCATTGCACAGAAATATTGCAGCCTGTTTTGTGCTTCATGACACTGGTTATATGAATTTGCATAAGTCACAGTTGACTACTGTATCATTTCTGAGGGTGGCTGGATTTCAAGTGGCCACAAGTTTTGAAATCTCCATAGCAGAGTAATTTCATTTCTACTTAAATCATGCAGTCTGCCTGACTCACTAAGAATTGTCATACCATAATGTAGTGAGTCCATGAAACTCTACATTTGCAAAACAACCTCACAAATCCAATGTCAGTCATGCTCCTTCAAGCAAAGCTATTCAATTCGCATACATTTCCAAAACAAAAGGTTGTGCTTCTATGATATAAATCAATAAAAACAAAAGTTGAAAAAGTCAAAAGTTTTGGTCTTATTTATTTTTGGGGTGGGGTGGGGTAGAGTGGGGATGGAGGGTGATTGAGAAATAGTTTGTTGTCACTAAAACAAAAGTTAGAGACAAAAGTTATTTTTGGTTTGTTTTTATTTTAAAAAAAGGTAGAACAAGATTTTATTTTAAAAAAGGTAATACAAATAAAATGTAATAAAAATTTGTTTTAAAAATAAAAGTTTTACTATATCAGTGGTAAAGATGTGTTTGTGTAAGGAAAAAAAATTAAAGACGTAGTAGAAAAAATAAAAGGAAAAAAATTTAAAGACAGTAGAAAAAAACACTTGCAGCCCAGGAATGTTACATTTGATTGTTTTTGCATAGCAATAATGCCCTCAAGTGGCTGTGTCCAGCTATTAGACTAGTATCTAAATTATTATTTAAAGGTCAGTTTAAAATTAATTAAAATAGATATCTAAGAACTTTATAGTTTATGATTGATGTATTTTGAATAAATATTTGTGAAAATTATTATTAAACCTTGGAAATAAATGTGAAGTGATTAAAAAAGACTGAAATTATTATTATTATTTCTTCTTCATTTTTAAACAATGTCTCTAAAGTTCTATCACCTTGATTCAAAAATCTTAACTCTTAACATTTTGCCTAGCAATAATCATGATGCTCTTCCCATACAAATGAAAAAAACCCTGATAAATGATGGAAAATATTCTATAATCCAGACATTATGTGCTAACTGGTATAAAAGTTGAAGTTTGGAAAATCCAGATAGTCTCTACAAACTTCTTATTGCAGTTCAGGACCTAAACAGGTTCAAAATTTTTAACAGCAATTTTGTTTTTATCTACATGCTGGCAGGTTGAACTTCCAGCTAGGCAGTTGCCTTTGCTAGGCAAATGGCTTGTCATCATGGCAGGTTGAGCTTCCAGCTAGCAGTTGCCTTTGCTAGGCAAATGGCTTGTCATCATTCTAGAAGAAAGATGGGGAGCTAAAAATAAACCAGAAACCATCACTAATTAATTAAGTAGTTCAATCATTCTTTATTTCAAGAAATCTCATTTATTATAGTCAATTATTAGTGGAAACATTGACTTGTGGAATGCTGTCTCACTATTTCACCAATAAATTGCTGGATTTCTTTAATTAAAAAAATGTAATTAACTGATAAATTTTGGAATATTATATTTATTAATTTCAAATAAGTTGCTGATATTTTATTTTTCAAAAATATGGTAAAACAATCATTCTTTTACTTCAAGTAAGGTACATATAAGTCTCAATATTGTAAATTTATCTCATCTTTTGTTATGAAAGAAAAAAAAATTATTATTTCAACTCAAATATGCCCCCATATAAACTTAATACAAAAAGTAATAAAAATCACTTTTTTATGAATAATTAATTATTTGCTTTATCAGAGATATGATCAGAAATACTGGCATTGTGGATTAAAATATATAAATGAATAGATTAATTTTACATTTCAAAGAAATAATGAACACTAATCTTTTGGATAAGATTATAAAGTCTGTTCAAATAAATTAAAATTGCAGCATGGAATAAATGGATAAAGCTACAAATTCATATCCAGTGCTTACAGATTATCAATACTAAATATTTAAATACCATTAAATGGATAATGGATTGTGAAGCTAAATATTTAAATGCCACTCCTGGATTGTGGATTATTTAATCAAATATTAAATTTGATAAATGTTCAAGTTATAAGCAATTTTTAAAACAGATGAATGTGTTAATTGTAGATTATCTTGGAATAACAAGTACACTAAATGGAATTTATTACTCTTCATGCTTGTTCCAGAAAGGATGGCATTATAAAAATGAAATTAATTCTGCATTAAACTGGATGGATTATTTAATACATTTTCTCATAATTGTTCTTTCTTAGTTAATATTATAGTTGTTAGTGATGTAATAATGTTTTCTCAGATATTTCTATGCCACGTATAGGTAATATTTTTATTTAATATTATTATTGTTGAGATTGAATGGGATTAAATGGAATTTACCTTAGGTTTAGGTTGTACAAATATAAGTAATTATCAAATTTATATAAAACTACTATATTGTAAATATTATATGTTTTATGAATTCTTAAATTTCAACTTCAAAGTTAAGCAGAGTTAATCATATTTATGTAGATGAGTAAATCTGTACAGAATATTTTATGCAACATTCTTGCATATTAGTATTAATTTTTCACTGCTATATAATATGTAACAAGGCAGCCTCATGATCTAGTTATATTTTGTTAGTAGAATAGCATTCCTAATATTTAAACCTGCAATTGAATCCAGTAAAGGATGCTGAAGTAAAATAAATAAGCCCAATATGGTAAAAATCATCTAGGTCTGCTAAGAAATGATTTGTACTTGCTTCTTTTAAAAAAATTAAAACTTCTCCAACATTATCTAGTGAAGTTGCTTAATAAATTGATTAGTTAGTGAAACAAACTAATTAAGAATGACTATAAAACATTTATCTTTTATGATGATGACAACTATTATCCTACAGTATTTAAATTGAGGATTATTTTTGAAATAATAAACAACCAATTCCTATTTAATATTAGTGTCTTCACAATACCATCTGATAACACACTTTATATATTGCAAGCTCAAATTAGATCGAGGAAACAAACGATGATATTTAGTAGATATTTTATATAAGTTTTTTTTTTTTTGTTATTATGCATTTTTATTATTTATTTTATATTGTGTAATAAAATAATTGTTACTTTTTTAATATTTCTCTTTTGTCATTATTAAAGAAACATCATCACTATATATATATTCTTGATATAAAGGTCATGAAATCTATTTTGGATTAAAAACATCATTATTGTATTAATGTTATCTAAAATATAAAAGCATTGGGTAACATAAAATCCCTTTTGCAATGTCTAATCTCATAATGCATAAACACACTTTTCATCCATGCATTTATTTTTTTTATTTTATATAACCTGAAATAAGTTATTAATCAACGTTGTATTTAAATTTGTTAGCCTTAGTTTTAAAACACAGACTGAGTTACTCTTAGTTAATGCTTATGGTAAGAAACAATTATATTTGCAAAGATTTTTTATTAATAAAATAGAATAATAATAAGAGTACACATATTATTGAATAACTCAGAGAAATTTATTTATTATTTTATTGAATGTGAATCTCTAATCAAAGTATAGAGTAGTTTTAGTTTATGTGGAAAAATATAAAATTTATATACATAATAATTGCAAGTTAAGTGAGCGGTAATAGATGCACTTCTTTTTCTGTGTCAACTGCAATTCCACATTATTGTCATGGAGATCATGATCAATCTCATATTTCTTTGGTTCCAGAACTGAGATCACATCTTTATATTTTGTGGTTTCAATATATATATGGCATTATATTTTCTTTTCATTTGATATTTTTTCTCTCTTATCTCCAGCTTCAGAAATCAACATGGATTATGGTTGTACCAATATGAATAGTCTAGATGTTTTTGAACAGACCAACATTATCATTCACTCTGATATTTTTTAAACTTTTTATGATTACCAACTTATATGTTTTAACAGTTAATATATTAAATCTTAAGTAGTTTTAATCTCTTACTGGCTGAATCATTAAATTTCACTGCAATTTCTTTGCTATGTACCCATACCTCCCTTCAATATGCATGAGACAAACGATGAACATATGATAGACAGACAAGAACAGACTTTCAGATGACCCATCATACTCCACTCTATCGAATAACACTGATACACTCAAGCACATATATGCTGAAAAGATAAATAATCAGCAATATACATATTTCATGCTAAAATAGCAATTATCAGTTGGTCCAGATTATCATCTCCCACATATATATATATACTATAAGTGCTCAGATATATGTTAAGATAGACAATCTTTATACTTTAATGGACAGGCTCCAATCTACTACACACTCCAGCATTTCAATCATCCATCCAATTGAAAATCTGATGATGAAACGCTCACAGGCCACCCTAAGGCCGAGATTCTTGTCACACCCATGTCAACCTAAGGTCAATCTGAACCCCACATGTACAGGACATAATCCATTTAATACATATGCAAGGATAAGCAGACATCTCTACAATGTAATAACTGAAACACAGTCTTGTTATATACCTGTGTCTATATATGTAATATATAGGGTATATGAGCACAGACTTTCAGATGACCCATCACTCTCTACTCTATCTAATAACACTGATACACTCAAGCACATATATGCTTAAAAGATAAATAATCACCAATATATGTATTTCATGCTAAACCAGCAATCATCAATTGGTCCAGATTATCATCTCCCACACATATATACTATAAGTGCTCAAATATATATTAAGATAGACAATCTTCATACTTTAATGGACAGGCTCCAATCTACTACACACTCCAACTCTTCAACCATCTCACAGGCCACCCTAGGCTGAGATTCTTGTCACACCCATGTTGACCTAAGGTCAATCTGAACCCCCATGTACAGGACATAATCAATTTAATACATATACGTATACCCTATATATTACATATATAGACATAGGTATATAACAAGCCTGTGTTTCAGTTATTACATTGTAGAGATGTCTGCCCATCCTTGCATATGTATTAAATGGATTAGGTCCTGTACATGTGGGGTTCAGATTGACCTTAGGTCAACATGGGTGTGACAAAAATCTCGGCCTTAGGGTGGCCTGTGAGCATTTCATCATCAGATTTTCAATTGGATGGATGGTTGAAGAGTTGGAGTGTGTAGTAGATTGTAGCCTGTCCATTAAAGTATGAAGATTGTCTATCTTAATATATATCTGAGCACTTATAGTATATATGTGTGGGAGATGATAATCTGGACCAACTGATGATTGCTGGTTTAGCATGAAATACGTATATTGGTGATTATTTATCTTTTCAGCATATATGTGCTTGAGTGTATCAGTGTTATTAGATAGAGTGGAGAGTGATACATCTGAAAGTCTGTGCTCGTATACCCTATATATTACATATATAGACCCAGGTACATAACAAGCCTGTGTTTCAGTTATGATAGACAGAATACATATTGTATGTCTTGACACTAGAGATTAATCACTAGGTCTTAGTGATCCAAGTATTCAAACACATTCTCACACAAAAATCACAGGTATTTATACATTAGTCTGTGATAACTTTCAATAGTGTTATCTCATAAAGTAACATCTGCATGTGATTTTCTGACAAACTTAATCCATCAATTTTGATAAATGATGACAACATTTAGATGAACAACTTTCTCCTGATCAGAATATTATCTAAAATGAATTCATTTCCTTTTTAGAAGATTGTAAATATGTTTAATTCATCTTTATATACAAATTTGTTTTTTGCCAGTGATTTCCATCATCACTGGACTTTTTGGCCCCCCCCCCCACACAAAAAGTTTTCTGGCCCCTAAGGAGAAGCATGGGTCTAAGATATTTATGTAGAAACTAAAGATTGACACTTGACTGAAAGATATTGAAAAATACTTTGGGATTAGTACTGCTGTGATGTAATCATCTGATCATAATTATCCTACTATATTTTCATTGCTTGGGAAGTATCACTTTAGGTTTAGCAAATATTATATTTTAAAAATGAGTTTTTGAATTCAAGTTAAATTTTAAAAAATTATTATGAGACAATGTAAATAAAAGATTTGGATTAAATCAACAGAATGTTGAAAATTGTTATTGTTTACTAATTTTTTTTAATATTTAAGTTAAAAAAAATTAGTAAACAAAAAATCTTTTATTTATATCATATTCATAATAATTTTTAAAAATTAACTTGAATCCAAATTTTTTAAATTTTAGTTGAAATAAAAAACTCATTTTTTTTTTAAATATGAAGTTTTCTAATTTTTTTAAAAATAACAAACCTAAAGTATTATAATAATTCACAAATTAGAATAATGATGGTCAGATGATTATGTTGCAACAGTGCTAATCCCAAAGTAGCGATTGAAAATTTTAATTCAAAGACCTTTAAATAAGCCTCCTTAAACAGGCAAATCGAAATTGTTTTTGAAAGTAGACTAACAAATAATCAATTTTAACTTTCAAACTGTATGGAAACTATAATATGACTTAGATAATAAAGTTAATAATGTTCAAGGCTGGATTGGTTCATAAATGTAAGTAAATGAAAGCAGTTCATAACTAAACAATACCAAACAATATCAAGAATTTCAAGGTTTGTTGTCAAGGCAACCTTCTTTGATGATAAAAGTGGATCTCACTTTTATCTATGATCTAAGATATTTACATAGACACTAAAAATTATCACTTGACAGAAAGAACTGAAAATGTTAATTCAAAGAAGTTTAAATAAAGCTCATTATAGAGACAAAGATAACCTGTTCTGGAATAAGTTTAACAGATAGTCAGTTTTAATTTTCACACTGCAATAAAACGATATATTACATGATAATAAAGTTAATAATGCTCAAGGTTAGATTAGTTTTTAAATGTAAATTCATGAAAACAGTTCACAACTAAACAATGCCATATAATACCAAGAATCTAAATCTATTTATTATCAAGGCAATCTTTTTTGCTGCATGATAAAATATTATTTTATATATCATTATATGAGTATAAGTGAATATTGAGACAACACTTAATATAACAATTTTTGAAGTCTTAATCAATAAAATTATAGATACTCAATGTACATTTTGTTTCATAGCACATCTTTAGTAAATATTTAATCTACTTGATAATACACTGAATTAATAATACTCTTCCTCTTTCAGATATAACCATCAGTATCACAATGTATTTATCCAGTTAATGGTAAATTCTTAAACAGTACCATCATTAATGCAAAGTTCATTTATAAAAATTGCAAAATTAAAAGATCATTCATTTAGAATGATGTAATATGATATAAATGGCTTCTTAAAGTTGAAGTATATTCATATAGGTCATATATCTAAGATTATATATCCTTGTTAAACATTCTCTTCCTTCAAAATCATTATTTTCCACAATAACTCATACTTTTTATACTAAATAATACTCTCAGAAATGACTCTTTTTTCTTCTCTTATTCTATTTCGATAAAAGCTATTCATTAATTTCAATACTCTATCCTTGTCTGATATTCTTGTTTCAAAAAACAATTTTTATCTTTATTTGATTTATCTTTATGTTTTTTTCATTCACCATGCTATTTATTATTCCCTTTCAGCATTTTACACTTCAACAATAAATATTTGTATTCCAATTTGACATTAACATATAACTCACATCTATACTTCAAATTCTTATTCTATTTTTGTTCTTTTCTCCTGGTAACCAAAGCTCCTGTCATTGCATCAGATAAAAGAAGCTCTTTATAAAGTTATCACACACCCTTTTAATATTTTATATAATTTTTTTTATATTCATACTCACTTTGTATAACATTAATTTTCTTTCATAAATCATTTAATTATTCTCTTTTCCATATCTTAAAATTATGTATTTAGACAGAAATAAATTTTCTATCAATGTTTTATATTGTAAAACTTTTCTTGACCAATGTGTTTGTTGTCCTCTCAATATATTCTATATTTGAATTAAACATTTTTATTAACTACTTTTATTCATATATTACAATCTTACAAAGAAAAATTAATTTAGTTTTAGTTTTGAGCTCCCAATGCTTTATTTTTAGATGTGAAAGCAGGCAACCATCATCTCTTTCCAATTCATCTACATGCCACATATTTATATATAAAAAATCGGCCTGATTTTTAATCAAACTGATTTTAATTTTTTATTATTGGCTTACTTTTAATTTCCAGCTATCTGTATGATTCATTTAACCATTGAGTAAATACAAACTCCTGCACTATCTCCCATTTTCTATTCCTCATTTTTACATTTCTCACTAAATACTAATATATTGGCTTTTCCTCATTGAATTTAACTTTTATATTTCTTTCTACATCGGCATTCTTCTCTAATAATTGTTCTAATCTTTTATACTATCAATATAAAATTATTATATCATTCTTCAAAATATTCTACTTGCTACAGGAATCCCAATCTCTAATCTCTTTTTTCTTATTTCAATCTCAAATTCTCTCAGATAATTAAAAATTGCCATTCCTTTTTTAATCTGATTTTATAAATCACTAATTCTGCATCTGTTTCAATTATCATTTATTAATGTTATTGTTATGAAGTTTCTTAATTATTATTAACAAATCTAAATCTAGTTGTATATTTTAAAGATTTTTTCACAATCTATTTCTTTCAACTGTCTCATAAGCCTTTTCTATATTTATCTAAAAATGCAATAAATAATGGTTTATTTTAAATATAAGACATTTCAATAAACTAAATAACAATAAACAACACCTCTATTTATCTTCTTGAACAAAATTTATTCTGAACAACCCTCAAAATTTTACATCCTTTCATCCAAATTCGAACTATTAATATATTGGATCATATTTTACATACCATGAAAGATCTCACCACTTTGGTGTGTAATAATTAACAATCTAAAATCTTTTCCTTCATATTATAATCTAAATATCAAATTCCTCTATTTATCTGGACTCTTATTATAATCTATAATTTACTTAAAGTTTTATTTTAAACCTAACCTTATATATTTTTCCATATTTATTAACATTTTGGCTATCATACTATCTAATTCTTTTACTATTATTTTTTTAAAATTTATTTATTATTTTATTTAATTCTGAAATTGCCACTTGTTCTACCTTCGTGTGAATTAAGCTTTTTAATTAATCACAATCAAACTCTCCGTCATCCAAGATTGTTATTATAATCTCATTAAGAATTTTTTAAGATTTTTTCTATATTCACAATTTTTCCTCTGCTTTGAACAACATAATGACTCATTCCTTCTTATTTCTCTATATCATATATATTCAAAATTCTCATAGTCTCCGTTTCTGCACAGTTAGTTTCTTTAGAAATGTTCTTATGATTATCTCTTAATTATATTTCATCTCTCTCTCTCTCCTTTTTTTAAAAAAAAAACCCAGCTCTTAGTTTATTTATTTTATAATAACTTATTTATATTGGCTATATTTCTTTTTATATATATTTTCTAAAGTTTTATCCTTTTTATCTTGTTATACCTATTTGTTCTAAATAAACATTTATTTTTAACCTTCTTCACCATATAAATCCATTCTTCATGAGTTTTTTAAATTCATCATTTTTTAATAATTCTTTGTAAGATTATATTAAACCTACTTTATTTAAACTCATTCCTGATTTTACATCCTTCTCAACCTTTCTTAGTTAAAGTTTTATACTTAACCTTTCAGAGACCCCAATTTTCTCAAAATAAAATTTTTGATTACTGTGCACCTTTTTCTTTTCATCAAACGCTTTTAATTCTTTTTATTTTTTGTATTTTTTTTTTTGTCTATCAATACTTAATCAAATTCTGCCTCTATCAGTCAGTATTTTGTTCATGATAACCCTCTGGTGACAACAGAATTAATTACTGTGCCTTCAAATAACTAATCCACAACACCTGATTGCAAACTTTTTTTTTACGTATAATTCTTTGAAATTTTTCTACATGTAAATATGTATATGCTCAACATGAAGGGAAAGACTCATAAATATGAATACAGCATGCAATATAAGGCAGTTAAAATATTAATATAACCGATTTTTAATAATACAATTTATCAGAGGTTGTGGACCGGAATTTCATTTAAAAGACAGTCAATCTTAAATTGTTATGACTCTTTGTGTTTTCAGTTTGTCATAATTTAAACTATTATAGTATATATTTCTTAATATTTATTAAATGTCAAAATAATCTGATACAACAGGAAATATTAATTAGTAAGTGTATTAAAGGTTATTTATAAATACGAACAATAATGAATAAATTTTCATATAATAATAAGATTAAGGTATTAAAATTTTTCTAAAACGTATTAAATTATATAAAATTTAAGCTTTAAAATTTGTTAATTGAAAGACAATAACATAAAACAGCTGTTTGCCGATAAAAGGGGATAGTATTACATTAACTCTCGGCTTGCAGATATATGACAACTTTTTCAATCATGGTCAAAAAAAAATTCATCGTATTATAATCACAATTTTATTAACAAAGAATTTAACTAATTATTCCCTGGATAAAAATTATTAGATACTAATTTTGTAATCAGCACTACAAAGACAACCAGAAAAAATTTTAAGCTTGAATAAAATCTGAAAAAATTTTCAGTTATATCCAGAGTTGATTCCCAAGTCACTATATTTGTTATAAAGATGCAATGTATATTAAAAATACTTTTCCAGATTATATTTTTCAGAATCTTAAAATCAGTTTAATTTATATTGTTTACACTCTGGTTATTTCTAGTTAATAGGATGAAACAGAATTGACGCCTGATTAGAGAAGTATAAAGCAGTAAAATCATTAACCAATCTATCTAAAAGGTGATTTGAAATAAATATGCTCTCCCACATTACTATTTTTTAATGACTTAAGCAATATTTATAATGCCAACTTTTTAGAGTAAATCTATATTGGCATCTTAGTTGAACATAGCATGATGAACAGTCATAGCTAAACGACATGATTCTTGGTATCTCTTTACAGTTATTTTTTTTTTACCAAAGAGATATGCCTTTTTTTTTTTTTTGACGATTATATGAATTGATATTGAACACATTTATAAAACTCTAAAATTATGGATTGTTATTTCCACAGTATAATTCTAAATTAGTTATTAATTTTTCTATGGAATTAATGTTGTATTCCAATGAAGTCTTTATTTATAAACAAGGCAAAACTCTCCATACAGTAGTACCACCCTGTGCCAACTAGAGTAATCAATGGATGCCAGAAGGATTGTGCATAAAATACCTATCTAATGCACAAGCCTTCTGGTATCCATTGATTACTCTGGTTGGCACAGGGTGGCACTACTGTATGGAGAGTTTTGTCTTGTTTATAAACAATTATATGCTAGTATAAGAGATGGTGATCGTGTGATGTTAGAAGTTTTTATTTCTTGAATCTTTTTCAGGATTTTCTTATTTTTGAGAATGATGTCATTTCCCCTTTAATATCTATCTATACATAACATTTGCTTCTGACAGACCATTACTTTATCAGATTATCTTTGCATCACTTTCTTGATTCCTCCTCTCCTTTTCTTTCCCTCTGATTTTCAATCAATCAACTCTAATGTTCTGTTCTTATTCATTTAAATTTATTTTTTTAAATGATTGCTATTACATTTTTTTCACTCTACTCAATTTTCTGATCTCTTGATTTATTTTTTCTCCAGTTTTGATATTCTTACTGATCTCCTCCATTAGACATTTTTATTTCCAACAATCTCTTTTCATTTTTCTTTCTGCTCTATTATAATAATATATTCTGTATTCTTAAATCTTTTTATTTAATTTCAAGCACTGTTCATAAATTCTTCATAAATGTGGGAAAGATATATAAAAATATATATGGTCTACTTTATAAAAAAATTTGTAATAATAGCTTGCTTCAGTCAAAGTGTTTCTATTTATTTTATTGCTACAGTTTACTTACAATTGATTGCTTTTCACAATTCACAAGAATTATTTATTTTATTTATCTCGATTCTACTTACAACATATATTTACTATAAAAATTCATAATCAAAAAAAAAAAAGGAGGTGCTTTGAATTATCATGTAGCTGAACACATAAAGTTTATTTATAAAATCTTAACCAATAGTTTATAAAAATGTGCAAATCATGCTGTAAGATTACCCATAAAATTTTCCACTAATTTTCAAACTGATTTACTTAAAAATTAAAAAAGAAAGAAGAGATAAATTATCTATTTTACAAATTATTTTTATTCTGCTCTGAAACCAGAGTAATCAATGGAGAGAGCATTTATATGAAACTGTTTCTGATAAATACATATAACAATACATGCTATTACTATCATGTATTGAGTGGACAATAGCTCTAGGGTTAGAAAGCAGTGATACAAAAGCAAAATAAATATATTGCTTATCCTGAAAATATATAATTTTTTATTTATAATGACAGACAAATATACATTTAAAAATAAATACATTTATTACATGGATGATAATAGATATGAATCATTTTCATTACTTTAATCTTCATTGATTATTATTCATTTTGAAGATGGGCACAAAAATTTACATAAAGTTAATGACAATTTTACTGTCTTTGTGGAAGATCACTTATTGGACTAATCTGAAGAAAAACTTCTGCCTACTGAGTGCTGTTTATTCTCTCTTTAATTTTTGTTATAATAAACAACAATATTTGCAAATGATCTTTCAATTTTTTTAATTTTAAAATAAATTTTATTTGAGGACATACTTTACAAAAATATAATTATACATTAAGATTACAATGGATTATGATACATGATAATCACAAAAACTGAATGTGAAACTGTTACATGCAGTGTGAGAGAGCATGAGGGTGTGCTCTTCTCGGTATTCTAAATAATAATTACATTTGTAAGAGTAATTAATTTTTGGTCTGCATTTTCAAGAATAAAAAAATCCAGTTCATCACAAGGCCAAACTCCAAGTAGCCACAAAAATGTTGGCTGGTGTATAGGTCTGCTATTTTTTTTTTTTGGAGAGGGAGTTTTTAAAGAGAAGTTATTAAATTTTATTTTTCTTCACAATATATTTTTTATAAATGTTTTGGTTGGTTTTGTTTTTTTTTCAACCCCCAAAAAAAAGAGGGGTGGGGGGGGGGGGGGGGGAGTGGAATTTTTTTTTTTTGTATTTTAATAATTAAAAAAAAAAAAAAAAAAAAATTTGTAATTATTTTAATTAATATAAGAGATAGATCTGTCAATTTAATTTTACTTAATTTGTTTAGAAAGTATTTTATATTTGTGAAATCCAGGGTTGAAGACCAGGTAACATTTTATATATTAAAAAATGAGAGTAATGACTTTTTTTTTTTGATAAGAAAGCCATTGCATAAGATATCAAATAAAGTTAATGGGTATTTGTGTATGTGAAAGATTAGTGTTAGTTGTAACTACATGGCACATTTGAAGAGAGAAACATTCTGTTAGGAAATATTTAATGGTCTTGACTTCTATAAGACAAGGCACCTAAAGAATCTATATTTGTGAAGTGCATTTTATGGAAAAGAGAACAATTCGATATAATATTGATATTGACTCTAATTAAAAAGTCCTAGTATTTGGGTTCCAGGTACTGATATTTGAATTTCTTAATGATGTATTTGAACAATAACAGAAAAGTTGGGATATTATTTGACATTTTTGTTTTTTAGTACATATGTTTGCCAATACCTAATCTTGTTTAGGAAAAGATTATGAGAGCAGTTGTCAATGGTTGGAGGAGTATCAGTAATATTTATTAGAATGAGATTACCTATTTTAGATCAGATGTGAAACAGCCTGATTATTTTATTAATGTCTCTGAAGATAAAAAATGGATATGCCAAATAATGAAAGTCTGTTGAATTTAAATGTTTAGCAGAATGCAGCTGATCTTTTGTTCCAGAATATTTTTCTAATAAGAAAGTTTGATCTTCTTTTTTGAAAAAGAAAATGATTTACTAATCGGTAGAAAATAGATGATTTTTGGAAAAAGGAAGATATTGGTTAGCAAGATCTTTGCATGTATCAAACGATATACTTTGGAAAACATCATCTTTCAATCTTTTTAATTGCTAGAAATATACACAACTCTTGATTAATGTAAACAAATAAATAGAGTAATGTGCTAAAAAAAGAAGAGGGGAGGCTTGGCATACCTCTTGGTCACAGATGTGGAATGCACATTGCCACAAGAAATATCAAACATAATAGTGAGAACATAACTTAAAGAGTTACAGCCACAACCATTTGTCATTAAACAAGTAATTATTACTGTGAAGTGTTACTGTATAATGTATTAGATAAAACATATTGAATAAAATATAAATAAATTTCAGATTTCTACACAATGAGAGTAGTTTGAAATAATAAGAATATGTATCTATTGATTTGTTTATAAATAAATAATGCATATCCTTTTCAATCAAATAATGAGCAAAATGCCTGTAATATTGTAAAGTATATGAATATATAATTGTCTGATTCACTGGTTATTTTTCATTTCTGTATTTAGTTTTTTGACATTAAAACGATTTTGTTATTATTGTTTCCACACACATACTTTTGTAATATTTTTTTTATAAATAAGTTCAAAATCTAATATTTAAAAGCATATGTTTTACAACTAATTGACTACTAAATACCTCAAACAGTATATTCTAGAACAACCAACTTGTTATGAGTTATGTTGGAAATCAATATGTAAACTAAACAATCAAATAAATATAAGGAACATTTTAAAACTACTTTCAACTAAAATTTTATAAAATAAGCTATCAATTATGAGGAAGTAAATATTATTTTCAATTAAGTTTATAAATGTATATTTATAAGCTGATATTTTCTATTCCTGCTTTTTAAATGTAATTTCGATTTCTATGACATTTTAAGTTGTTTTGCAACAATCAGTAACAGCCTTCAAAACATTACATAGTATTTAAAGCTTGGTGATAATCTTTGAAACATCAATGATTATTTGGGAAACATATCAAAATGAAGTAATTCCAAAGGAGTTAAGAAAATCAGTCTTTATAGAAAAAAATACAGCAACAGCTCTCTTGACACTCAATGGATTTTAAACCATTCAATCATATTTAAAATAAAATTTTGAAAAAGTGATATTTTTATTAAAAAATAATGACTAAAATACATTTCTGTATTATATGATTAGTTACTACCAACTAACCTTATCTTCATGTAAAATGGATTACCATATGGTCTGAGTTTATAATATAGTGATATACACCGTTTACTCAAACCTCAGAAAAGCTGTGGTACAAGTTTAGCTATGATTTAGAGATGTGGTTGGATATGAAGTCTATTTTCAATCACCAAATCACTTTATGATAGTAATGTCCACTGAGTTCATTCTCTGGAGTTGTTGAAAATTCCTTTTTGGCAACAGTATGGCAAATTGAAGTGAATTAGAGCCAATTAGGCAGATATTAGATGGCAGTTAAAAATTTGATTGAAATCAGAAAGTCATAAAACTTGTATTCAAGAAGTTATACAAGTAAAAAAAATCTGTATTTTGTAGATCCAGCTAATAGATTTTTTAAGTGAAAAGCAAAGAAATATAAAATGCATCCCAGTTTTAGAAACAAATGTTAGAGTACTTCCAGTCCTTATCTACATATCTAACTGTTATATACCATATGAAGAATTTAACTCTATTATGTAATACAGCTAAGAAGCCATCTCTAACATGTAATTTATTCAAAATTATTTGCCGTAAAATCTTCAGTGAATAGCATTGCTGCTATTTTTTTTTTTTTAAAAAAAGCATTTTGGGGATCTTCTTATGCCTAAATCTTAATTTAAAATATAAGCGACATATCAATATCTTCTCTCCATACTTAGTAAAAAGCACATATTTCTAAGGCAAAAAGCCTTCTGCTGCTGAAATGTTTTGCTTTTAAATTTATTATTATAGTTAAACTTTGTAAATAAAAGGTACTTTTATTAAATTTCCAGTTTGAGTCATTCATTCTCAAGCTTATTAAAAAAATCGGTTATTTTAACATTTTTACCTTTTTAAATTTCATACTGTCTAGAAATGTGAAAATAGAGGAGGAAAGAACCATAACAGGAAGTACAATGCACACATAGTATCTGGCTTAATATTGTAAAGTACAAAGATAAGACTATAGTTTAAGTAGAGAAGAAAATTAATATATTGTATAAAATTGAATTATACTACACTTTAAAGACAGCTCACATGTTAGTTAATATATATGTTATTGCTTTAACTATGTTTATTATCACTCTTTCAATTTTCATGTAACAGACTTACATTTATATTTGCATGAAGTTTCTTTATGTATAAACTTTTGTTAAATAATTTGAAATGTATTAGTCTTTGATAAATTTATTATTCTTTTTTTAAAATTTATTATACAAATAACAGAATATAAAATATTTTTAATATAGTAAATTCAAATTATTAATCAGTTCTTTGCAATATAAAACTCTTATTAAGAACATTGTGGCATATAATAGTGCATTAGTTTTCTATACCTGGGCGCTGAGTTTCAAATCTAGAGTTGAACTATTTTTAAAAATAGCTTACCGATCTTAGGTTATTTTAAATGACCAACCCATCTAGCCAATTAATATTAGTTTCAGATCAATCAGAAAAGTTTTATCTGGTAAACAAATATAACTGTGCATGTCACAATCTTTATTATTAATAAGAGGCAGGTGTGTAATACTTGGGTCTCAGTAATACATGTAGATTCATATTCACCTTTCCCCTCTTTAAAAAAGTGTTGCAGCAAATATTAAATAAAAGGTTTCAGTAGAGTTTACGATAAAACTCTAAAATTGAAATGCTAGAATAAATTGTTAAGAAGATGCCAAGCGATGACAAATTATTATTGATGAAGATTAAGTTATAAAACTCGGCTAGAGTACTCTATTGCCTAATAGTTTAATCTGATTTTCAGCTTCACTAAAAATAATGTAGAGATAATTTTGTAAGTAACGTAAATTTTATTTATTCATTTTGTATAAAAAGAAAACATGGACTTATAACAAATTAATCAGTTGTTTGCTTATATTTATGAGGACAATAAAATAACTGAATTTTCTTGAACATATATATATACTGATTTTAAAAAGTTTTAATTACTCTGAAAGTTGTACTTGCCAGTCGAAAGAAATATATAGTAATTTAAAACTACGTGCCAAGCACAATAAATTTAAAAATACTATGTAAAATGTTCGCACGCACACGCATGTACACTCACACAATTATTATGAAATTTCTTGGTGCGGTTTATGCAATTATCATTAATCTTTAAAATCTGTTTTGATAGAAGCTTAGAAGTATATTCTTAACATGAAAAATAAAATAATAAAAATGTGGGCTTTGTTTCAGTATTAGCTTACTTACTTCCTTATGAATTTCCTTGTTCTTTTAAAAACAGATTATTCTTTTCCTTTTTTAAAAAGGTCACGAAAGGTTATCTTTTGAATGAGATATTAATTAAACAAATACAATGAAAAGTTTCATTTTTAAAAATTTTATAATAATAATTATCAACATTTCATTTTAGAAATGCTTTTTTTAAATTTTATTTTACATCAAAAAGTTTTATACAATCATTTTTTTTTATTCAAATTTATATATTTAATTTTACGCCGTTTTTTTTTTTTTATGACGCAGCCTTTATAATTACCACCAGTATTTTAAAGCTTTCAAAGTTTTTTTTTCTTCCATATACAGTATATATATAGGAAGCTTTTAAAATAGAGCAGACATGACTTTTAAATGTCTGCTTCAATCTATTTAAAGAGCTTAACATTTTCCCACAATATATTGATTTAAAAAAGAAAAAAATCAATCAATCTTCCACCCACTTATATCCTTCCTAAAGGGTGGGCTTTTTTAAAAAGTTTTACAAGTAGATAATTTTAAATTATTAAATTTTATATATATATGTATTTAAATAAATTATAGTTGTTTTTTTTTATCCTTAGTTTTAATCTAATAGTTTGCCAGAAAGCGAAAGATGAAAGGAGGCAAACGAAATGATAAGCAGTCAAGCAATTAAATGCGGTATTTAAATAAATGAACTTAGGTCATATATGAACTAGGATTAGGAATTCATATATATTAGCACAACGTCAATATTTTTCGCTCATATAAAATAACTCTCCTTTTTTTTTTTTGTTATAACTAGGAAAAATGTGATAGCTTTATTATGTTTAAATGATTGTATAGATATGGTTTGAATCCCTATCGTAAGTGCGTTTTTTAAATATTCACGATAAAATTAAATAGCTATAATCCGTCAAATTGCTCTTAACTTTTATTGGAGTTAAAGATATATACTCTTCATCATTCCTATTAGATTAAACCTTTTTTAAATTCTCTCATGAAAAATTCAATTATCTCCCGAAATTAATCAATCAATTTATTTCATTGTCTTCTTTGAGGGCCTCTCCTGCTTTCTGGACATTACTAACTTTGTATTGATGGAAATGTTTTTATTACATTATAACAATTTTTTAAACTTTACATTATTATAGATTGGACTTTAATATATATATATTTAAATATGAGTTTTAAAAAATCTCTAAAAATCATATTTGATTTTATCAGCTTAATATTCAGGGTTAGTAGATGCTCTAGAACATTTTTGACAATAGCGGGAGCCACTGAAACAGTGTTACCGCAGGCAAATAAAAAACAAACTTAATTTGAGAAAAGCATCACCCAAGTGTTCCTGATATTTTGTCCACGACTAATTAAAAAAACCTTCAAATTTCAGATAATAAAATCAAATCAATTTTAAATATTTCATCAAAAATATCTATAAATTCTTACAGAAATTTTTATAAACCCTATTTATTTTATGTTGTTTATTTTTGGAAAATAACTACATATAATATTACTTTGAGACTAACTCATAGCAATGGTCTACATATAATAGAAGTTTCCTCTAGCTACAACATTTGGCAATATATTTCATAGGTTCCTCTTTTGACTTTAAAATGTATTTTCAAATGCTGTAGCTAGAGGGCATTTCTATTATGTATAAACAGTTGCAATGAGATAACAGCATATAAAAATATTTATATATTTACCGTTAAATTTATTATTTTTATTATGTTTATATATTATTACGTGTAATTAGCAAATATTAAAATCAAAACATTATGGATATTTTGCTAAATGTAAAAAAAAAAAAAAATCAAAAATATTTTATGAGATTTTTTTAAAAAAAAAAATCAAATATGAGTAAGCATATGGTTGCATAATACATGAAAAAAAATTAGAAAGTTTAGAAAATATTAAATTTAATTTTACAATTACATGAACATGATTAAAAAATCAAAACAAATAAAATATTAAGTACATTACTAAACTAAAGTAAGAAGGAAACATTAAATATGTGATTAAACGAATGTAAAAAGGCATAAAAAACATGCATTTAAAACAAAATTGTACCATATTCAGATGTCTCATCATTTAGTTTTTACTTTCAAAACAATTTTTTTTTTTAATAAAAACAGAATAATGTAGCATTTAATCACTTATATTTACATATATATTACTTCATAATTGGTCTACAGTTTATTTTTTAACAAAGTCCTTTAATCTTATACATCATAGTATTAATATATTCATAAATAATATAACACATTCATCATATCTTGAACCCTGGTTTCATTAAACTTAAATATACTTCTACATATTAACATATTTTAGTGATAACCATCTGGCTTTAAGCTCCAGAAAATAAACCAACACACATATATATATATTTAAAACAATATTTTATTTCACCAAATAATAGTGATCATCACATACAATAGCCATTTGTAATGCCAGGCTAGATCATGGAGAACAGAAGTTACTCCTGATGAATAAGGATAGACCACACAATTTTACACTTAAAGAAATTGACAGATTATACAACAGTAGTTTGATTACAAGTATAATCATTAATTAATATATAATTTAATTTTTTATAAAATTATTTTATTTTAAACAGAATTGCCTTCTTTTATACACAAGCAAAAATATAATTATTACACATAAATGTCTAAGGTTTCCTTATTAAGTTATTTTTAAATCTTCATTTACATTAGTATTAATATATTTATAGATAATAAAGTACATTCATCATACATCAAACCCCAAATTTAATAAACTTGAAACACAACTTTACACATAAATGAACCCATAAATGCAAAATATTTCTTTGATTCACATATTTCCTAGTATATTGGATAAACATCAGCCCTATTTTTGTAACAATAATTATATGAAATGGTTTTTTAGATCCTTAACCTAATTCAATAAAGTACAACTGCTATAGGAGTAGTCTTTTTATTTTAATTTTATATAACATTTTTACTTAATGAAAATTATGAATGTGGCCTTTTAGATCCTAACTCTAATTCAATAAGACTACAATATATACAGACTTGGCTCATTCCAATACCAATCCCTAACTCATAAAACCTAGATGGGAATGTATTCTTCCATATGGATGTGAATATACATAACTATTTAATAGTGAACAAATAATTACATATATATATATAATATAAATTCATCTACATAAAATCAAATTTTTAATAATTTAAATAAAGTTGATAATGAATGAATGAACAATGAATATAATTACATCATTAATTACAATTATTTAAGACTTGGACAATTTATGCATGAACATTGCATTTTATATTTTCATTATTTCTTCACTCTTTTTTTTTTTAAGTAACAATTTGTAAAAACTAATATATACGTTTTTTTCCTATTAAAACTGACAACTTCTATAAATAATATTCAGATTACAAATCAACTCAAAACAACTGAGATAAAGTACAAACAATCTTTCAATTGTAAAACCCACCAAAATAAAATAATTGTCATATGCTTCTGTCTAACAAATATTAAAATAGTTTATGGAAATAATGCACTCTTGTAATTTCCAGCTGTCATTACAAAAAGTGCTATTTTTTCATTTTAGCCAGAGTTATATATATCCAGGCTAGATTAACTAGATGTTGGTAGTGTTCTTCCTTCTTATTCACAAAGCATAATGAAGATCCAATAAGATTTAAATGAAATAATATCCCCTTCTGGTTAAAAAAGAAAAGAAAAGCTGATTTCATATAAAAACTTGGTTCCTATCTTGAATCCCATTTTAGTTTTTTTTAAAAAAAAATAAATAAATTTGCATATCACTTGATTGCTTAGAAGAGAAGAAAAAAAATTAATATTTTTTTAAAAATAAATAATAATTGTTCTTTTCAAATTATTGAACTTAAAAACAAAACAAGACAAAAAATGATTGTACTTAAAGTTCTTTTCATGTTCATTGGGCATTTTATAAGTGTTTTTACCTAGCCTTTGATTGATAAAGCAAGATCATTCAGGTGTATTTTGATAATAAAGTCTATCTGGGAGTTTTTTCTTTCATGGCAATTCTGGAGAAGAAGCAAATGGTATGGAAGAAAATTGTATTTAATTTTTCCCAGTTGTAAATAAAGTTGAGGTTGAATGAAAATTTTCTTTTGCATAATTCTATGTAAATACAATTTATTTATATAATGCATAGATTTAATGTTTACTTCATGCTGTTTGATTTTTTTTATCCAATAGACTGATCAGCATGGAAGGCAATTAATTATTCATTCAGTTTTTGTGTAAATAATGAGTCTATTTCATTTTGGGGGTACACTAAACTCTGCTCTATTTTCATTTGTAGCTGGCCCAAAATAATACATCACATTCTTTTGATCCATTTGTCTTTTGTGGGTGAGCTTTCAAACTTACTTCATGTTTTTGGGTATTTAGTTTTAACAGTTACTACTTGCTTTTAATTTTTTTCAGTAGTTTTAGTTCATTATCATCTATTTGTTTTAGTTTAATAGGTTCACTTCTGTTATTTGTTCTTTTATATGAATATGTCTATGTTCATTTTGTATATTTTCTTCCAATAGTTTTGGTTCTGGATTTAAATTGATCACAAAAATGTTATATTTTTCAAATTGCTTTTTATTTAAAAATCTTGACTTATATTTTGTCATATAAATAAATATCCATCTATTAACATTATGTATGTGCTTTACTTGCAAATATATACAAACACGAAATACATGCATGTATATGTTACTATGCATAATGTTATATATAGGTTGACTACCATTAATCCAAATATCTCTAATTCAAAAACTTCTATTATTCAGATAAAATTACAAAGAATTATTTGGATTTATTGTTTTAATTATTGCTATAAAAACTTATGCTAAATGCATTATGTTATAACTGTTATTAATTGTTTTGATACTTAATATATATATGTTTTGATGTCTAGAAATTGCACAATATTTTAAACAAATATGGCATTTCAGTAAAATAATTTTTTTATGCAAATTCATGAAAATATACACATATTTTATATTAATTTATATATATTTAATATTATAAATAGTATATATATGTTTAAAAAGAAAAAAATGATAATTCAAAAAGTTATAAATTAAAATGAATAAATATTCCTTTAACTTTACCACTAAAATTTTTTAAATAATGTAAGGCTCAAATACGTATAAAAGCAATACAAAATTAACTCTAAATTTGATATACTTATTGAATATTATATATATTACATTTTTAAAAAAAATACATTTTTAATCTTCTTTGTATTTTAGACATCTAATGATGACTATTGGTCAATTTTTTTCATCTTATAATATTTTTCTACCACATAATCAAATATAAGAGGCTCCATCTGTTGATTAAAATTATGAATTAAGTTTTAAAATTTTACATTAAAATATTTGGAAGCATAAATTTATATTATAGCGATAATTGGGAATTCAAAATATTGCAGAATGTGCATGGGCTATATGGTAGTGCCACATAAAACTATTTCATAAAATGCAACAAATAAGTTAATGCAATACATTTACAGGGTATACAAAAACTATTTCAATATAAACGAACTATAAATAGTAAAATTAATATTTATTTAAATTTTTTGCAGAATTTGGGTTTTTTGGAGGAAAAGAGTCAGTTATCTTTGAAATGCCAAAAAATCACAAATCTCCTCCAAAAAACTATTGAACCAAGAATTTCAGTAATTGTAGTCTACTACATCCATGTGTCAGCTACATATATTTATTAATATTAACTACTAATTCAAGTTATCATCAAATGTAAGAGAATTATCATAAAAATAATTAATGTTACTGTTAAGAAGTTAACAGAAATAGAAAAAAGAATCCATTTAAAAAATTAACATCTGATATAATAATTTGAAAGCAGCAGATCATATTGCTGTAATATTGATTTATGTTTGAAGACAAGTTCTATTTAAGTTTAAAATCTATCCATTTTCTGATTTTTTGTTCTCTAATTTAAGGCTATGTAACTAACATTTTTTAAAATAAAGATATTTTACTTCCAACTACTTTAACAAATCAAGACTACCTAATTTGAGATTGTAATTATAAATTTATTAAACGCACATTGATTACATAAGTGATATTTATTGAGGCTATAACCTCGATAATATGCGTGTAAAATGCGATAGTAGGGACCTCTACAGGTGTTAAACACCTGTAAAGGTGTAGAGGTCCCTACTATCACATTTTACACACATATTATCAAGGTTATAGCCTCAGTAAATATTACTTATAATTTGAGATTATTATTTTAAAAAATCATTAAACTCGTATTAGAAAAATATCAATGAACATGAAACAAAATCAGTTTTTACAAATATTATCTGTGTTTCATCAATTATAACCTCTCCCCGTGTCCACTAGCAGCATTTAGCCCCTGTGCTAATAATAATTCAGGGTATTCCAATTTTTTGAGATTATTTACAATTTCATTTTTAATCTATTTTTATTTTTACTATTATCATAATCTCCAAACTCCTCATAATTTTCTCATTAACATTTTTTATTAGTTTCAATTTTTCAGTATTTCTAACTTTATTTTCCAATTTGATTAACTTACTCTTGCCAAATTCACTTATTTGAAAATTTAATTTTTGTTTAAAAATAATATTTAGTGAGTTAGAATGAAATAGGACCTCTTGATTAAAGAGAAATTCCTAAGCTAATAAATCCAACAAAACATATTTTTCACCAAATCCATTTTATTTTCTCTTCTATTTTATGGTATTGCTTTTGACCATTTAACATCTTCATTTTAAAAATAGTTTATCATTATCCAATCTCAATATACCACCACCCTCAACCTTATCTGCTTGTTATTTAGTCTTAAATGTTTTGTTTTTACCTTTCCAAGTTCTAAATGTCTTCACTTTAGTAATAAATGGCCACTATTTGTCCTTTATGTAGAATTATACTTAGTTATAAGTATTCAGTAGACACTAGACGGCACTGAAATCAAACTTTTCAACGGGTAAGAACTCAAATATATATAGTGCAATATATTTGCTTTTTATTTTAAAAAAAGTCAATAGTTAGAGAGCAATTGCAGGAGATAATTTTAAACTATAGTCAAGTATTTATTGATTATTCAGTACTTGCTTAAATAAAAATATAATTAAGTGATTAACTACACAAACGATTGATGTTTGAACATCAAAAGTGATAAGTTAAGCTTTGAACCATAAATATTTAGTTCGTGAGTTCAACGCTATGTCACTGGATTAGATTGCAGAAAATGCACTGATAGGCTTTGATGGAATGCAGCCCAGTTAAGTTCTACATCCAAGTGCTTGAACTTCTTATGAAGTCCCAGAGCAATTAACCACCTGATTATTTCTATTGTCCCGAGTCTGATTCAAATAGATTAATTTTACAGTTAAAATTAGAAGTCATAATATTAAATTCTTTAATTTTCTATTTTTTCACTTTTTTTTTTTTTTTAAAAAAAAAAAAATATATAAATCTTTGTCATTTCTGATTTTATAAATAAATCCTTGAAACTAATTAATAAATTAATTTTTTAATGGTTTTCGTAAGAAGCAATTTAATGACAAAAGCAATATTTTTATTTTTCTCCTTTTACTTTCTTTGCATTTCTTCATATATTCATATATATTGCTTACAATAACTCCCCATAATTAAAGTGTATATTAGGGAGTTATTGTAAGCAATATATATGAAAAGCAATATTTATATGGAATAGAGTTTGTGGAGGGACAGGTAAATCAAATTTATGACTTTTTTTAAAGCTAATATATACTCTTTTTTTTGCAATAGCATTAATTTATATTTTTATAGATGTTCTTCTATAGAGTGCACAAATTTCAAGTTAGACTTGTGTTAGTACTGAATAATCTTTATTTGAATAAAAATGGAGATATTAAGGTGTAGGCAGAGCATTTATAACAGTCTTGCTGATATTTCTGTTTGTAGATAACAAGGATGAGAATATTAGGGTACTAAATGAAACCCTCTGTAATTTAAAAAAGTTTAGATTGAAAATAAACTAATATTTAAAAAATAAAAATATAGAGAGAATATAAAATCTTTTATCAAAGTTGTAATTAGGTTAATTTAATGAAGGTAGTGCTTATAAAATTAACTGATAAAGAGGGTAGTGAAGAAAAAATAAAATAAAATTGTTACTAATATAGGCTTTTAATAAATATAAAGGCTTATTCTATGATTTTTTGAAGTTAGAAGTTAAACACAGAGCTTTATTAAATTGTTTATTGGGCATTTTATATAAAGTAGAAATTTGAACAATTAGAAAAGAGAGGGGATTGTTTATTGTAGAATGGAAAATTCAAATTGTTTGAGACAAGATAGTGGAATATGGCTATTTTTTAAATTTAGATTTAGCATATGTAAATGGATAAAAAATGTGAAGAATTAGCAGATATAAAAAAAAAAGTGGAATAAAAAAGTTGATAAAGCAAGTCACTACCAGGTATGGCTATTCCAGTTCCAAAAGAAGAAAAAATAAAAAGCAAAACAACAGCATTAAAAAAAGAATACATTAGTGATGAGTTTTATTATGATTGTTCTAATCAATCTATGAACCACAAATATATCTCAAAAATATCGTAAAGAAGTTCAATGTTAATTGTTTTCATTGGAAAAATATGGCAGAAAGAATATTGGAGAGCTACAATTAAGTATGTTGCTGAAGTGTTTAAAAAGAAAAAGTTTACTTCAGAAAAAGTTAAATGACATCATCATAAAATATCAAATAAACAGAGTAATGAATCACTGTGTTCTACATGTGGACAATTACAAAGACAAAATAGCCTTTAAATAACCCAGTGCAAGGCAAATGTCTCTCTAATAGTATCAGATAAATAATGAAGAAGTCATCACTCACCAGGTAATGAGAGTTTGAGTATTTTTTCATAATTTAATCTATCTAAGAATAGCTATATACCTATTTACTGATTAATATTATATGTTTGGATGTTGGCTATGGGATAGTAACCTGATAAAAAAAATCCTAAGCATGAATGAACTAAAAAAAAACAAGTTTTACCTGAACAACATTCAAACTCAAGTCATAGATTTGTCAGGCTGATGTACTACCACTATACAAGGATTTTAAGATTTTATATGTACGCAAATTCTCATCATTACTGTGAGCAATCTGTATAATCTTTTTTTTACATTTTCTTATACATAATTTGATTTTTGTTTTTACTAAAATAGTTTTTGAAATAAATAATAGAAGCATCTGCTTTAATTTATGGTATAATAAAAAATGTAAACTTTATCAAAAATATTCTATATGTAAATATGACAACTTTGTCAGATTCATATCAATGTAAATCAAATTGGAAATTTGAAATGGAATTACTTTGATACAATAATATCAAGGCAGCAGGAACCTAACTCTTGAAAGGATTTTTCCAAGCAGAACAATTGATGATCTTAAATTAAAAGTTAGAGTAAATGCAGAGTAATTTGATCTAGGAAAACTTCTAAAAACAATACAAGAATTAATTTTCCTAGTTAAATAAATGGATATGTACACATAAATCTCTATAATTGTTTATGACAATTAGATCCATAGATTTAATTACAAAAAAATCTTAATATAATAAATATCTATGTAAACATGAATGGAAACACATCACTAACACATACTATTTATTTTTTTCATTGGCACACTTATTTTTCTTTTTAAAACAACTTTATTTTTCAATTCTGTTTTTAAAAAAATTTCAAAAATGTAAATTTAATTATTTAAATAAAGTTTAACACAGATTGGAAAAAATAATAAGATATTGTAATAAAAAGGAGAATTATAAACATAGATAGTCTTCAATGAATGAATCCATTTGTTGCAATTGGATCCAGTTCTTAAAGGAGATCACAGATCTCCAGTGATCTCCCAGATTATTTTTAAAAATATGTCAATAAAAAAATCAGGTATTATAATAAAATCTAATAATAAAAATGTTTTAATTCACATTTATTTATAGTCAGTTACTGGAATATGTGTATATGTCAATGTGGTAAATTACTTAGAAGATTACAGGACATTGCCCATTAAAGCACAAGGATGAACAAATTCCATTCATTTGATCCATCTGAGATTTTGTTTTTACTTTTCTTATCTGAAATTGAACCAAAATATTTTTTGCTTTGAAAGTCCGTCATCCTTTAAATCAGCCATATATTCTGACATCAAATAAAAATTTAGTAAATACTCTAAGATTGATTAATTAATAAATACTAAAATAAATAAATACAAGAGTAAAATCTAAAAAAATATTCAACTTAGATTGAACACTCCTTAAGACACTCTTTATATGATCACAATAATATTACTGCATTAATCCCATGATTTTTATGAACCACACTAACTTGCTTTTATGGGAGAGAACGTTAATTGTTACTTGCTTAGATTGTAAAATATTTTTCTTTTATATTGAAATAATAAAGGTAACACTCCTTTTAAAAAGACTTTCCTTAAAATAACTTCAAGATCTACCCAGACATTTTATAGTAAATAAAACATTACTTATCTTTAATATTAAAAAAGATATTACAAATACAATTCCATATTATCAAAGCTTCTTCAAGATTTAAATTTAGAGATAAGCTATTTGAGTTAAATATATCTTAAGTTGTTTATTATCAATTTTACTTAAAGTTAATCAGTATTTTATATTTTAGAATGAAGGCAACCTTATGAATAATTTAAAGATTAAACATTAATAATCTGTTTTATTGCTCGGGAGTTCATAAGTTTAAGCACCAGATCTGCAAGCACTGTATTCAATCCTGGGACTTCTCAATCCCAACTCAGATGCTCTACCTACTGTGACAAATCACACAGGGCATCCAAAATAATATATTGACATATATGCACATCACATGACTAATGTGTATATGACTAGTTGCGCATATATTTATATAAATTATTTTTATTAATACCATTTTTTAATTCTAAAAAATACCAACTAATAATTAGCATGACATATGTACATATTATTTTTAAAAGCATCATCATCATCAGTGATCAAATATAATTTCAATATCCACTGCTTCAATTATTTACTATCAAACCATTGCTTATGACAGCTTTCTTATATTTACTTACCAATAAAACATTGCTTTTTTGAATCTCTAAAACCACAGCAAACCTTTGAAAACCATTTATTTATGATTGGAAACAATTTATTTAATAAAATCTTTGAAAATATTTTTTTTATAGTGAATAGCATTGATATTCCAAAATAATTACTAAAGATATTTTTTAATAAGCTGAAAGAATATCAACTGGAAAAATTTCATAGATCTATATATTTCTAAAAAAAATTCCAGTAATTTTGGAACTAACACAGTATCATAGTATTTTAAATATTTTGGATATTTAATAAGGAAATATGAGCCTTACATTTTTCAAATTACAGAAAAGCTGTTTTATTTTGATTATGTATAGCTATCCAGTTACTGAAAATAGTCTTCTATGTTTTTGTGTCATTTCTGTTTGAAATATCATTATTATCAGAGAAAAATATCATTCTCTCATTTAACAAAATTGTGATACTTTTTAGATCCAAATCTTATTTTCAATGTATCATAAAAAGATCTAAAGTGCAACAATCATTAAGTGATTGTATCTTCTTGACAAATTTAATCCACAAATCATTTTTAATTAAATGTTCTTGTCATTTATTGAACTTCTGCTTTTATATCCATGTGTTGCTGTCAAGCATTGGTGGCCTAGTGGTAAGAATAGCTGCCTTCCAAGCAGCTGGCCCAGGTTTGCTTCCCAGTCAACACATTTGACATATGAAAAAAAATCCATGTGTTGCTTTGAAAGATCAACGTTCTTCATTATTATTTCATTGGTGAAGAATGTGAATGACTATGTAATATAATAAACTGGAAAATCCAAACATGCACTTTAGACTTTAACAACTTTTAAAATTGAGCATGAGTAGTAGTTACTTCTAAAGTATGAATAACAAATTTTTCTATCTATATGTTTTAATCAAGAACTAACTCAATTCTTGTATCTTATACCTACTATGATTCATCTGATAACATATATCTAAAAGAATTTGTTTAATATGAACATTTGCATACTGACTCATAACTATAACTTAATCTATAAAATATTATTGTTTCATCATGAGTGTGTCCACATTCTTTTATAGTGATTTTTTTTGTTTAAATAAAGTTTTCATGATAGTCATTTTAAATAACAGACAAAACTCTCCATACAGTAGTGCCACTCTGTGCCAACCAGAGTAAGCAATGGATGCCAGAAGGCTTGTGCATAAAATCCCCATCTGGTGCCTACTCATCCAATATCCCCAGACTAGTTTCTGGCTAGTGGCCTTCATCAGTGAGGAACCTTGGATCTGAAAGCACTGCACCTAGATCTTAATAATTAGTCTGGGGATATTGGATGAGTAGGCACAGATGGGAGATTTTATGCACAAGCCTTCTGGCATCCATTGATTACTCTGGTTGGCATAGAGTGGCACTACTGTGTGGAGAGTTTTGCCTGTTTAATAACAGTTATGTGCTAGCATAAGAGATGGTAATCATGTAATGTCATTCTATATAGTGAAAAAAATTCATTAGTCACAATCATTAAAGTTTATAAAGACATTTTAATAGCACCGATGCAAAAATATTACATACCAACAACAAAAAACCCACTTCTTGAACTTTATAAATTTATTGTTGGAGCATTCTCACTAATAAAATAGGCACAAGTACTAATCTGAAAACCAATTTTAATATTATATACTTTTATTAATTTTATTTAGAAATTTATAAAAGAGAAAATACCAATTATATTTCAAATTGAATCTGACATTATAACTTTTTCATGACATGATGATTTAACATTAAAAAACAAACAAACAAACTTATAGCTGTATACTTGTTCACTTTTGGGAGGGGGGAGGGAGTGGAAATAAAAAAAAGTTTCATTCAAAGCAGTGATAAGAACCATAAATGTTTCTTTAGTTATAAGCTCTATTCTATATTCAGGCCTCAAAGACTCCCCATAAAATATTCAAAAACTCTTAAGTATTTATATTACTATCACTATTTCCTGTTTAAATACTATTTCTCATACTAGAGCTATTTTATCACTTAAATGATAAATTCTTTAAACCCTAAAAAACACTTTAGAAATCAGATCATATTTAAATTACATTTTATAGGTCTCTTCCTATTTGTAAAAAAATAACAGAACCCTTAAGATAGTACTGCCCATGTATACAATTATTTTTCAAGTACATCTATCATAAATACAATTTCAAAATGAAATATCAACAATGAGTCTTTTGTAATTATGCAAGATTTTAACTATCATTTCCCAGTCTGTTATATATGCTCTCTTCTCTGCTTTCTCAGTGCAAAAAGCTTTACAAAACTATGTACTTATTAAAAAAATAATCAAATAGTTTATTGTTCAGAAAGTTATAAAAAGTTCAAGCACTGGAAATGACAAAGCTGGAAACCCAATTTAAATTCCAGAATCTGATATTCTACCTCTGCAATAGACCACACAGACCAATTATTTATTCATACTTGCATACCTGCAACACTATTAGAGTAAAAACTGATATGCATGTAAATAATAAATAAAATAAGAAATGATTAACAGAATAAAAGTATCAAGACAACTATCCTTATAACAACCTAAGTGACTGAAGATGGGAAAGTATAAAATAGAGTATAAATGGAAAACGGATGAAAGAAAAAGTGCAGAAAAGAGACAAAAAAGTCTATTTACATTAGAATATAGCACTTAATAACATACTTTATTTTACAAAACAATAAAAGATAATTTCAGTCAAGCATTATTTTGTAGCTATGCAGTTAACCAGGATATGGACTCAGTCTTTAGTATTTTAACATACGATCCAAATATAACTATCTAATATTTTATCATATCTAGATCTGAAGAATTATTTCTATTTTTACTTCAATATGTAAATTGGGCATACTTTAAGAACTAAGCATAATAAAAATGTGAGATTTATAAATTTTGTTATAGTTATACAAATATTACGTGTATGCATCAACCAATATTTAACATCATATGGGCTTGAAAAAATTCATGTTTTCATATTATGGGGAATACTTTACCTATCTAGCTAAAAATATTTAATCTGATGAAAAGTTGCTCCATCTCTAAACAAATGTATTGAAGAGCCACAATCTCTGACATACTTTATTAATAAAAAAATTAAATATTTCATGTTACTTGAATGTAAGACATGTTGTACCCATATTTTGCTACCATAAAGGTGATGTCTTTTATATAATACTATGAATAGCATGAAATGAATAACCTCTAATTTTATTGCAGCATTTGATATCAGATTTTTAACATTGAGTAAAAAAGTTTAACAAATATTTTCAATAACTTCTTCAGATATATATATTTTTTCTTTTTTCTCCATCAAAAACATTTTTAGATTTCAAAACTTAATTATAGCTAGTCAAAATGCTTTTATATTTTGAAAGCAATGTGTTAAAATTTTAATCAAACTTCCTAAATGAAAGTAACTTAAAATAATTTTCTCATAAAGAGAGATAACTATTTTCCCAAATAATTTTATTATTGTTTCAGTAGTATACTCTACCACAACTTTTTTTTCAAACCAACAAATAAAGAAAAAGATTTTTACTAAAAAAAAAAAAAAAAAAAATAGAAGGAATTTGAACCCAGATTTTCAAGCTCCTTTCAGTTACCCTCCCTTTCCTACATAACCAATACCCATAGCCACATAATGTAAAAAAGATTAATGACCTCCAATATATGCATTTCATGCTGAACCAGTACTTAGTTGGTTTGGATCATCATCTAAATCAGTGCTCAGTTTATATTGGAGATTATTTATCTTTTTTACATGTATGTGATCATGAATATCATTTGTATAAGATGGTGTGGATAATTGAAGAGAGCTTAAAAGTCTGGGTTCAAATCCACTCTAATTAATTCAGCTTATATATATATATATATATATATATATATATATATATACTTGTATTTAAATATTTAAAAAAAATCTAAATGATATTTATTTTCCTTTTCTTTACTTATTGTAATCTTTAGAAACTTATTATAAATCGGTGTTAAGAAAAGATAAAATAATTTGAATTTAAAATTGATATTTTACTAAGCTTGCTTTTGGCAGAACACTGCCAGAGTCATAGTGCAGTCTTACTTCTGCTGAAAGCAGGTTTAGTGCAATATAAATTTTAAATTATCTTTTCTTAACATTCATTTATAATGAGTTTATAAAGATTAAAAAAATTATATATTTAATGCTTATAAGGTGTATAAGATAGATAATAAAATAGCTTTAAATAAATAACATCTCTTCACATTACTCGTTAGGTTAGCCAACTTCCAATTTCTGTTATAGCTTTCTTTTTTGTTTTACTCTCTAGCTAATAATATTTAAATATCCATTTATTGATCAATAATTGGGTGATTTCTTGAATTAACTATGATATAATAGACTGAAAATTCTCAGCTAACTGATAAATCTTTTAACTTCTACAGACTTAAATCCTGATTATGAAATAAATAAATGGATGTGCCAATCCCTATATGATAAAGTATTTTTTTTCCATATTGTATTTAGTATTTTAAAATATATATTTTAAAAATGTATTAAAAACTTTTGACTCCTTTTATATATATTATCAAAATTTATTATAAATATAAAATAAAAAATATTTTGGAATAAAACCCACAAAACTCCAATGATCCTTATGATAATATTTGTTCTCTCATTTTAACTATAGCAAAATGGTTCAGTATAACTTGTAATTCACACAGCAACAAAAAAAATATCGTAGTTTTTTCTAAATAAAATAATAAACTTTTCTACATATTAAAATATTTTCATCAATTGCATTTGTTAAAATTATTAAATTATAACACTTGTCTTACTGATGAAAGAATCTATTATATGATAGGAATATTTGTGAGACTTTATTTTTTATGTTTACTGTAATACTTTACATAACAATTAGATCAGCACTTAGAAGAGAATTCCTTTTAAGTACAGAAAAGCATTAATAGTTATCTAATATCTATCTCTAATTTTTTCTAAATAAAATTATAAATTTAAATGTTCACATATTAAAATATTTTCATCAATTACATCCATTAAAATTACATACATTTAATTCTCTGATGAATAATGGATAGAATTTCTATGCAGGAATGTGTACAAGCAAGCAGTGTTACTGGATTATAAGCATTCACATCTTATTGATGATTGCCATTATTTTATTACAGTAATTCTCAACTATATTTCTATTGTTTACAGAAACTTTTGCCATCAGAAATATCGCTTAAACAACACCCCTGTCCTGCCATTCTTTTGAACATAATTTTAATAAACAAATGATAGGTACTATTCATATAATGCACTGCTTTCTTTTATCAAAATTAACTTTTAAAAACATAAAAATCAACCTATTTACATTGATATTTTCCAATATTTATGAGGAGAGACAATCTGACAAATGATAAAAATAAATATAACTAATCTATTTACATCTTATTAGGGCTATATTAAGTAGTATTTAAAGTGAATATTAATTAACTATGTATTGTGAAGTTAAATTGACTATATTATTTGCTCACTTCTGAATGTATTTGGATGTTTGCTTTTATTAAGATCATTTGGCAAATGTAAATAAATTTATTTTTAGTTGAAAAAAAGTAATTCTGCAAGAAAAAGCAGTTTATTGGCATAATTAATGTTTGGATAGTTTATAAATCTTGCTATATTTATCTTTTCAGTAAGAATACCATTTATTCTTACAAATATCTTCTGAACCATGTAAAAAAAATTCCAACAAAGTTCACTATATATCATTCATTTTCAATATTTTAAACAAAGTAACCTTTATTCTAGCAAATATCTTTTCAAACCAAAAAGCAAATATTAATTTCTTTCTCTCTCTCTCTCTTTCTCTCTCCCTCTGTCTACATATATACTGTTAACATAAAAAAACATGTTTACCACAGTAAAAATTCCTTTATTTAAGACTTTAACATTCGTTAGCTGTATTAAGAATAAACTGATTGATTGTTCTAAAAATCATCAATTTTTATAGAATTAGACCTTTTCACTAATCGAATGAGAACTTATAAGGAACATCTACAGGACATTCTTTTCAATCATAAATTGCATTAGAAACATCCATTAAATTATCTTAAATTCTTTCCATTCATAGTCTCATTAGTTTTTATGTTTAATCTTAAATAAAGCTGCTATAACTTTTTAATAACTTTACTATCTGATTTTTTCTCTACTAAAATCAATAAAAACTGTTATTTTTAATACACATAACTCTTATAGATTATTACATTATTTTTCATGCATCTGCATTTTTTTTATAAATTCTTTACTATTCCTAACTTCAATTACTGCTTCTTTCATTTGTTCATGGTCTTCCATTGAAAGTGATTTATTGTATCATATATTAAATTAAATCTTTTATTATCTTTCTATTTATCTATATTCTCAGTTAAAATTACATTTTCTTAATTTTATCTGTTTACATTCATTAATTTAATACTAATTTCTTTTTTTTCTTTTTAATAGAATTTATTTTATCCCATCTCACTTTATTATTTTATTCTTTTCATTATTAATTTATTGCTCTTTTGCTTTCTTACTTTTTTCATTATCTATTGTTTTAATACAGAATCTTTTTAATTTTCTTGAATATTTTTCATTTTTAAGAGTAATACTATTACATTTATTTATTTTTTGTATCTATGAAACCTGAAAATGTTTCTCTAACATCTCTCCTTAATTTCTTGCTTGCTTATCATTATTTTAAAAATTAATTTCAATTCTGTCTTTATTTCATTGTGATCAGTTCTAAATATATCCTGTTTGTAAATCTATTTTAATTAAGGGGGTTTTGAACCCAGACTTTCAAGCTCCCTACAGTCATACACTCTATCCAATGCAACCTATACACATGACCACACACATGTGAAAAAGATAAATGATCTCCAATACATGTATTTCATGCTAAACCGGCACTCATCAATTGGTCCAGATCATCATCTCTCACACACATATTTAAAAAGTGCTCAGTTTTATATTAAGCTAAAAAAATTTACACACATTAATGGACAGGCTTCAATTCTCTCCACTCTCCAACTCTTCAGTTATCCATATAAAAACAAGCACTGATTATATATATATATATATATGAGAGATAATGATCTGAACCAAATGATGAGTGCTGGTTTAGTATGAAATATAGATATTTATCTTTTTCAAATGTGTGGGAGCTTGAAAGTCTGGGTTCAAACCCCCTTAATTACATCTAGATTAATTATATATGCTATACTTGTATTTCAACATTAAATCTATTTTAAATGAAAATATAATCCAAATAAAATTTGTTCTTACCACTTGAAGCTATTTATGTGGAAATCCTTTTCTTTCTGATTTTGTTACTACTAAATTATATGGTATCTACAAAAAATTTATTAATATTCAACCTTTCTTATTTTGATTTCACCTATAATTTATCATCTCTTCTTTGGTCTCCATAATTTTTCAATCTCCAATTTAAAATCTATAACTAGTTTTATTTTTCCTTTTAATGATTTTTTAGTTATTCCAAATATATTTTCTATTTCATCACCACGGTTATTGATTTCTGTGTATATATGAATAATTATCAGGTCTCTTTGATAGGATTATTGTCTGCCTCTAATAATCTATAATTGATTGGAGAGCTATTAATAAAACATTATTTTGTTACTGGATCTAAAACAATACCTATAATGCAATACCTTTTTTTATATAATGCATCAACATACTTCTCCAGAGTTCTATGATATTTAACCACTTCTTTTTCATTTTTGCCAATAAGCTTGGAATTTTCCCTAAGCATTCCATGTAACTATTTTTTAAAATAAATATTCATTGCAACTCATATTCATATAATATAAGTTGCCATTATTATTTATTTATATTTTATAAAAAAACATTTGTCTCTATAAGCATTTCTATGGTAATTAAGACAGCGGATTTTCAAATATTTGTAAAATTTTAATCATAATGATTAGATTATATGAAGATGCTAAACAATAACATCAAGAAAGATATATGACAAGATTATTCCATATCTCTAAGGCTTTTTGCATTTGTCTTGAAAGAAGTATTTTGTGGATTAAAATGGAAAAATAAGGGAGTAAAAGTAAATAGAGATTATTTAAGTCATCTAGATTTTGCAAATAGTATAATTGTTTCTGAAAATAATATTTCAAAGCTCCAGAGAAGGTTTCAAGAATTATCAGATGAAAGTAAGAAAATAAGACTAAGAATAAATGTTAAAAATACTAAAGTAATATTCATATATAGGGTATATGAGCACAGACTTTCACATGACCCACCATTCTCCATACTATCTCATAACACTGATACCCTTGAACACATATATGTTGAAAAGATAAATAATCACCAATATACGTATTTCATGCTAAAACAGCAATCATCAGTTGGTCCAGATTACCATCTCTACACATATATGCTATAAGTGCTCAGATATATATTAAGATAGCCAAACCTTATACTTTAATGGACAGACCTCAATCTACTTCACTCTCCAACTCTTCAACCATCCGTCCAATTGAAAATCTGGTGATGGAACCCTCAAAGGCCACCCTGAGGTCAAGATTCTTGTCACACCCATGTTGACCTAAGGTCAATCTGACCCCTCATGTACAGGATATAATCCATTTAATACATATACAAGGGCTGGGCAGACATCTCTATTATGAAACAACTGAAACACACAGGCTTATTATATACTTGTGTTTATATATGTAATATATAGGGTATATGAGCACAGACTTTCGCACGACCCACCACTCTCCACATGAAATACGTATATTGGTGATTATTTATCTTTTCAACATATATGTGTTCAAGTGTATCAGTGTTATGAGATAGTGTGGAGAGTGGTGGGTTGTGTGAAAGTCTGTGCTCATATACCCTATATATTACATATATAAACACAAGTATATAATAAGCCTGTGTGTTTCAGTTATTTCATAATAAAGTAATGTTCAATGAATTTGCTCAGAAGAAGAAAATAAAGACAGGTAATTATAAATTAGATGAAATGAACAATTACAAATATTTTAGTCAGATTAATAACATAGATGAACGGATGAAATTCATCATAGAATTAAACTTGGATGAGTGCTTTTTAATAATAATAAAAATATTAAAAAGAAATGTACATATGCGTTTGAAAAGTAAGATTTTAAATAAATGTATTTTACCAGTTCTTACTTATGGATCTGAGATGTGGATACTTAATACAAAATCTAAAAGAGACTTTAGACCATTAAAATGTATTTCAGAAAAAATCATAAACAAGATACATAGACAAGAGAACAATTAGCTATCATAGATACCATTGAAAAAATTAAAAGTCTGAAATAGAGCTGGGCTGAAATAAAACTATTATTTGTCAAAGTTAACAGAATGGAAATGAAACGCATTCTCGATTGATGTAACATAAATGCAACGGGGAAAAAATAATTTTACTTTAAAAGCAAATGATAATATGTCGAATAAATATTTATTACTATGGATATTATACAAATTATTGCATAGATTATTTATAAAGAGCATGATTGACATGAAATATTGAATTACAAAAAAAAACAAAACAAATAAATTGTATTATATTTGTACAATATACATAATAAAGCATATACACATAACTGTAAAAAATTGTATTATAATATGAATAATAATAAAAAAAGATCTGAAAGTTACTTTTTGATTGTTTACAAAGTAAAAAGAAAAGAGCATTTTAAAAACTATTCAACAACAACAACAAAAACTTTAAATAAAAATTGCAGCAAAGTTAAACACCAAACAAACCGTTTCCAGACCTGCTGTGTTTATAAATGAGAGAAGGCCCCAATTGATTGCATAAATATCAGGAGGAGCTAGAGTTTAATCCTTTTTAAATTTTATTGGGGCCAAAAAGGATTAAAGTTTGAATGATGAGGAATTAAGCACAAAATTACATCTTGGAAACTACAAAGTAAATAACACAAACAATTGTAAAGGTTCATAATAAAGTGACATACTATAAAATGCTTTCATCGAGAAGGATGAAGATTTTTTATAGAAGAGATTAAAACATAGCAAGATATTAAATAAATAGAATGAAAAACATACATCAATCTGCTTTTTCTAAATGTTAGTTATATTTCTACTATTAAATGGGTGTATTTGGTTGATTATATAATCATCATTAAAATCATCTTAAGAATAAGCAAAGGCGTTATCATGAAGCGCATAATGATATTATTTTAATATAAAATATAAGATTTTAATATTGATAATAACATTTTGTTATAACTTGAGTTAACCATAAATAGTAATTAATTTAAAATTTTAAAAAAATCTCGATACATTTAATTTTTTTTTATTTAAAAATTACTTAGTCATATAATAACGAATAAAAAAAACCTATCAATTATAGAATATTTATATATAATAACACTATATGTTCTATGCATAATAAGTAAAATATAATTTTATCCTTTCAGACATCTAGGGGCGACTAGACTGACCCTTGCCTGTAGCAAAAGACCCACGCACCTCCCTATAAACTTAGCGAAAGTTTTAACATTAATGCGTCACTAGGGAATGCATTATTTTTGAATTAATTAAATTCAGAACGTAATGTTTATATATATAATATTTTAAAATTATTCAAGTTTATGGTTCTACATCAAATTTCTATTTGCTGTTAGCTGCATAATGAGTTTTATTTATCACTACCAGCACAGAGAGGAAACTCGATAATTTCTTTTTAACCTTATCATTTTGTACTGTATTTTCTAAAAATAACCTTTGCACAATCAAGACCATTAATTAATTATAATTTATCGAAAAACTGTAACCGGTTTTTTAAAATTTTTTATCAATTAATTTTTTTTAAACTTTGTTTTTGGTTGACCTTTCATTTTAAATCATTGTTAACTGCTTCAGCTTTGTTTAATGAAGTGATCTGAGATCAATTAATATTCTAACCAGAGTTTCAATACAAAGTTTTAACAAAAGTTCTTCCGTTTATTCACTAGATGACAAATTACAGTAGAAAATGCTAGAAGAAAAAGGTTTTAAATTAATTCAAGTTCTTTTTTGTTAGAAGAAAAATAATTATGCATTGAAATAGTTACATTACGAACGTCTTCACTAAATTTGGTTTCTAACAAATAAATGAATAAAAACCTTCTAATTATACCTATATATGTGCAAAAAAGATGAAACTATTACTAAAAAGAGAGATGACATCATGAAATGGATAGAAGAGTTCTATCAAAAATTATATAATAATAAAGAACAAATATTTCCTACATCTATGATATCTTCTGCATTGCTCAGAATTTTACATGAAGAAATGAGACATGCAATTAAATTTATGAAGAAATGAAAAGTTCCAAGTAATATTGGAATTATAATCGATATATTAAAAGAAGCAGGTGAAGAAATAGAATTTTTTTTTGTCAAAGTTATATACTAAATTTCTAAATGATAAAGATATACCAGATGATTGGAAGAATGCAGTATTAATATTAATATTTTAAAAAGGTGATAAAGAAAGATATTAGAAATTACAGACCTATCAGCCTTTTACCAGTTTTATACAAAATTTTTAGCAAGATAATTACAACTTATCTACAGAGAACATTGGATTTCCACCAACCAAGAAAACAAGCTATATTTAAAAGTGGTTTTAATACAGTAGATCATATCCAAGTATTGAGAGAAGTTATAAAAAAGACCAATCAATGTGAGTTGCCATTATGCTTTGGATTTTTAGGTTATAAAAAGGCATTTGATTCTGTAGGCATTTATTCAGTGATTAAAGCATTGGATCATTAGGGTAAAGACCAAAGATAGTGTCATATTTTGAAGAATATTTATAAAAATGAAACAGCAACAATTAGATTACATAATGATACTAGGAAGATTAACATTGAGAAGGGTGTAAGACAGGGTGATTTCATATCTCCAAATTTTTTTACAGCAGTGCTGCAAGAAATATTTTATGGATTATAATGGGAAGCTAAAGGAGTAAAAGTAAATGGATATTATTGAAGTCATTTAGATTTTGCAGCTGATGTAGTTGTTTTTGCAAATGTTGCAGAAGTTATTAGATGAAAGTAAAAAAGTAGGACTAAAAATAAATGTTAAGAAGACTAAAGTAATGTTCAATGGATTTTCTCAAAAGATGACAATAAATATTGATTATGATAAGTTAGAAAAAATTAACAAATATACACATTGGTCAGATTATTACTACAAATGGAAACATAATGAATGAAATTAATGATAGAATCAAACTTGGTTGGAGTGCTTTTGCTAGAAATAACTTAATACTAAAAGGAAACATGCCTATGTGTTTGAAACGACAGGTTTTTTTAAAAATGTGTTTTACCAGTTCTTAAATATGGATCTGAGACTTGGGTACATAAAAGAACAATACAGAGACTTCAGATCACTCAAATAAGTATGAAGAGATGCATGTTGGAGTAACAAGAAGAGATTGAAAACACAATATACGAATAAGAGAATAAACAGGAATTACTGACATCATTAAAAGAATGGAGTTGCTGAACATATTTCTAGAAGAGGTGATAATATATGGACAATTGAAATCTTAAATGAGATTCTGATTGTAAAAGATTCAGAAAGAGACCAAATGAATGGATGAAATAAGAAAATGTGCAGATGTGATATGGAAAAGAGAGGCTAGAGATTGAAGAAGATGGATTGAATTTGGAGAAACCTTATCATGCAGTGGAATGTTACTGGGTGACAATAATGATGATGATGATGATATGTTGTAATTTTATTGATTTTTGTAGATATAAATATTACAAAAGTTTAGATTACAAATGTAAAGTTTCATAGCTACCACTTTTTTAAAAACCATTTAATAACCTTTTACTTCTTCATTTCATCTTCTACGGACCTGAACATTTCCTACAAAATTTCTTTACATCCAAGGACATGTCCAATTCAATTCATTTTTTATTCTTAATTTTGTCAACTATCAACCATTTGTATCATATGGAATTATTCTCCATATATAACAAATCTCTTTATTAGGTATAACTTTAATAAACCATGGATTATTCTTCTAATTGGTGTAAGGAAAAAAAATTATTGCAATTTTCAATTAGTTTTTCTGGTTATTTTCATGATTTTTTTTTAATTATTTGAAAGCATCACACTGCTCCATAATTTTTTAATTTGCTATCACTTTTAATCTTTTATCATTTCTAATTATCTTTTTTATTTTAATTTTATTTAGCTTATTTTGAATTTGGACTTTCTATAAATGTCATCAATTCTGATTAATATTTTGACAAGATTATCTTTATTATTAGCAAATGCTATTACAATAGGCAAAACTCACTATACATATTGCCACTCTCTGCAAGCTAGGGTAATCAATGGATACCAGAAGGTTTGTGCATAAAATCCCCATTTAGTGCCTACTCATCCAATATCCCCAAACTAGTTTCTGGCTTGTGGTCTTTATCAGTGAGGGGCCTTGGATCTGAGAGCACTGCACCTAGATCTTAGGATCTAATGCAACCCTCTAGCAGCCATTTTTTAATCTTTATTTAACTACAAAACTATGAGTCTTAAATTGAAAACATTTTAATATTTTCAATCCAAGCTCATCAGTTTATATAGTATATCTGAACTCAGTTCAGTATTACCCATATAGTTTGGTGTCTTTGGTTCTTTAATAACCAAAATGGTAATTATGTGACATTTATTGGCAAATACTATTACATTATGAACTAAACTAATGATGAAATGGATCTTCGTATTCTTAAAGTTAACAATCCATTTTCAAAAACTCTCCTAAATAAATAGTCAGTATTACAAGAGATTAATAATATTCAGTTCTTTGATCTTTCACTTCATTTATCTTTTCTATATGATGATTATCTAACATTTGTGTTTCATATACTGTTTAATTTCCTAATAATCACCCTCTTTCTAAACCATGCTATTCTTTAATGAAGTAAACAAAAAGTTATCTATATCAATTCATGTCATTTAAATATTAATCATTTTCTATTTTTCATTATTTTTCAACAATAGTTTTCCTCATTTCTAGTATAGCTTTTATTTTCCTACCATTTATTAAATCCCTAAATCCAAACTACTGGTTAAATGAAAACATGTTAACATTTACTAGAAATATATTTAGCCAAAGCTTTCAAACCAACTTAGCTAAATGAGACATTACATTTATTGTATTAGCATCAGTCACCTTGCAGTCTTTGTTTATATATATATAATGATTGTCACTAATCAAATTTTTTAAAAATCTTTATTTCATCAATTATTTTTAATAATTTATTTGAATTTCATCAGTGTTTTGGACTTGTTCACTCATCATAATAGGAATAACTTTTATTTATTTATTTATTGTTACTTTTTTTAATACTCCTGTATAAAAACTTATCATTAAATAAATTCCTTGCACATTCTTTTTATACCTACATACTTTTTATTAATTTTGTCAATCCTTGCTTCAAATATTGTTTCATTTTTGTTATTACTATTATAGCCATTGATTTTTCAAGCTTTCAATATGTCAAGATTAAATTGAGAAAGTTATATGATGTTTTATTGATAATGTTTTATATTACTGTCTTAGTATATTAGTCATTAATATTATTATAGATCATTTCCCCACTAATTTGAATATTTTGAAGGAAGAGTCATATTTTGCTAAAATGATAGATTTATTCCTTGTTATTCCTTGTTATATATCCGCACTTACGACTGTGCCAATGTTATAACTGCAAGTCATACTGTGCGGTCAGCAAATAACATTATACAATTCCCACACTGTTCTTTTCCAACGAGTGCTCTCCAACAAATCAATCTGCAATGAAGCTCTCAAAAACAAATTGGTCTGCAATGAATGCTCTCCAACGAATTGGTCTGCAATGAAGCTTTCCAAACGAATTGGTCTGCAATGAAGCTCTCCAACGAATTGGTCTGCAACGAAGCTCTCCAACGAATGCTCTCAATATCTCTGCTGCGGTCTCTTTCAGCTACACCCGTGAACTACATTTCCACTGGGTGCTGATCATTAACCGTCAGCACTGACGTGAGATATCTCTACTTAAATACTGCTTACTCAGTACTGCTCTCTATGTTACACTGCTAAATGTTACCCAGTCTTATTATCACTCTCTGACAACTGCAATGATCAATCAATGCACTGACCAATAAGGTAACATCTCTTATCTAGAAACATTTGTAATTAGCAAATATTTCTAGGAATTGTCGATCACCATTATGTCAATGCACTAATTAAATTCCTCAGCTATCAGAGCGCGATCTAAAAACAGCCTTACGAATAAATTCTAGTTTTTTCTGGAGTGCACAAACATGTCTGCCATTTTACAAAACACTACACACCTCCCTCCACTCCAGAAAAACCCTTGTTGCTAATGTTACTAATTGGGATTGACATTTTTACCTGGTTTCTCCATCTACGGCTAAACTTGTAATTCAATGCATTCGCTACTCCCAGGTTCCAAATGTGACTGCACCAATGTTATATCCGCACTTACGACTGTTCCAAGGTTATAACTGCAAGTCATACTGTGCGGTCAGCAAATAACATTATACAATTCCCACACTGTTCTTTTCCGAGTGCTCTCCAATGAATCGGTCTGCAATGAAGCTCTCCAACGAATTGGTCTGCAATGAATGCTTTCCAACGAATTAGTCTGCAACGAAGCTCTCCAACAAATTGGTCTGCAATCTCTCCGCTGAATTGGTCTGCAACAAATGCTCTCCAACAAATTGGTCTGCCACAAAGCTCTCCAAATGAATTGGTCTGCAACGAAGCTCTCCAACAAATTGGTCTGCAATGAAGCTCTCCAACGAATGCTCTCAATATCTCCGCTGCAGTCTTTTTCAGCTACACCCGTGAACTACATTTCCACTGGGCGCTGATCATTAACCACCAGCACTGCTGCGAGATATCTCTACTTAAATACTGCTTACTCAATACTGCTCTCTACTGCTCTCTATGTTACACTGCTAGATGTTACCCAGTATTATTATCACTCTCTGTCAACTGCAATGATCAATCAATGCACTGACCAATAAGGTAATGTCTCTTATCTAGAAACATTTGTAATTAGCAAATATTTCTAGGAATTGTCGATCACCATTACATCAATGCACTAATTAAATTCCTCAGCTATCAGAGTGCGATCTAAAAACAGCCTTACGAATAAATTCTAGTTTTTTCTGGAGTGCACAAATATGTCTGCCATTTTACAAAACACTACAATATATTAGTAAAGAAAGCTAAATATAACCCAAAATACTAAAACTCAAAATCCATAATACTAAGAGACATCATCCTTAATCTATTTATATGTTTAATTTTCAGAATGCCAACTTACTATTAGCTAAATATATTAACAAACAAAATTTTCAATTTGAATTAAATTTTGTATATATTTAACTGTAAGCAAAAATTTATATGATTTGATTATTATTTTGATTTATTGCTATCATTACTACCATGTTACTTTTTAGGTGAAATAGCAGATTCTGATGAAAGTTATTTTGAATCTTGAGACTTTGCAATCCCTGCCATCTACACTCAGAAATGCTTTATTTTATGCAAGAATGGTTTTGTTATATTCAAAACTTGACCATGTAAAATTATAATTATTCATTTCTAATATTGAAAAATATGATTTTAAGATAAACTTTGTTAGTCTGAATATTTTCAATGATAAAAAGTATAAAGATATAGATCTATATACTCGGAAAATGAATGGGTTTTTCATTAAGTGGAAAGATTTCCAATTGTTTGCAGTTGGTGATTTCAATGAATTTTGAAGATATATGAAATTATCAGAAGAATTATGAGAACAATAACATTGGAATGTGATAGTGGGAAATCTTCTGTAAACTGAATTCAGAGCATGCAGAGAAAAGATCATAATTGCTTATAAACAATATACACACTGAGACAAGTAGGAGAAAATTTATATTTATGGCTTTTGATATTTTTGCTTGCAAAATCATTTAAAACCAATTGAAAAGTGTGTAAACTGACATGCAGGCACTCCATTTTTTAAAAAATAATTTTGCAAAAAAAAGACTATATTTTTTTATTATTTGTGATCTTATATTATATGTTGGGTTAATGAAATAAGCAACACACATTTTATACATATAACATAAAATAAAATATTTATAAACATAAATTGTATGCAATATAATGAAAATTATCATCTACATGTAAATAGAGTATAGTTTTGTAAAATAAATATTGGAAATTTAGATTGTTGCCAATTTGGACTACATCCAGCTTCCCTTTTTATTGTGGACCTATGATAGTCACTATATTTTGTTTCAAGCTCTCTTCATGTACATTGTATATCATGTATAATAGCTCACAATTTGTTGATAAACTTGAATTCCAATAGAAAATATTTTATTTGAATGCAAGTGAGAGTATTTTTCAAATGGATATATAAAACCATGGTACTTTTCTGTCATGTCCTCAAGCCAAGATGCTTTATATTGGCCTATGCAATTTAGAATTTAGATAAAAGATAAGACAACCATTCTTATCTTAATAAAGTCTCTATCTTGTGTTTGGGATTGAGAGTTTTCTCTGTACTCAATGCAACATTGTTGAACTATTATATAAATTATTAAGGTGCATAAATGTAAAGGTGAATCCTTTCTCTTTAATTATATATGTCCTATGTGCTTAATAAATACATTTAACATTACATAGTGGATTAAAATAATAATGTAGTTATTAATAATAAATTGAGGAAACACATATACATTTACTATATGTATTATTCATTCACATTCACTCAAAAAATGAAAATAAAAACCTATTGCATTATATATTTTTTATTAAATAAAATGAATGGTGAAGTGTTAGACTTATAATTAAACATGATTTGGAAGATAATCTTTTTCTTCAAACCCCCCCCCCCCCCGTAGAAATGATATCACAGTCTCACTGTTAGAAAACTTGTTTTGTTGTTTTTAAGCTGCACTGACTCCAGGATGTATACATTTATTTCTATGTATCTTTATCCATTTTAAATTCTCAGTTAAATTCTTCAAACCTTAAGCTATTCAACAATGTTTAATAATTCTTTTTTTCTCTCCATTTATTAAATGCTAGTTTTCATTTTATCATTTAAGAAAAATACTTTACAATTATTTTTTTTTTTTTGGTTTTATAAAACCTTTTACTTAAAACAATTAGAAGAAAATATTATTGCAGTAAATATTGTATCACTTTAAAATTTGGCAAGACTAATAAGAGTGAACCATAAAATGTTTTCATGTAATCCAAATAAACATTATTAATACATATGATCCTACATAGCACTTCAGGACAAAAAATGATTGCTGCTATATTTTAAATTTTAGTAAATATATTAATTTTTATATTTATATATTTTATCTACACTTATTTGTTTGTTTACTGTTTTTGGATAGCATATAATTAAGGTAATGTATATTGATGTATTGTATATTGTGTATTTACTGTATGATTGAAAAGAAATAAATCTATACTTTTAGCAAAATATGTTCCCGGCTACCACGTTAAAACTTTCAAATTACAGTACTTTTGTAAGATTAAATAATTACTGAATAACATCTTTAAACTGTTTCAGAACTTTTTATAAGTTATCCACATTATTCTTTGTTTATTCCATGAATGATATTGGAGATTTTCTATTTTTAGATTTTCATATTCAAACTATTTGAATCTTCTTGAAAGGGCTTTATTTAATAACAAATAACTCTTTCACTTTGAAAGTAATATTAATTAATTTATTTAGTCGATTTAACATATTATCTTGCAGATTAATATTGCCACATTTACTTAATATTTATTCATCATATAATGGCATGTATAGAATCTATTTATTTTGTCCATGCTTACTTTATAGAATATTATACTGTTTGCAAATATATGGTAACTTTTATTAAATTGCATACAATTTATTGTTAATAATAATAATTTAATGTATATGTACAAAGTATATGTTGTTTATTTCACGAATATAGCATATAATATCTGCTTTATACATTGTTTTTATAACTGCAATGTTTTCAGTGGTCATATTGATTACATGATAATCATTTTTTATCAATATCTTTGAGATTTTTTATATAGATAAATTAGCATAATAAAATTAAATAATTTGTGTAAGATAATTTCTATAGACAACTAATTAAAAAGGTTGATTATTTTTGTTATTGTTCAATAGTTATTAGAAGATAACTAATGTATTAAAAATAATTCATATTTACATAATATATCATTCATTATTTCTCATCATAATAAATAGCATTTCAATATGATATTGCATTTATTTACAGGTGGTTTTTATCATCATAACAAAAGATGATGAACTTCTGATTGAGAAAAACATCAATCTTTAAATGTTTTATTATATTTTAATAATATTAATTTAATATTGCATCAGACTAAAAGACTATTAAATATAAGATTTTTTAAAATTTTAATGTAAATATTATTATATAGAATTATATTGCTTTTAAGAATTTTGTTTATCAAATATTGGCTATCAGTAAATTGACATTTTGGGGAAGTTAAGTTTTTTTTGATAGTTCATCATCATCATCATCATTATCAACCATTATCAATCCACTGCAGGATAAAGGTCTCTCCAAGTTCAATCCATCTTTTCCTATCTTTAGCTTCTCTTCTCCACATCACCCCTGCACACTTTATTATTTCATCCATCCATCTCACATGTGGTCTCTTTCTGGGTCTTTTACAGTCTCTTGGAATCCAGTTTAAAATTTCAATTGTCCAACTGTTATCATCTCTTCTAACTATATGTCCAGCCCAACTCCACTTCAGTCTTTTAATTTTTTCAATGAGGTCAGTAACACCTGTTTGTTCTCTTACCCATACATTGCGTTTTCGATCCCTTCTTGTTACTCCCAACATGCATATTAGTAAATTGACCTTTAGAAAAGTTGTTGCTCAATGTTCTTTACTCAACTTGTTATAAATCATTTCTATTTTGGGAATATTCACTCAACATTTCTGATATTTTAAACAAGTTTGTTATTTTTTATGGATGAATAGAATAGTTAGTAAAATGTCAACACTAAAATTAATTTAAAATGATTAACATGTTTAACATGACATTTGAGGAAAATATTGCATTTAGAAAAAAATTCACCTATAGTACCATTTTTAGGAATCCCTTAGAAGTTAAATTATCAGCTTTATTTTTTTAAAAGTTATTTGAGACAAGATGTATTTCTTTTTTTCCACTTCAGAGACTTTTATTTTTTTTTTTTTACAAAATCAGAAGAATTTTTTCCAAAATACAAAACAATAAGATAACTTATAGCTTTTTTTTGTATAAATAATATTTCTTCAGAAGATATGGTAGAAAAATTGTTATTAGTAGAGTTTTAGCTAAAATAAAATGATTAACTTAAATGGAAACCTCTGGGAAGAATTTATTTGAATATTCTAAATCTATATTTTTTAAAAAGTACTTAGGAAATTTTAAAATTTAAGTTGTATTGATTGTTTGATATAATAAAATAAATGTTATTTTAAGCATCATTAGCTCTTATGTCCATTTTCAGATAGAACATTTTTTAAAAGAAAAAAAACTCAATTTGATAAAATTTAAAGATGTTTATTTTTATTAAAATTCATTTAATTTGTCTATTTCATTAGATTTTTTTCTTATGTCCATAAGTATTAACCCAAAATTCATTCATAAGCTCAGCTTCAAAAATAACTAAATATTGACCAAAGTTAATTAAATTATAATCATTTATTCATTCATTAAATCACTGAGCTTAAAGAAATTTTTTATTTTTCCTCACTTATTTTTCAATTTCAATTAGGATTTTTTTTCTTTTAGATGAATGAATTATTTTACTTTCATCAAATATAAATTTATGACCAATTGTGAAAAAATAATATTATGGTTAAAAAAAAAACTTTTTACAGTAGTTTGTTAATTTATCGTATAAGAAAAAAAGGAACAAGTTAAGAGATATTTATTGACTGGATTTGTGTAGAAGAGAGATTCATTCTTTAAATTCTTACCATTAGAAACAAATCTGATAAAGATTTCTTTAAAAAATTTTTGTTAAGTGCTTTCATTTTGATCAACATATTAAGTTCTATACCAATTTCAATTTTAGGCATTTCTGCTAGTTTTTTATTAACTTCATATTTATCTGTACCAAGAGCTTCTTAACTTTTTCCAATTTCTTCTTTTTGATAAATAATTTCAATTTTTTTCAATAATTGATGCAGATGAAATTATTTTAGTGTTAAATTCTTTCATAGATAAACATGAAAGTTCTCGATTACAATGTGATTTATTGTCATGAATTAATTTTTGAGCAGTCTTATTAAAAATCCCAATTATTTAACATGAATAACAAAATTGGTATATATAAAGTAAAATAATATTGGAAATAATATTTGTCTGTAAACTTAATTACAAAAATAATTAATCTATCTTTTACTTTTGAAATTCTATTTAAATTATGAAGTGACATTTAAAAGATAACAAGTATTTAGTTTTCAAGTCTATTTAAATCCTTTTTTTAATTTGCATCAACTGAATAACTATGGGGTACATTTACAATCTGTTGGTTTCTGCTTGTCTTTCTGGAATTTGTACACCGAATATTGAAGTTTGTATAAAAGTTTAAGCTTTTTTGTTTTATACTGATAATAATTAAACTAGTATAACTTCTGTCATAATAGATTGTAAAAAACCTTTAAGGTTGTAATATCTGCTTAAAATTGCAAATTAATGAGCTACAACTTGTTAATTCTTTCCTCATCATTGTTTTTTTTTTACTTGTAAAAAAAAAAAAAAACTGTAACATTGCTTCCAGTATTTTCTGGGAACAGAAATTTCTTGATCCAAACTGTTAACTGCTTATTTCCAGATAACTATTAGATGAAAAGCTCATTCCATTATCATATCTAGACCTGATTGACAGCTTGGGAAAAAGATTAAGCTTAAATTAACTATTTTACTAAAAGTAAAAATTCGATATATAAATAAAAATATTATATATAAAGAACAGATTATTTATTACTTATAAAATCATCTTTTCTAATATGAGAACACTCCATTTATCTTTGGTAGATTAATCAAACATCTGAACTTATAGATAGTTCATTTGTTTTATTTTTTTAAATAAATAAAACATCAAGGGAATTTTAAAAATAAAAAAACATTAAAATATAATTATTGAATAAATTAATAAAAGTTGAATCTTCTCAATATATTGTTGACACCAAGAACATCTATCTCTTTTCTTTATTGCTCTCTCTCACTCAAAATATTACATAAATAAATTTTAATACATTGTACAGACTTAAATCTGCATTTATATATGTAAAATATGTGGGTTTGAACTCAGACTTTCACACAACCTACCATTCTCAGTGCCATCTCATATTGCTGACCCACCTTTTCACACACATGTTGAAAAGATAAATAATCACCAATATACGTATTTCATGCTAAACCAGCAATCATCAGTTGGTCCAGATTACTATCCTCACACTTATATATGATCAGTACTCAGCTTTATATTAAGATAACCAATCTTTATACTTTAATGGACAGGCTAGATTGGCTATCTTAATATAAAGCTGAGTACTGATCATATATATGTGTGAGGATAGTAATCTGGACCAACTGATGATTGCTGGTTTAGCATGAAATATGTATATTGGTGATTATTTATCTTTTCAACATGTGTGCGATCAGGTGGGTCAGCAATATGAGATGGCACTGAGAGTGGTGGGTCATGTGAAAGTCTGAGTTCAAACCCCATAAATAAATTTTATAGAATATGCTTCCAGTAGTATAATTTTGACAACCATATTTGAGTTAGACTGAAGCACATTAATATAAAACAGATTTTACAAAATTTATTTACATATCATTAGTAATTTTTATCACATATACTGTAATGATCAAAAATAGACCTACATATATTTACATTATTATGAATGTGAGCATTTAAGCACTCTTTATAGTTTATGTATACTTGTAAACGATAAAGGAACATTACCTTTAATAGTTCTATGTGTTTTATCTTTCACATCTTAAAATATAGCAAGTGAAATCTACTTAATATTAATATTATTCTTTCCTATTTTTAGTAAGGGTTAGAGATTCTGAGACATTGCACAAGTAATATAGGAAATCTCTTAAAACTGGACCTTTCAGCCTTATATTGCCATACTTCAAAACGTTCTCATTTATAATGCTAGAAATTATAACTTTTTATGGTAGTAATTACATACTTGGTTATATATATATAATCTGAGTTATAATTATTATTTATTATTTACATTTACATGTACATACACAATAATACACTTTACCACACAGCATATAGCTAGTTTTAAAGTAGATCACAAAAATTGAAAACTTGGAGTTAGAATCAATCAAGTCAGAAGTTTAAATTAAGAAATAATAATATGGATTAAATCAGTTAAAGATTTTTATTAAAGCTCAATCTCTCATTAAACATATTTCAGAAAAAAATTACTTACTGATCATCCTAGTAAAGAACAAAATTAAATCATAATAGTAGATACAAGATATAATCCTAATGAATAATAGATATCAAATGTTAGGATTGAAATTTAATACCAGTAAAAATGTAGTACTGTAAATAAAATGTTTTTATAGTCATTCTACTGTGACCAAATCACATTAATATTACAGAGATGATTTAGCAATTTCTAATCATTATCAATATTAATTGTCTCTCAAAAGCCATATAATGGTCAATAAATTAGGCAGTCTTCTCCAAACATTTCTATCTTTTGATCTTCACTTTAAATATTGACTGACATTTTATTCTTTAAAAACATGAATTCTTTCTTGTATTACCATATCTATATTTTTTTTTACATTTTAAGGTCTCCAATAGTACATCTAATTATTTCTTTGCCTCTAATTACATGCTAAATTTACTTCTTTTCTTTAATTTTTTTTTGCTTTTTCTAAGATTTTGACATTATTAGTCTTATTCCTTTCACTCACTTTGCTATTAATTTACTTAGTTTATGGATATTTTTTTTTAGATTTCTCACTATTAGCAAACATTATAAAGAAATCTGGAAAAATTTTAAGATGATAAAGTGATTTTATTAATCCAATTTTGAAAATGTATGCATAAATTTGAAAATCATTAATTACATGGTTTATAACAAATCTTTAAAAATGTAGAAATTAATCCTTGTTGTTGTTATTCAATAGCAATTTTTATTTTCCTTAAACAAGGGATGGGGGAAGATCTTCTCAATCACTTGTCTCAGTTTAGCAGTTATGGAGGAGTGATTTTCCTCACTGTTTAAAAAAAAATTGTAAAATGTTTACTCTGACTAAAAATATATATATAAAATTTAACTTTTTTTTAAATATTCAAGTAAAAGTACACAATAAACAAATACACACACATATATAGTAAAAATATATAACTGTAAAAAATAATATACATTATCATAATAAACACATCTTTAATATAATTTCTGGATATTTTAAATCATGAATAATTAAAATAAAAATGGAATGGTTAAGTGCTCAGAAAGTCGTTTGACGTTCAAGCACTTTCCAACTCTACTAAACCTTGCAGGATATTAAGTAAATGATTTAACTTAAAATGCAAGGTGTAAGCTTAGGCCCTGTACGTGTATGTCATTTCTATTCTCAGAGGGAAATCTAGACCATATTTAATACACTATTTTTATGACCATCTTACTGATTCTTATCTGACTAGCTGTATGGAAGGTATTTTAGTCTTCAAAATACTAGGAGTCTAATTAATGTCCAACAATTGTAGGATTATTTTTTTCTTTTACTAAATATATAATAGTAAGCAAATTATTTTTCCATGAGGTTCTACCAATACTTCTACTTAACCAAGTAATTTTAACATGTTCACTCACATTAATAGCATTAATATTTATTTTTCCTAATAGGATTTTAGTGTAATCAGCTGTTAGTCCACTCCAGTTTTCCTCTGCCATTATAGATATGTCTGAGACATTGTCTATTTTCATGTTATTCCTGAAAACTTGCAATTCTATCATAAATTGCTTTGTTCCAGTAATGTTTATTTTTTATGATTTGGTTTTCTTATTATCTTTATAGATATAATAAACATCTCCATACTTCCCCATTCTTTTTAAATACATATAAATAAACATATAATAAAAGACAAATGACCCCCAGTGGATTTTTTAAAATCCCTATTATCAGTTTTTTGACATAAATGGTCTTTAAGTTAACATTTCAAGCAATAGAAATTCATGTTAGCATTGTGGAAATTTTTTTATTGGAAAATCCCCTTCCCTAAATCTAGATTTTTTTTAAATAAAAAAATCAGATACAAAATGCTTATCACATCACAATTCCATTCATAAAAAAAAATTAAAGTTAAAGAGAAAATTCAGTGATTGATTTCTAAGAGAATGCTAGTTGAAACATCAGAATGAGCCCCATCTATAATACTAATAACAAACCTAAGGTCAGATTCAGATATATAGCAATTATAGATAACACCAATTAATAAGTACTTAAACAAGAGAGCATGTCCATTGCTGAATGTAAAAGGTATAGTAATATTTTCATCATACTCCACCTTTCATTAATTATTTATTACACACAGTTTAATCGAAAATATTGATTCTGATCCTTTTGGATGGTCTATTTAAATGTAACAGGCTAACATTTGGTATTATAAGGGCATCAAATATTGATCAAAAAAGATTAAACCTTTCAAAATTCAGGCTAAAATTAAATGCACACAAAAGTTTATAAAATACAAACAAAATATTTTTAAGACACATAATTTCAAATAAAACTCATCTCCAGACAAAATGTGACCAGACTAAGAATGTTAAAAAGCTCAGCATTTTTTGGTCTGATAAATTACTTTGAAAGTTTTTTGTATAAAATATGACAAAAATAAAACTATTTTATGAATTAGTGAAAAAAAATCAAAAGTGGGTTTGATTGTAAATCCATAAGAAAGCATTTACATAACTGTTCTCATCTGAAAAGTTATGAGCTCATTTCAATAATCATTTATGAGTACAATTAATGAGAGATGCTTCAGAATGAGAAGTGATTTGTCATCCAAGTTACAAAGGCTAACAGCTAATAGCTTACACATTGAAAATCCCTTGAAAAGCTGAGAGAAAATGTAACTAGATTAACAAAGAAACATGTTCAGGCTAAAAAAGTTTTCCCCAATATTTGTTTAGTCAACTTTTCTAAATAATAACTGACCACAAATTATTAGTAAGGATATTAGCCAATAATAAGCTAGCTTTAGACCATTTGAGTCTGAATATGTTGAGTTGGAGAAATGTACTTTCAGGATATGGTATTCAATTAATACAGACAAGGGAAATAAATTTTGCATGCAGATGCTTTATCTAAAAACACAGATAAAAATAAACTTTATAGTAATAGAGATAAATGATATAGATGTACTAAAATTGGGAAACTTAACAGCAAAACATTATGATTGACAACACTCATAAGCTAGATCTGTAAAGGCTGGACAATTAGTAAATTGGAAAGCCTTGTTTCAAAATTTTGGATGAACTATGAAAACTTAATCAATCTACAAAGGTTGCATGTTAAGGGCATAGACTTCTCATGCTATCCAAGAATAAATAAAGAATTTTAATTTTACACAAAGGTCATCCACACATTGTTATGTGAAAGCATTGGTGTGCATAACAACAGTCATTGGGAAATGCATGAAAATGTAGTTATGACCAATTCACATATGCTTACTCTAAATGGGTAAAAAATATGGTATTATAAAGAATACAAATGCTTATGAAACCATAGAAATATAGAAATTTTTTCAGGACTTGAATTGCTGAAAGTGATTGTTCCAGATAATGGAACAGGATTTATTGCACCAAAACCAGAAGAATACTCCATGAGTAAAGGTATTAAACATATCTATAAACCACCACACCACCAGGACTTGATTGGCTAAAAACACTGTTTACCAAATAAAAAAGGCACTTAAAAAAACTAATAGCATGAAAGTGCAGGAAGTTTATATGCTACATCAACATTCATACCATTAATGATTATTTAGAAAAACTTTAGAAAAACTGATGATGTGTAGAAAATTGTAAATTAAATTAACAATGTTAGTCCCAAAAGAGACTGAACAACACCATTACTGTGATATTAAAGACAAAAATGTAATAAAAAAAACAAAATATATTTGAAAGTTAATAAGCAAAAAATGGCTCAATGGAATGATTTGGGAAAATTATCCAAATAAGTGTTGCAGTGTTATTAAATAATGACACTGAATATTAGTACATGTAAATCATGTTATTGATGGCAGAATGAGAACCAAAATGGAAATGATCTTTGAAGATGGGAAAAAACCATAACAAACCAAGAAATAGTCAGGTTAAAATAAGATAAAGAAATTTCATCATATGACAAGCAGATTGAACAGATTACAGGGAAATGAATGAAATCAAAATTCACCAAAAAATAAAAATAAATAAGTCCATTAAATAAATGAAAATAGAATCACAGAATGGGCATAGATCACTGAGATACCAAAGTCACAAGTAAAGACTAAAGAAATTAGAAAATTATGTAGAATACAGATTATGCCCCAATAAATAAAATTTGAAGCAAAGAAAATGAAAAGCAAAATAAAATAATAAAAAAATAGTCTAGAATTAATTAGATGTACTTAAAAAATGAAATTAATTAACTTTGGGAATTATCTATAATTAAATGCAATGGAAAAATAATTGACAAAAATAAAACATTTCAGACAACAAAAGAACTTAATTGATGCAGATTTATATTTACAGAATTATCCTGATTTAAATCTAGTTAATCAAAATGTCTGAATTTATCTCATTGGATAGAATAATCTAGAATGAACAAAAGAACAAATTATATATATAAATCATTGCAAAGAAAGAGCTTTTTCTGAGTTTTTGCGATTTTCTGAAAACTATAGTTTAAAGCAGTGAAAAAATTCATCGAAGGGTTATTTCTTCTGGAGATTCAGTCCTCCTAGGCTAAAAAGCAACTAGGGAACTGAACAAGCATCCTCAATCTTTATTATGATTTTATAAGCTTCAAGGTGTAATAAGCTGTAAATGAACAGAAAAGGTAGCATGAAATTACAATAAGAGCCTACACATAGTTAAGAAGATATTCTAAAAAAAAATGGTATAGATATAGTATTAACTTGTAGTTAAATGCTAATAATAAAATAAGAATTTTTTGACGATAATGAGATGTTAAATGTTGTTTATATTGAACATATTAAATTATATATTTGCTTATAATATATAGTTCATAGTTTATTGCATTCTGCATTAAATTACTTATTTTAGTAAATTATTTATTTGAGTCTGATTCCTAAAATATTAAACTTTCAAAAAGATAATTGGGAGTGCCTTGGAAATAATAATAATGTTCAATTTAGACAAATTATATTAATGATCAAACAATCTAAAGAACACATGATATTTCTACTTATGATCATCCAAAATTTGATGTTAGTAGATAACATAGCTACCAAATAAAAATAACTTGACTTCCTTACTTTTAATGTAAAATACAACTACCATCTAGGATTCATTGATTACTCAAGTGTGCAGAATATGGCTCTGGAATAAAATGAAAATAACTGCTCACAAAAACTATCCCCAATATGATGAGATAAAGATAATTTATATCATGAAAGAACCACTGATTACAGATTCATTAAGCTTGGATAATAATAAAAATAAACGCAGGCATACAATATATTGTTAATGTATATTTAATATTCCAATAAAAAAACATTTTGGATATCTTATATATGGAATTACAAGTGATAGCTTATGACTTTCAATTATAAAAATCTTATTTATAGATTGGAAGTAGCAAATGTGTCTTTAATAATATTGCTTTTACAAATGAAACTTTTGTTATCTTAATACAGAACATATAAATAAAAGACTTTCACCTTCTTAAAATTAATAATAATTATAATTCAGATATAATCTTTTGAATTTTTGTTTTCTTTTTTATTCATTGTCTTTCTAGTTGATTTTTTCTTCTAGAATTAGACTAGTATATTCTTTTATGAGTCGTTATTAATGATGGATGATGCTATACTGAAATACAAAAGAAATATAACCAATATTATATTACTTGTTAAACTGTTCAATGGAAACATCGCAGGTGTACATCAGTTTAATAAAGTTATTTAATTTAATTTGTAAATCACTGTCCTAAGTCATTTATAAAATCTATAATACCACTTTTAAATGTATATTGAAATTATAGAATATTAAAAATTTCTACATTTCTTTTTTTACAATTACATATAACATTTTACTAATAAAATAATAATTTTTTTATGGACAATACCAACATTAACGTTACTTGATCATCTCATATACTTTTAAGAATAATTATTTTCATCTTAATCTAGAGCCAAATTATGTAAACTTAAGTAATCAACAGACTCCAGATTGTGCCATGATAATGCCCTCCAAAGTAATTTCTATTTTTTGCTTTCATTAATGAAGACTCAGATTTAAAACTGGAAGTAATGCACTTAATCACCTAGAATCCAAGAGCCTAAAATTAACAAGATTTTAAATCCAAACTCACTCACTTCATAGATGTACCAAAAACTGTAGTGGATATGGGATATTTAGCACTATACCATCTGATTTTGATAACTCAAGCTTGCAATAAAGAACTCTAGAGTAGGAAGAAAATGTGCTCTTGGCTGTTTATGTACATTTTAAAACAAATTATTATTTGACCCCCTTATCTTTGCATAGCATTGATTATTAAATTTCATCATTTTTTAAATATGGCATAATACAATACTTTTTTTTGCTTCATCTTCCTAAGAGATCATTGTTTTATATCATAATTATAGTAGACTGCTCAGCTAATGTATTCTACGTACACATGTATAACACTTTCTCAGTAATGGATACAAAATCTAGCATCTACATGTTCGAAAAACTTTGACTAACTGCTCAGAAATAGATTCAGTGAAATAATTATCCAATTAATAGAAGAATAGTTAAGTCAACAAGTGCTAGTTATTCAATGATAAGATGAGATTTATGGTTAAGATTACTCTGTAGTTTAAATACTCCTACTAAATGACCTATTCTGGATTGAAGTATATCAGATCAATAGCTGTTCTGCTACAGTATTATCCACTGAAGCCTAATATAAATATCTCTAAATTGTGAATTTTTACTATTAATGAACTAGTGAAAGCAATCCACTTCTTAATTCAATCTCCTTTTAAGCAGGTAGTTTAATCTGATTTATATGCAAATAATAAAAAAACTCAATGTTGTGGTGGTCATTTATTTGGATTGATGTAACATTAATAATTAACTTATATATAATATATTTAATAAATTAATTAATATTTAATCTGTTTTTATTAAAACAATAACTGATTGTTATGAATTTCCTACAATGTTGAATGTGTAATTATAATTTATAATAACATAAAATAATACATGCTGTTGATTTCTCTGTGCTTCATAAAACTTTTATATCAATCTCACTTTATATCCATATTAAAATGTGAATTGATATTTTCTTATTTATCCCAAATTTAGAATTTATTTCAACATGCATAATTATTGTTTATATATTATTTCAGTAATGTGAAGTTAGTTAGTTTTTTTATTTGAGTTGATTTTACTTATATATATTGACAAAGACTTCATCCAATGATAAAGAAACTGAGTTACCAGAAATCATAGACATAGTTTTTGTTACCAGACAAATGCACCAATTGTATTGCATGCAAAGGCATGACTTATGCAGTGCTTTTCTCAATTTAATGAATCTGTGTTATTTATTAATTGAAAAGGTTTGTGGCATTGTTTCTAATTAAATAATTATCTACCAAAATCATTTATGGTTTATAAAAAAACTATTATGAGACTGATATCTTTCAGAAAATTTGAGGACATTGCCAGGACTGTTTTAATACTTGATCATGCTCTTTTTAAAACTGCATTCAATTATTGATACAAATTATATGAAACACTGGAATATAAACTTATTCATAGAGCAACATTATGTTACATATTTTATAATTGTAATTTATTTATCTGAGTAAATTAAAATTATTACAATTTCATCCATTTTGTTATCTGAAACTATAACCTATCAGCACCTCTCTCCATACAGTAGTGCCATTCAATTTAAGCCATTGTAATCCATGGATTCTAGAAGGTTTTTGCATCAAAATCTCTCTAGCTCACACATCCAATATCCATCAGACTAGTTTTTAACTTGTGGACTTCATTAGTGAGGAGCATTAAATATGGGAGCAATGCACTTAGAGACAGTGATTTTGATGCACAAATTTTCTAGCATCCATTGATTACTATGACTTCCAATGGGTGGCACTATTGTCTGGAAAGAGTTGCCATTGTCTTAACAACTTGTATAAGCATAAAAAATGATGATCATGTGATGTTTTAGTGATATAATTATATACTAACTTAATTAATTACAAAAATTTCCATTAAAAATGTTTTAGTATTTTTGAATATCATTGTCTGATTTAATTTTCATGTAACAATGTGAATATGAGTTTTAAGTGGCCATTTTTGTCTGATAAATAGATGATATAAGAACATAGAAGTTATTTTCAAATTTATTAGAAAATGATTACACTATTATAATAATATATTCAAACTTAGTTATTTCTTGAATAGGTTTCTATTTTCAGCATTATATATTTAATAGTTATAATTTATTTACAGACTTATTATAATGCGCAAATACGCGCACAACAACCGAGCTTCATCAGGATCAAATAACAATATATTATAAACTCAAAATAATTATAATATCTAAATAATAATGCCCGAGTGCTTTCAAGAGAACTTAGCTCTCATAATCATGGGCAACAAAGAATAAGCATAGCGTGTTGGTATATGCTAAAATATGCTGATATATGTAAATTAGTTGAAAATAAATGCGTCAGCTCTAAATGAACCATTTCTTAGAGATTTTGTAACACGCATCTTTCCTATTCATAGCCTTATCATCAATAGCAATAAAACATGCTTATTTTAGCATATACCAACACGCTATGCTTATTCTTTGTTGCCCATGATTATGAGAGCTAAGTTCTCTTGAAAGCGCTCGGGCATTATTATTTAGATATTATAATTATTTTGAGTTTATAATATATTGTTATTTGATCCTGATGAAGCTCGGTTGTTGTGCGCGTATTTGCGCATTAAAATTATATACATGTATAGTAAGCACCTGAGTTTAATAATTTCTTTTTACAGACTTATTAAAATTGTTAAAATTTCATCTGGTTATTATTTGAAAAATAGCTTGGTTAATATTATGAAAATCACTGTTGATAAAAATATTTTGGCTTTTCTGAATATCAGTGTTTTAATTATTTACTATACTGTATAATAATTTCGAAGTCAGATAAAAGTATATCATCTTTTGTCTAAACAATAGATTGACAATGATACAAGCATAACAGACATTATTGCAAGTTTCTAAATGCTTCTTTGGAAATCTGACCAGTGAATTATTATAGTAATGTATTCAGACCTAATTGTTCTATGTTATATATATATATAGTAATAAAATCCTGTTGTATGTCACATGATCTATATAGCTTGCATTTACCAATATGTAATATAAAGAGCATTTCAATAGCTCAAACAAGCTTTTTTTATTATGATAAATGCTACAAGAGAAAGCATTCAACATGATTTTTATTACTATTATTATTTTGCTGTTGGGGTCTTTGGCTAAATTAAACTACAAAGCCCATTAATATATGGGATATCTGAATTAAGTTCAGACCCATATAATTATTTCAGTTGGAGAGCTTAATTTAAAGACTTGTAGATGTATAAAAATTTAAAATCTTTGCACTACATCTTTTTAATTGTTACTTTGCTTCATTACATCTTTGATAAAAAATTATTTATAAAAATACACAGAAAATTCCCGTCAAATTTCTAACATATATATATAATGAAATATTTTTATTTATAAGCATTTGAATTGTTATTATTATATTCATAATAAGTAAAATATCTTGAATGTCTATGAATTATAATACTAACAAAAAAACTTATTCATATTTCTACGCATTTTGAATCTATATGCTACTCAAATAAGTTGATCAATTTTTATACCAATTCAAATTATAAAATTTATTCATAAAACTTCAAAAACTTTACATATTAATGTAATTATATTATAGTATATTATATACCTACAATTATTTTTTAAATATAAAATTATTAAATTTCATAACTTATAATATGTAAAGATTGAATATATCTTATAATCACAACTAAATATATGCAAAAACTTACGCTATTTTTTCCTCCTTGCTCTCTATTAAACTAAATATATTTTATTTATAATTTTAAAAAATCTACTTTTACTTTTGCAAAGAAATAACTAAAGTTATAAATGTAAACAGCCTTCATAGACACATTAGAGTTAACCGGTCCCATCCAGATGCGCCAGATTTTGCAATTTAATTATTACCTAAACAAAATTTGTTTTCACATCACAAAAAATAGCCAAAGAGTAAAGTAAAAGGTATCTATAATTTGTGATTCTATAATATATTTAATTTTAAAAGTGTATATCACATGTTTAAAACTTTAATTATTTCATGTTTAAAAAAAAATATTTGACATAAGTTGTCAATATCTAAAATTTGAAAATTAAAAAAAATAAAGTCTGTAATTATCGATTTGTTTCGATATTTAAAAACAATAGCAATGGGACATCGGAAATACCGTAATGCTTGCGCATTTAATGTTTTTGGCTACTTCTTTACAAAGTAAAATAAGCTGGTTTATATTGTAACAAAATACATTTAATAGATCAATTTTATTTAAACAAAAAATTTTAATTCATGCACTCAAATTTTTTTTAATTGCTTAAAGTTAAAATCACTCAAACATGAATAAATTTAAGATAAAACTACGAAATTAGTTTTACTACATAAAAAATATAATTTGTACATTTTGTTTTAAAATAGATTGTGTGAAACTTTAGTTCTGTTACAGCTTTAAAATTATAAATTAGCTGTTACAAAATAATTTATTTCACAGTAATCCTTTTTTATTATAATTGTTTTTTTTTTTTCTATTTGCAATCTAGAGTTTTAATAGCTTTTTTGAGGGGGGGGGGGAGTACAATTAAATTTTAAAAAAGATGGTAACTATTAAATCATTTATCTATTCTATTGCTTTTTTATTATAAGAGCTGGAAGTCAATAATTAAAATATAAAAATCTTAAACTTCTTAACTTATTTCTAAATTTTAAACTCTGAATAAAACGGATTCACTTTTTTGTTATTAAAAACAACTGTCGCCATTATCAGCCAGATCAACAAAAGATTTTTAGTATAAATTTTTAATTGTTAATAAAAAATAATGATTGTATTTAAATTATAAATTAAACAAATTTACTATTACTTTCAGAAACAAACAGCGAAAACACCAGACAAATGCAAAATAGCCCCCATGACAGATTTAGACTAGACCTGTGTAATGTAAATGCCCTTTAAAAAAAATCAACTAAACATAAATATCTTAAACTTTTGATCTTAGTTTTTTGTTAAAGCATTTTGTTTTATTAATCACTAAATAAATAAATAATTTTTATATACTGAAAATTTCACTTCATTCAGTTTAATAAACAAAGGGCAATATTTCTATATGACTACACGCACACATTGTGAAATATATACACTGTATTACAAAATCTGTTTAGATCTGTCTGTAATGCATGGATGAACACAGTAAAAGAGAGAGAAAAAAGGCCAATTAAGTGGAAGTATTTGTGATAAGTTTTCCACAGCAAAATAATCATCACTTTTATTAACCACAATTTTTATCAATCTTAAGCAATGGCATTTGGAAAATGGAATATTGTTTTTATTATTATATAAACTACAATATTAGATTGTGAAATCACATTTTCATCCTTTTCTACAGAAATTTTGATTTTAGCCTTATTATTTTTTTGTGTGTGTACAGAAATAAATGCTCACACTATAAAAAAACAACGATGAGAACAAGTTTAGTAAATAAGAAAGCAGTGCAATCAATAAATTGCTTTGGGACAAAGGTTTTATCTTGGCAAAGTTTATGTGATAGGTAGCTTGATTTAGGAATTCTCCTATCTATCATGAAATTTAAAAAAAAAAAACTAAAAGTTATTTAAAGACATCCAATCCCACACAATTTGATTAGAAAGTCTGATTTATCATTAATTCAAATGATGGAATTACTGTAAAATCACTAATAATAATGGTATGAAAAAAGTAATGGAATATTAACAATATTTTAATTTAAAGTTTTTTTTCTCTGAAAATAAATATAAGGAATATGTGAACATTGTTTGATGAGGTTTTTCAATACTTGAATGAAAGATAGCTTTTGTAGATAAAAATTTAAGATTGGCAAAGTTGCTCTGAATGAAACTCATAATTCCTTGCAGTAGATATTTATAAATGTTTTGTAAGAACTGAATATCTAATATATAATGTTTTTGTCAAGTGTTGTTAGCAGACAGGTCAGTACAGCCAACTTGCAAGCAAGCAGTTAGTTGCAGATGGTTGTTGCAGGTTCACCTACCGGCCGATGCTATGACATATGAAAAAAAAAATGTTTGCAGATTTTGGATTAGCTGTAAAGTCTATAATGCAATTTTATATTTAAAAAATTCTTCAGTGCGTCAATGAAAGGAAATGCCATTGAAATTTATTTTGCACAATGCTGTTTGTAACCATTTTTTTCACTACTATGCTACAAAGTTAGATTACCAATAAGTCAAAAAAATTTTTTTGTGGCTAGTATTATATTACACTTATTGATAGAAATGATGAATATTGGCCTAAAGTTATTGGAAATAACAATATAGCTTCTAAGAAGTCAAGTGATCTAATAATATTAAATTTTTATACAACATATGGATGGATTATTATGAACACTTTATTTTAGGGGAAAAAAATTGGTTGCATTTGTTCTCAAAACAATTACTTCTAATAGGTTGCATTTATAGTTAGAAGTCAGAATGAAGAATTTCATATTACACTTGCATTAATAAATTGCAAATTTTTGGGCAGATCATAAACTAGTAGGCTTCAAATTAAAATTGTAGTTCCTGAAAATAGGTCATATTTAAAGTAAATTGGTATGAAATTTGATGTTTTTTAATAAGCAAAGACTATTAATGCTAATTTCAGCATCTATTAATACTAAAATCACTAGTTTGAATTTTTTAGATTTTTATATTACATACATGAGGAATTTTCTTAAAGAAATATTTTGGATCCAAAAAGTCTATTTTGGGATTGACTAAAAAGAAAAATTGTGATCTATTCTCTGGCAATGATTCAATTATAGGTGATCTGATTAAAAAAACAAAAAACATAAAATATATTTCACTTGACGGAATAATAAAAATAAATGTGAAGCTTCATAAGCAATCTAAATATTTAACAGCAGATGTTCAGCAATGAATGAAAAGGATTACAAATAATTGTTGGACTAAAACTACAATGAAGACATATACTGATTGTGACCACTTTAGGTATTCAGGTTAATGAAGTTAAAACTGCTATTTATAATCTTAAAAAAAGAAAATGTTTCAGAGCCTATTGTGAATTTTGGATAAGTTTTAGCCTATTGTCACTATATGTTAAAAGTTTTGGAATATTTTAAACATACGTATATGGATTTGTAAAATAATATAGATGCTATTGCACCTGAACGCAAAGCTATTTTATGCTTAAAACAAAATAAAATTATACTATTATGCAAGTGCTTTCAAGAGACATGCTCTCATCTTCATAGCTCTAAATGAATTAATGATATGAAAATTATGCAAAGTTTAAGATTAATTGCTCCATTTTCTTGAGATTGTGAAGCATGTGTCCTTGTGGTTGCTGGCATTGCAATCCATCACTATGAAGCAGGCCTCCTTCACTTTTCTTTTTAAATCGTGCCTTTCTTTGCAGACTAGGCTGCCATCTTGAGGTTCACACTGGTGTCTTGTTATTTTTTGATAAATTGCAAATGTCTCTTGAAAGCACTCACAAAATAGTATAATTTTATTTTGTTTTAAGCATAAAATAGCTTTGCGTTCAGGTGCAATAGCGCCTATATTATTTTACAAGTATATTTTTTCACGCAAAGTTTTTGAATTATATTTGAATTACAACATATATGGATTTCTAAATTTTATCACTTGATGTTAAAGATGCTTCTATTGTTTCAATTTTTAAAAATAAAAAAGATAAAAAACTGCAATAATTATCTTAAAAGATTATTATTATTCACTACTGTTATAATTAATTGTCTCAGTTCTGCACTACCTTTCTTAGTTTATATTACTACAGCAAAAATGTTTTCAAGAAGTCTGTTGAATGATTACCAGAAATTAATGTGGTGTTAAAAATTCAAAAAGCACTACAGACATTGTTGCTATTGCCAGGAAAATATAAGAAAAGTGTGATCTTTTGTTGATTTAATTACGTCATTTGATTCAAGTAATCAAACAAGTTTCTGGCATTGGAACTTAATTGATTTTTTATTAAAGTCTGTTTATATTATAAAGTTATTACATTATAAAATAAAAAGAAGTGTTATTATTGTTGTTGAAAAAAACCTGTGTAATTCTTAATGAATATAGTGTTAATGAGATTGGGCATTAACTTTGTATATCATTCTTATGACAGTGATCATAGAATAGTTCATAAGCAGATTCTGAAGGTAGGCATCAAGGTATAATAAGAATTTGTTGGAGTAAATTTTAATTTGACTCAATTGAAAGCAAAAACAAGAATTTCTATATACTGCCAATTATACTATTCTTTGCATTTTAAAAGATAATCTACAACATATTCTTAATATTTAGACTAAACTCACTAGAGACTTCAGTGTTAATAATTCATGTTCAAAAAATTAATCTTTCATCACTTTCCCAACAACTTTTAGCTTAAAAGATTATTAATTTGATAATATGAATCAATTTAAATATCTTGGCATATTTTCAAATAAAAAGGTAGACTTAATGTTGACACGTAATAAAGATTCCAACATATTGTTTTTGCTTTTCAGGTTAAAATATAAACATTTTATTATAATAAGAAAGCTACCATAAGTCAGTTATTTATATAGTGAGCAGTTATTTTACCTAACTTAATTACAAAAATAGATCTTAATATAAATTCTGTAAAAATTTCATTTAAGAATGCTTTACAATATTGTAAAAATGTAATGAAAAGATCATAAAATTTTAGTCAGCTTACTGATTATGATGCTAAAGGGTTTTTTATCGCAATGGCATGCCTTTGTTGAGGTGGAAATGTAAAAGAAATAATAAAAGTATTTTGTGACAAATTTGAGCAATGTTATCATTGAAAAGGCAGACTCATTTATGTTTAAAGATTATATAAAAATATTCTAAAAAGTGCAGTATTGATTGTTGTCATTGAAAAACAAAACTGAAAATAGAAGACAATAGTCAGCTATAATTAGACAAAAAAGTTGAAGTTTTTTAATAACTAACTCACTGCAAAAGAGACTAAAAGACAACAACACAAAATGTCAAAAAAAAAAAACAAGCTAAAGGACCAGATTGTGATATATAAAGTTTATGTTTTATAATTTGATTTACAGTCATCCATAACTCATCTTTAAGACTTTAATGTTTAGTCCCTTTTACTTTTCTGAAATTAAAGCAGACATACTTGTATGCAAAAGCTACTAATCAATGAATATAAGTTTATAAAGGCATATTTTTAGTAAGACTAATTCACAACAATTATTTTTAAAAAATATAAAAATTATTAATGTTTTTTATTAAAATAAAATATTTTATATTTCATTTAATCTTAAAGATAAATTTTAAATCTAAAGTTCATGTATGTATAATATTATTTATTGTAAAAAGAAAACAAATACAATCCATTATATTATTTTTTGCATATAAATAAATAAAACTAAAAGAAGCTTTTTTGTATTAAACAATACATTATTTGTTGTTATGTAAACGTTTTTATTTATTTATTATTATTTACATACAAGAACATGCTAATCTGTATACTTTCAACTTTTATCTCCATTCCCACAAGCCTATCTACTGTTAACATTCTATTCTTATACTTTAAACATTTGGTTGTAGAAATGGGAGGGGGGAGACATATTAATAGTTTCTAGGTTTAAAATGTACTTTTAAGATTAAAAATAATATAATAATTAAAAAAAAACATCCTATCATCCTTGTAGTGATAAGAGAGTGGAAGTAAGTATTGAACATTTTGAAAATATAATAATTTCTAAAGTAATAAAACACTAGTAGTGTTGTTTGTCCCCTAAATGGGTGTTGTTTTTAAAATTTATTTTTAATAACATTCAAAAACAAAAAAAAAAAAAAAAAAAAAAAAGGGGGGGGCCCCCCGGGGGGGGGGGTTTTTATTTCTATATTACAAAATAATTTTGTGGAGAAAAGTTTGTTGAAAATATGCCCATATAAAATAAATTTGTTTTAAATATACATTAATTAATAAAAAATAACAATGTAAAGCAATGTCTGTCAAACTGTGTGCTGTGACACATTAGTGTGCTACAAGAGATTCCTGATGTGCCATGAAAGATTTAAGAGTATAGGTAAATAATGTGCAAAGACTCTATGGACTATTTGACTGTGAGTCACCCTGTGTTAGTCTTGGGAAAGATCTGAAAGGATTTGCAAAGTCAGAGTGTGTTCTGGAACAATATCATGTCAAGTATATATAATGGCAGCAATCGGAGTAGGGAAGTAATCATCTCAGCAAAATGTGTACTGTGATTAAAATAAACTGAATGATTTATATAAATATTAGTGATAGTGATTAGTTAGGAATTAGTTAGTTTAAAATAGTTGTAGTTGTAAATATAAAGTAAACTATTGTAAATATAAACTAGTCACATCATATGATGAACAGCAGTTTTACTACAATATATTGCATTTCTGCATTAATCAAGTTAAACCAGGATTGTCCGTAAGTAAATTGCTTAATAGTTCTAGTAGTTTTTATGATTTATTTATAATTTATATGAATTATTTTATGTTAATTTTAATTAATTTTTAGTGAAGATAAAATATTTTAAACATGGATAAATTTTTATTGAGACCTCAGAAAAATGAGAGAGTCATAGCAAACAAGACAAACACCAGAACAAAAAGTTCACATCATCAAAATGAAAATATAATACAAATTACATCCAATATTGTTTTATATTATCAAGAAAAGCAACTCTGTTCCATTTTATATGATTTGTTCAACAACACTCTCAAATAAAGTGATGGTTCCCAATAAACATCAGCATCATTTATTGACAAATTATCCACAACATAAAGATAAACCAAATGAATACTTTTAAATGCTAAAAAATAATTAAAAAATTCAATCAAAAAGGCTGAAGAAATTTTACTCGATTCACAAGAAAGCTCAAACCACTAGTTACAAGATTGCCCAGCTTTTGGCAAAGAAAAATCTGATGCTGAAAACATTATTTTTACCAGCCTTGGAGATCACCATTGGCACAATGATTAGTGAATGAAACCATCAAACAAATTAAGACCATTCTTTCACCAGTACACACAATTTCTTGTAAAATTCAAGAGATTTTACAAGACATTGATGATCAGCTCTGCGAACATTTCACTGTGGGCCTTACAAATCGATGAAAGTATAGACATCAGCAACAAATCACAACTAATTTCATTTATGGAAATTATCAAAGGTGGTAAAATCATAAATCAGGGTTTTTTTTTGCTGTGAATTGAAGGAAAGAATAACAGGAGATATCTTTAACATGGTAAATTGAGAGGGATGCAGTGGCAAACTTATATTTGCTTTTGCACTGATGGTACTCCATCCATGCAGGGTTAGGAAAAAAGCTTTATGGCTCATGCATTATAAAAAAAACACAAGGTAAAATTATACATTGCATAGTGCACCACAAAGTTTTAGTATCAAAATCTGTACCTGATAGTCCTGAAGATAATGGTGAATGTTGTTAAAGTGGTGAATTTCATAAATCACATTCCCTACATTGCAGACTTTTTGCATCCCTATGTGAAACAATGGATTTTGATTTTAAGTGTTTATTGTTTTATACAGAAGTGTGATAGCTGTTGAAAGAAAAAGTGCTTGTGCAATTTATCTCATTAAGAACTGAAATAATGTTTTTTTTAATGCTGAAATTTCTAGATTTGAATTTCTTAATGATGATACTTGGTGGATGGATGTAGCATTTATCAATGATCTTTTTGATAATTTAAACATTTTAAATTTGAGTCTGCAAGGAGTGAATCAAAATATCCTTACAATTTCAGGCAAATTAAAGTCTTTCACCGACAAGTTAGAACTGTGGACTAGGAAAGTTAAAAACTCACAGCTTGATTGCTTCCCAGGAATAGAGGTTTTATCAAACAAATTAAAAATTTTGTGAGAAATGCAGAAGACAGTAGAAAATCTATGTGTATCATTAAGTATTTTCCATCACTTGATTATCAAATATACCAGTGAGTCATCAATTCTTTTGCAAGATAAGATAGTACACACCTGCCATTAACATTAACAGAAGAAGAACATTTAATAGACTTGAAAAATAATCCTGTGCACAAAACCTCATTTTCTGTGCTATAATTGTCAGAATTTTAGATTTCACTTTGGAGCCAATATCATTGATTATCTATTACAGCTGTTAAATCTCTGTTGACTTTTGGATTATCATATCTTTGCAAATTGGGTTTCTTGGCACTTATGGAAATGAAATAAAAAAGGAGTAATGATTATAGTTGGTAGATGAGGAGTTTGTTTATCTAATTTAGAGCCATGTTTTGACAAAATTATTTCTCAAAATCTATTTCATTCTTCGCACTAATAACATTATTATTGTATTATATTATCTATATATATTATATGTTCATACAATAATGTTATTTTATTGTTATTATAATTAGAATTTATTTATTTTTATTTATACTAATAAGGTATATTTAATTTTGTTGGGATTTTTGTTTAGTGTCCCCAAAAAATAGATTCTCCTTGCCCAGTTTGCCTAAGGTAAAAAAGTATGGCAGACACTTATGTAAAGCATTAAAAGAGTACTGTGGGGTTTAGACAAAATGAAAAGACTTCTGTTTAAAATACAACTCAGATGTGGTTTACATACCCCCCCAATATCAACAACCATATGATTAAAATGCAGATTGATCCACTAACTATATATATATTAAGAGCCTTATGATTTAGAAATAGCACACCCACCTGCCTTACGTATGATTTGAAGTTTGAATCTAAAGTAGGTAAAAATCTTTTTGAAAGACAGATAATTTTTTTTTCTAGGTAATTGCTCATAGTCGTTCAACTGTTTATCAGCACATGGGTATCTAGATATTCTTAGTTAAAAGATAAATTACATAACATTGATAAGCCTGTCTCTGCTTTATAGTTTTTCTTAAGGAATATTGAAGAGATTTTTGCCATACGATGAACTATTTATAAAAAAAACTATTTTATATATACATAAATCTACATACATTTGTACAAATAACACAAATTATATGATCTGAATTTGCCATTACATCGCTGTGATTCAGTTTATTCATTATGTTTCATATTAACAATATATATATAGGTTGTGATAAACAAGAACATATATATATATATTATGAGAAGAGTAATGACACAAATATTTTAGTTTACTACTCATTTTTCAAGAAAAGCTCACAGACACTCCGTTATATTTAAAGCAAATAATTAGGAGGTTATCAAAGATGTAAAAAAAAAAATCCTTTAAATTAAATATTAAGCGTGTGGACCATACAGAGTCTTAGCATACTGAAATTATTTAAAAAATATTCGATAAATAAACGAATACAATTCATATTCACAATGTAAAGATTCTTATCGGTACGTAATTATTATATTGATTTTAATTACAAAAGAAAAAGAAAGAGAGAAATAGAAATTTAAAGGTGAGTTTGCGTTAGCTATACAAAGTACTTTGTCAACATATAAATTAAAAGTAGTTATAAATTTGTAGCTTTATTTTAAAATAATATATATATTTAATTTATATGTTCCTTATTATTATATTGATAAAAAAATCACGTTTCTTTAATGCAATATTTAGTTCAACTGGATTTAATGTTTTCCCATTATAAAGTCATTAAATTGTTTTTAGTTGTATATATAACAAAGATAATAATTAGGAATAAACAGAACATATATGAGTCAGATGCAAATATAAATAAAATTACTAGAAACATAAAGAAAGACAATAATGAAGTAGTCAGAAAAATAAAAACTTGTTTTGAAAATTATTAAAATCTTTAATTTCATCATCAACAACAAAAAATCAACTTACAAATACAGCAAAAATAAAAAGAATATTTAATGCTGTTATGTTGTGATTTAAAAAGAGTATTAATACGGGTATTAAAAATTTTGTCATTGAATACTAGTTTAAAAAAAACCTACTCAGTTACGTATAAAACAGAATTACTTTTTTAAAAGAAGCCGTAAAAAAAAACCCAGGATAACATGACTCATCCGTTTATTAAATTTTGTAAATTTGGTTAAAAGAATTCTAAATATTAATGCTGTCTCATCCCTACAGATGTAACATGTGTCCATTTATATAAATATTTAGATCATGAAGTTTGAATGAAAGAATTTTAGAGATTTGTAACAAAATTAAATACAATCTGTAGATTAGGCAAAACCCTTTATAAAATATAAACACCAATCTGCACTTGGTTGTGCAACTTAAACAGAAATGATATTGTTTGTATATAAACCCTAAGAAAGAAGTTATCCGGACACCCTCTCTATATAAAATTGTTAAGTTAAAAAATATTTTGCTCAAAAATGCGTAAAAAAAAAAAAGTTATCTTAAAAAACCATATGCTGGATTTCAACGTATCGATATCTTATTTTTAAACTTTTTGAAACCTTAAATGAATTATTTTTTTTTTTTTTTGAAAAAAAGCTAAATACTTATAAGCTATACAAATTATAATTTCTAATTTAACAGTCAATAATTACTTCAATGTTTAAAGTATTTTGTCTATAGATGCTTTTTTGAACCTGGTGCTTCAGGGCTATTCTAGCCTTAGCAGAGGCTTTTATCACTTCAAACAAGTTTATTATATAATAAAAATAAATAAATGGATAAAATGTTAGCAATAGAAATAATTTATAGAGACATAAAACTATGTTGAGCCAATAATATGAATTTTTGAGTAAAGCCATTGTAGTTCTTACTTAGGTGTTTAAATCATGCTATTTGTAAGGTTTAAAAATAATATCTGAGTTTTAATTTATAACCTAATAATAAATGAAAGAGATCGTTTGTATATTTATTGAATGATTGTTAATTTGAATTTTCTCCCATTAAAAAATGTTGCATTTATAACTTGTTGAAGTAATTCATATAAATAAATGCATGTGGAAAGCATATTAGAAGCCATTTACATATATTTTCCCAGTGTCTTTAACAATACATTTAAGAAAAATGTAATGGCAGAAATAATTTATAAAAATGTAATATTTATGCATATGAGTGTGAAAAGTTGAATAAAATCAACATAATTATCATGTGGGTATTTGAAGGTTGATATATATATATCTGTAATAAGATTGAAAGTCTATCTCTGGGATTCTCAACTAATAAATAATGACTTAAAATTATTTGAGTATTTTTTTAAAGATTGTTGTTTTGAATTTGCTCTAGTTTAAAAGTGTGACATTTATAATTTAAGCTTTAGACATTCACTAATATAAAAAATAAGTTTGACAGTATTTCCAAATGAATTATCTTGATATCAAAGTAAATCCAGTTATATTTAGATATCAAATAAAACTTGATAGGAAAAGAGCTGCATATATTTTACCGTTAACAACCATGGAAAATGAGGATGCTAAGACAGTCTTTTGTATGAAGAGAATTATGAAATGTTTCAGCCAATTAGAGAAAAGATATCTATCTACAATATAATAGCTCATCATGATAGCTAAAAAGCAATTTAAATGTATAAGAAACCTCAGTTTAAATCTCCTATTAAGATATTCATATTTCTGATATATCATTTATCAAACCCAGAATTGGAAATGAATCAATAATTAACTGTTTCACTTGTGGTAAGTCTTAGAGGCACTAATGTAATAATATGGTGAGGTTCACTTCTTCCCATGTCATATTAGGTTGCTTGTGATAGAAGAATCAATGCGGGCATGATTATTATTAGTTTCTTGGGAAGTGTATCTAAGATTGTAATGTTTCCTGTGGTTATAAAAATCAGGAAAAGAACATGTTTTATCACATTAAAAATACAATTATGGAATTATTCAGAAATAAATGTTGATAAAAAAAGGCTGCATTTATTTTATATTTGTGATTCAAGGCAATCAATGTTAGGATATGTTAATCTTTTGTATGAAAAAAAAAGGCATTTAGTAATTCAAGTTTTGTCAAACAACCAATGTAATTGTTAGCAAATGTTGAACTTAATATCAATATTTACAAACTAGAAAAGTATTGTATTCTTTAATAATAATAGCAGTAATAGTAATAGTTGTAGTAATAGTAGTAATAATATCAGCAGTAGCAGCAGCAGTAGTAATAGTAGTAATAAATTTATGAAAACTAATGTTGATGACTGAATGGAACAATATTTTGAAAGACAAATTTATAATTGATAATGTATCTATGGTATTCACTATTTAGGTCAATCCTTTTATTATATGCAGCGTTTTTCTTTTATGGAAAATATTTAGACTAAATAGATTAAGGAGATCATTATTGAATTAAATGAACTAAATGTATCAATATTGAATGTTGGATTGCAGACATTAATTTTAAATGCTATAAAATTAATGAACAAAGAACTTTGGTTCTATAAATCCAATTCCATTTAAATTAGTAAGTGGTTTTCAGAATCCTAAATGAAATAATTATTTTTCTCCAAAGACACAAAGTGACTCCAACTATTTGAGTAAAAATTTAATCAATATGATGAGCATCAACTATTCTTTAAAACTACATTCAAGATGGGGATTTTATTTGAGATATATTAGCTCAAATGCGGCTGCATTATGGATGGATGCCATAGCCTTGGAACTTATTCTGTTTGCATCAAAGATAAGTTTATTATTAAATATTGTAATAGAAATCTCCAAACTACTTACATTGCGTTCTTAAGAATATTGATAAAATTGACTTACTAGTAGCAGTGTCCTATAGATGATTTTCAAAATGATATAGAAGAGTCGTCTGACTGTGAACTTTTTAAATGATTGAGTCAATAATGAAAAAAATATTCATACTTATATGAAAATAATAATGTCATTGATATATGTCAAATAGACAAACATTAGACCAGTGAAATTATAAAGATATAAGGAACATGGATTATAATTTGATGCAATAGTACACTTAGGCAAACTGCAAAAGATAAGAAACCATTATTAATAGTTCTAGTGTCTTAGTTGAAAGCAGTCATTTATATAAACCAGATTACAATTTGAATATTATTTTATCATTATAATTTTACTTATTAAGATTTGGCATGTCATATCAATTAAAATGTTGAAAAATTGAAACTAAATTGTATGACAGTAATATTAGTTAATACAGTATTACCTATGGGACTGAATAGGTTTTTACTTTTATAAGGAAGCATATAATTTTAATATATGTCTGATATTGTCAATTGCCTCTAATTTAAGCCTAACAGACAGTCGTTTCAATTTTTCATGAAAATAATTCATAATTATATCATAAAATAAAAGTATTAAATTCTATGAGAATGATATTTAACTGAAATATTATCATAGAGTTGAATATTAGAATTTGTTTGATATTCATATGAGATTAGAGAAATTTTTTGATAAGTCTGATATTGCAATTGTCTCCAAGACTTATCAATAGTCTGTTTCAATTTTATATATACACGTTAATAATTGGTTAAATGGATTATTTCCAATGTGGAGAGTAAATATCATATGGACAATGAAGATAATTGATAAAGTGAAGATTGCATATATGAAGAGATGAAATATTAGAATAATTTAAAAAAGTTTTGAATTGATGCACCTAAAATAGTAAGAAATTATGGACCAGTCACTAAATTATCATTGTATAATTCTAGGATTAATAATTTCATAATTAATTAGACAGGTTTTTAAAAACTTCATTTTTGTGATAAATAGTTCAAAATATTGATATTGGGTTTATCACTAATTTTTTGTAAATGATGAATAAATGAAATTTTTTTAAGAAAATGAATCAATTTATAAATTTTGAATCATGAACTAATTCCTGATCATTAAAGATTGGTAATAAAGTTTGCAGGGTTCATAATTCAATTTAAACATCTTGATTTGAGGTTTCTGAATCTTGTTCTTCTATTCTTTTATATTATTATTTGACTTTAAGGTCTTTTGAAAAGTTCAATTTATTGAGAGACTTTTAAGAGAGAAAATGGTCAAATAAATGAAAGATTATAAGCATTAAAAAATTGAAAACTGGTCTTTTAATGCAACTCCTTTTATCAAATTTAGATAAAGTAAAACTAATAATGTTTAAGTGTAAATTTTAATATCTTTTACTAAAGACTTTTCTAGTGCTAAATATCATCTTCATGTATTTTCAGTGCATTGAATAATTTCTCAATAAAATTTACAACTGAAAGCACTTTGTCCATATTTTAACAAATAATTTTAATGTACTGTATAGAATTCTTCTAACATTTTATAATTACAGTTTTGTTTTGGATTATTTATACCTATGGATAGATAGTAAAGTTTTTTGTTTATGTAATGTAAAAAACTTAACAAAAAATGTTAACATTATGTTTTTCATAATTGCTATTATTAATGATATCTCTGATATAAAAACATGTCTGTTTCAAATGATTATTTAACATATAGATGGAATTTATTAATAATTATTTATCTTAATTTAAACATTTGCACGGTGTTAAAATTGTCACTTTGATAAAATAGTTTACAGCAACTCAGTATTAAAAATGGAACAAAACATTTAAGGATTCAAATAAAGGAGTAATAGTCATAAATAAATTCTTAAGTTAGTTAGACAACACCCTTTATATTATCCAAATTTTCAACTCTGTTCATACAATTAATAATATATTTTAAATAAATCAATAAAGACTCAAATGTTTATACAAATATACAGATGTTATTGAATCATATTTAAACTTCAATAAAGAAGTCATAACAAAAACTTGAATGGTTAATAAAAATATTCATAAAAAAATATTGTAACATTATCCAGGAGATAATCTTATATAGACAATTCCAAAGATGAAAATGAACTGAAACAGGTGAAATAATTACATTGTTGTGATTCAACAGATATAGAAAATTAAGTAGTCTAGAATTGTGACTAGATATCAACACTGAAAAATAGTAAAACAGAATTGTAAAATATTTATCTAAAGTTAATAAACTTAATGTGAGTTTAATTCAGGTTCTATATTTCATAGCTGTTCTCTTCCCTATATAACTCAAGAAAACTATTTCATCCAGTCATCTCACATTTCTAGATCTTTTAAAGTCTTATGCTATATTGTTTAAGACTTAAATTGTCTATATATTGTCATTTAATCTAGAAATACTTCATTTCAACTCAAAATCAATTTCTTTCAGTGATGCCAAAGAAACCTTTATATTCTCTCATCCATATGATTCCTTTGTCTCCATATTAAGTTGACCACATTAATTTAAAAAAAGACCTTTTATTTTGAAGAACATAGATATATTTCCTTTTAAAATTAAAATTATTTCAATACAAAACACTCCCACAAAGTTGAATTTAAAATACAATATAACAATTCGTCAATTGCTAAAACAGAGAATCATTAATATAATTAAAATAATTATTTCCAAGTGCTTTCAACTCCTACTAGTCCTTATCAAGGCAGTAAAAAACTCATATTTTCTCCTAAGTGATAAATTCAACATTTCATTGCATTGGCCATGAATGATTAATCAGAAAACTGGTAACAATTAGTTGGAAAACTGATTAATTTTGAATTCATAGCACAAGATGAATTTTGTATAAGATATGATTCTTTAATCTTGCGTTTTTTATTTTATTTATATTAATGATTCTCTGTTTTAGCAATTGACGACTTCATTATATTGTATTTTATAAGTTGTATTAACAGAAGTATTATACTGAAGTTTAATTTAATGATTAATTCCATCAATTTTATAATAAATGGACAAAGTTATTTATAATTGCTAACTTTTTCTAAATTATTTTATAAACCAGTTAATTTTATTATATGCAATAAATTTGTTTCATTTAGTAAATTAAAGCTATTTCTGTATTTTTTTGGTTAATTATTATTTTTCTTGCTTGTCTTTTCAGATAACTATATAATTGTATTACTACCCAGGATCAGGTCTTAACTGTAATGAATACACATTTTTCAGTCTTCAGTGGAACAATACATGATTTAAACAAACCATGTGACCCATTATACATCTTTTTTTGGGGGGGAGGTATTTTAAAATCTTTATAATATAATTGTGATTGGTTTGAAAAATTAATATTCTCAATAGCTATATAAATTTCAACAATGATAGACGGGTTCTACTATATTTTTGTTAGAAAATATTGTTGAATGAGTTATTGGAAAAAATTAAATTTGATCTTAAAATATTGAAAAAGAAAAAGACAACAGTCAATGATATATAAAAACGTTTATTCATTTGAGCTATAGAATTTATATATGACAAAGGATCATTTATGAGTCTTTTTGTGAAATGTAGTAGCTAAAATTATCATAAAAATTGTTGATAAAAATATGGATCAATGATCCATCCAATAACATATTTTCTAACACAATTAATTATAAATGAATGGGTTAATCAATTGGCACCATAAATGAATTTGGAATGTATTATTATTGATATACCATTATATGTCATTAGAGTTTTTGCTGTTATTATTGTTGTTATTATTATTATTATTTTCTTCATATAGACTAGCTTTCTTCATTTTCTTTTTAAAATTTGATTCACAAAGATATATATATTACAATACTTTTAGAATCACTTATCAATTCATTTTTCAAAACTTATTAAAATATTTAAATCAAAATTATTTATAAATTTTACTATCCACTGTTTCAATCATTTCATATATTTATAGGCAAGGATCTTCTAACTAAAATTATGGACAAATAAAAATCATATACATTTTTAAAAATGTAATCTTATATATATACATTTGTATTATACATATATGTATTACCTATTACATCTAGAAAGGCCAGTCTTCATTTCACGAAATATAATAATTACCCCCAATTTTTATCAAAATGTTTTCTCATAGTTAGAAAGATTGTTTCAAATAGAGTCACTAAATATTCACCATATGATTTAGCCTTTATGAATTGACAACCAATTTAACTTTGACTAGTCCAAGTTTTGATCCTTATCCCCATAAATAATTCTATATATGTTTATTAATGTCTTCTATTGTTATATTTGTTATACAATTCCAAGATTCATAATAAATCTTTGAGAATGAAATTAACTATTTTAATTTTTGTTAACAGCCAAAACTCTCTATACCTATTGCCACTCAGTGCAAGCCAGAGTAATCAATGGATGCCACAAGGCTTGTGCATAAAATCCCCATCTAGTGCCTACTCATCAAATATCCCCAGACTAGTTTCTGGCTTGTTGCCTTCATCAGTGAGGAGCCTTGGATCTGAGAGCACTGCACTTAGATCTTAGGATCTAATGCAACCCTACAGCAGCCACCTTTTATCTCTACTTAACTACAAAACCATGAGTCTCAAATTGAAAACACTATAATATTTTCAATCCAAGCTCATTAGCTTATATAGTCATATAGATCTGAACTCAGTTCAGTACCTATATATTTTGGTGTCTTTGGTTTATTGGCTTAATTTTTGTTCTTGAATATTTAATCAAATTGAAAGTTATTAATTTAGTTAAAAATTTATTAGTGAATGAATTATTAAATGTTGAACTGGTTTTTATAACTAATATATCAAGGAATTTAGTTGGTACTATTAAAAACATTGATGGTATATTTTTTAGTTGATATTTTCCAAGGTGAAGATTTGTCTCCTGATACAAGTGATCCAATTATTGTTGAAAGTTTATTTAAGCATTCTAAATGATAAAAATGTTAGAGACTCCTCTGGCAATTTGCATGTCATTGAGACAAATATATTTACCTTCCTTCCTAGGTTTGGGTGATTTAATATAAATTGCAAATAAATCAGAAGAAAGCAGATAGCTTGGGGCATGCCTTTTGTTATCTAAAATATTGGGGGATCTAAGAATGTTTTTTGTTGCTGTTGATTTAGTTTTCATAATTTATCAATCCATATATATATATATATATATTTCATGTGTCATAGCATTAGCCAGGAAGCAAACCCATTAACCCAGGACAACTGCTTCTAAGACAACTGTACTAACCACTCGACCACCAATGCTTGACATCAATCCATATATTTTCTGAGAAAATTAGGCATATGTTCAGCTAAATAATTTAAGTTAATTATGATCAAAGCTGTTTTAAAGTCAATTTTCTAACATACCATTTTATTTGACATGTATTATTGCATTATGCTACATCAAAATAGCATGAGTAATATGCCTTTCAAAAATAAAATAATAGATAGGAATGGATTTAGTTATTAAAAAGGAGCTGAAGTTTACCTAGTATGTATTTTAACAAGTATAACTTTAATTATTATAGGCCTTGAGTTTTAAGTGGAATGGATATTAGGACTTTTGACTATCATAAATGATATTTGCTTGTTAATAACAAAATTATCTATATATTTTTTATTATTTATTTATTTAGTATGTATTTTCTTTTGATAGCTAAAATATCATAAAAAAACATTTATAGATTTCAATCACAAGACAGAAACGCCAGTAGCTTTAAGTCCTTCACTTCTCCACTTTAGCTATAAATTTGGCAATCATTAACTATATGATTTATAGTTTGTGATTTCCTATTATAACAGGATAGGTAATTTTAAACCATCAGGGATCTGAGGAATTATTTGTTTATCCTCAAAAAAATAAAATAAAATTTAATATCAAAGGGATGAAAAATATATAAGTAAGATATTAAAGTAAGTAATATTAAAGTAAGAGATATAAGTAAGAGATATTAAAATAATAGTCAATATTAAAAATATGTAAGTAATGTTATATATTCTAAAAGAGCATGAGACCAAAAGATCTCTGAGAGATCAGGACAGTTAACTCTTCAGAGCAATTACAACTAACTATAAGTATCATTAACCACAAATCCATCAGCATTACAAAGTATAAGTAATATTCAAAATAAGTAACCATTCATCATCATGAATCATCAACAATCAAAATAAATCAGCAGTCAATCTTGTGATTAGATTTGAAATGGGTCTACTGTAGACCAGGCCAACTATTTACCCTTTATCAGCTTGAGGCAATTATTTAACCATTAATTTGGATGCATCAATATAAATGCTAACCCATTAAAATATATAACCATTAAAACATTAATGCTATGATATTAAAATATGCTGATTATAATCAATATTCTGGACACTTAGTACCATTAATATATTGGCCAACTATAAACTTAAATTATGATAGAGACTAGATTAAAATAAAATGTAGTGCATGGGCTTTGAAGAGTATTCTCTTTGTGCTAACCAGTATCATGATAATAATGATGATTGATGGGAATATTATGATTATCATTGGATGCCCACAAACACTAATATATACCCCTTTTTATATATCTAACCATTATGCTGGAATCTAGTTCAGAGAACGTAAGTGCTATTACTGTTATTATAATCACGAGATGATGAAAATAACATAAGATCTAAAAACCAATTAGAATTAAGTCACTGGAATAATTTTAACAATGATACTTAAGTTTATTAACAACAAATAAAAAATGAATTTAAGGTCTGTAGAACATGGCTATACTTTTAATTAATATACAAAATAAAAAATATCACATTGATTTATATGATTAATATATGAAATTCAAGGTACTATAAGGTGGTTTCCATATATGTTCCAATAGGTTTACTTAAAACCAGTCAGCGCACAGACATGTAGCTTAATAATTTCTGAACATATTTGAATTGTCATAAAATAAAAAAATTTTAAGTTATCAATTGACTAATATAAATACCTCAATTTAGGTTTACTTAAACATATATATATATATGTCACCTGTATACATATGTGCAATGCAATAATTGATTTAACATATAAATGAAATTCATCTATTATATTTGAATTTATTAAAATAATAAATGACACATAATTAACACATTTGTTTATGCACACAAAAATTTATGTGCATACTGGTGTTTATAGCATATATTTTAATTTGCCAAAATAATAAAGTTATTAAAATGTACATTTTCACAATTAAATTCTTTGTGGAAAATATATAACTATGTGCATATTTTTATAAAAAGTAATTTGAGTCAGCTATTAAATATAAATCTACTTCTTTCTTTTTTTAAAAAAATAAAGTCAAGCTTGACAAGATTACTGTTGATTGAATAATTAGAAATGTCTTTAAATTTAGAAATATAGATTTTAAATATTTTCCCTTATTCTCATGAAAAACCAAATATAACAATATATATGAATTAAATCTTCATTTTTAGACATTTAACTTAATGAAAATTATTCACTTGTTCTTTAAAATGCCATTTTAGAAAATTACTTAACAACTCACCAGTTATGCTTCATATATATACACACATTTATCTATGATTCTCTGCATATAGCTGAATCAGCATATGGATAAACTAATTCTTCAGTAACTGATGGTATGGTGCCAGTCCAGGATTGTTTCATCAGGAAAGGTGTAGTCCAGCTATTGTCATCATCAGGACAGGTATAATCAGTTAACTGTTTGCATTTACTTGGTTCTACTTAGACTTCAGGCAAGCAAGCTATCTTCTAGAATACATTTGTAGCAGCCTAGTAAAACACAGAAAATATGTCAGGCTTCATAAATCAAAGCTCCAGCATAGTGAATCAGTAGCAGCTGCCTCCTGTCTTGACTACAGCTATATCTGATCCATGTCAGTTTTTTGTTCTGATCTGGAGTATACTGCTATCCAGATATTTCTGGCCAGCTATAATTACTGCCAACTACAACAAAAAAATCACTATCCAAAACTAAAGCTAATCTTTTTGTCAACTCTTTATGTAGTCAGTTGAGGTGACAAAAACACATTTATTAAAAACTGTTCTTAATTAAAAAACTATTGTTCTTAGCTTTCTTAATTGGGAAAATGATTCCAATTCATGTTAATTCTTTGGAATTTTATCAAAGTATGATCTACCAAGTTTTCAAAATATATAGTACAATATATGTAAGCATTAATTAAAAGATTTCAAAGATAGATAACAGAAATTTTTACAATTATCAGACATGTGCTTGTTTTTAATTTCAAAATCAGAATACAATATTAATATTTATTTAGATCTTTTTAAATTGTTTATTTTATAATAAAATTCTATTTTAAATTCAAATTTATTTGGCTACAATTGTTTTATTTCAGAAAGTATAGCAAAATAACTACAAATTTTTTATCTGCATTTGTTTATACTTTTCCTTTCATCTTTATATATATATATTTGTGCACACACACTATGCTATTGTGTGCTATGTAACAGAAGTATTACTCTATAATTATCATAAATCAATGGCTGATAAATTTCAATTATTATGCAGATGAATGCAATGATTTGGTTGTCCTGAATCTGTTGTTGACACTCTCATTACACCTAGAAACATTAAATTTTACTAGCTTTATTGTTGAATCTGAAAAAAGAAATTTGCTTAGGAATATCATAAGAATTCCTTTTTTAACTTTCCAATTTTTTAATTATATATTACAACCAAAATGGAATCTTGATCTGGGATGAGTTTTAAACAATAGGAAATCATTTGTTATCTGAATATAATCTTTTACAATAAATAATTGTAATCCAATCCTATTCCATACTGATTAGGAATAATATTAGATTGTAACTTAACTTATTTTCCTAATGTAAATTAAAATTAGATTAAAATTATTTTCTAGGAATAAACTCTTTGGAAAGGTATCCAGCACTACCTCAGGTTCCAATGTAAATGCTTTAAAAATAGCTTCTTTAGCATTAGCATATTCTATTGGTGAATACTGCACCCCTATTTGGAGGAAAAGTTCTCAAACTATACTTTTGGATACTCAATTATATATTACCATGACAAATATTACTGGTACCATTCAAGTCAACTCTTTTGCAGTAAATTACTGTTTTTTCACATATTCCTCTGCCAAATATTAGAAATTATTTATAGAAAATGTATAAAAAGTTATTAAGCATATGAAATTTGCCAATAACTAAAAAAATAGTTTCTGCAGTCAAAGAATTAAAGAAATTTATCAAACTATTAGTCATTATGAAAGTAAGATGTAAGATTTGAAAATTCTTATAATACTGCGTGTTTAAGATTATTTGTTTAAATGTTTTTTTTAAAGCTAGTGAAACACTAATTTGCTTAGTTTTTTAGTATTAATTTTAAGACTATTTTGTTGCTATTATTTGATAATTATAGAAACATTTCCTGAAATTTTAAGCATTATTTTCAAAACAAACCACATTATCTATTAATGTTAGTTGTCTTAAGTAATCTACATTGATGTTTATTTCCATTATATATAAATTGGAGAGATGGAATTACCTACATATCAATATTAAACTTTATAGAATGCTACATAATCTGATCACCTTCTATAACATTTTGATAAATGTTTGACTTACAATAATTTTTTTTAAGACTTCTATGTAAATTTCTGTTTAATAACTTTAAAATCTCACTTATTTCTTTGAGTGATTTGAATCCAAAATTTACACTGAGAAAAAGATAGTATAGGAACTGGATCTGTTACAGAGAGAAGAGATAATCAAACAGATAAGGTCTTCAGAATGAAGAACTCCAACTGTGCTATCATTATTAATAAGGGCGATATTAGAATTTGCAAGAAATGATAAATGCACCCTGAACAAGGAACTACTATAATTATCCTCCACCAGCCTTAAGCAAAACATTATTAGCAAAAGGAAAAAGATGATCAAAAATTGATTTTAGGTAAACCTACCTACAGCAACCTGTGGATTATGAAATTGTAAAGTGATTAACATGGATTATATAGGGAGTTATTTAGGGACAAAAGACTTCTGTTTGGTATAGCAATAGCTCTGACAATTTTGTCAAAGGATTATAGATCAGTTAATTGTAGAAATAGAAGAAGAAATGCCATATTTTGATAGTTTTATAGTCATAGTGCAAAATAGGAAACAGATAATAAGAGTGACAAAAAATTATTAGACTTATTTAGCAAAGCAGTATTTTTATATTGGACTATTTCCATCATCTAATATGTGTGTTGAATGTCTTTAGAAAAGTTTAATTTTTAGTTAAACATTCCAAATGCATTCAACTGTTAGTAATATCACAGCAAACAAATGTTAATAATATCACAGCAAACATGTTAGTATATGCACTAATTGTTAGTAATATCACAGCAAACAGGTTAGTATATGCACAATGTTTCAAGAGGTATTTTTCTCCCCTCTTCTTCAGGTGTTGCTGGCCTGACCAGTGACAGTACTAGCATGGGATTCAAACCTGGGTCCTTAGATTTTTGATTATTGAAATTTAAGATAACACTCTAACCAACTGAGCCATCCTACCAAAGGCAACAGTATGTAGTAATTTCATATACTTATCTATGAGGTTCCTCCTGATTTCTCCACTTTTTCCTCAGAGCAAAGTTGATTAGTGGTTTCCATACATTATGTATAGTCACACTAGGTTGGCTTATGGGATTTTTTGCCATTGTCATGTGAACAGCTTCTTTAAATTTTCTTCTTTGTACCTTTTCTTCTTTATCCAATATTTTTGTATTTTCCCAATCAAATGTATATTCATTGGTCATACATAGTCTGCTACCTTAGACGCATCTGTTTTCTCTCTTCTAATCATCATTTTATGTTCTTGCAAGCAGTTTTGAATGGGATGGCTGGTCTCACCAATATATGTTCTTCCACATTCACATGGTATTTCATAGATGCAGTTTTTTCTTTGCAGCATTTCAAATTTAGGCTTTGTAGATCTTAGAATTCCTTGTAGCGTGGTATGGCTCTGGAAATCTGTTATGATGTTATACTGATTGCAGATTTTCCTTAATTTGTCTGCTATTTTTGGAATGTATGGATACACTAGTACCAATAATTGTCTTTTCTCTTGATGGTTCATTTTGTTGTCTATTTAATGTTTCCTTAATAACAGCTGATGGATAACCATTTTTCTTAAGAGTTTGTTCTATATAGATCTTTTCTTTTTCCAAATTGCCAGTTTTTGAACAAACTTCTTTTGCTTTGTTCCAAAGTGATAGTATAACTCCACATTTTGTGTTTCTGGTGTGATTAGATGTATAGGCTAGTTATTTTCCTGTATGTGTAGGTTTTCGGTAAACTGTAGTTTTGATTTTGCCATGAGGGAGTCTTGTCACAAGAACATCTAAGAATGCCAATTTTTGTTCTTGTTCTGGTTCTATTGTGAATTTAATTGAAGGGGATATGTTGTTGATGTGTGTCCAGAAAGTTTGTAGCAATGCTTCACCATGTGGCCATACAACAAATGTATTATCTACATAGTGAAGCCAAACTTTAGGTGGATAAGGAGTAGTTTTTATGGCTGTGGTTTCAAGTTCTTCCATGTAAATATTGCTAATCAGGGGAGACAATGGTGAGCCCATAGCTATTCTTTGATTTTGTTGGAATAATTCTGTGTTATATTGAAAGTAGGTTGTTTTTATACAGAATGTTAATAGTTCCATTATGCTATCAATAGGAAGAGCTGTTCTGGTTTGTAAACTATTATTACCATTTAATCTTTTCTTTACATTAGACAATGCTTCTTCACATGGTACATTTGTGAATAAACTTACCACATCAAAGCTTACCAGTAAGTCAGTTCTTTCAATTTTCATGTTCTTGATTAATTCTACAAAGTGTCTAGAATCCCTGACAAATGATTGGGTCTTGCATGCCTAAGGACTTAGAACTTTGAGAAGAAATCTTGCCAAATTCTGGGAAGGTGAATCTCTAGAACTAACAATAGGTTGTAATGAAACATGATCCTTATGGATTTTAGGTAGACCATAAAGATGAGGAATTTTTCTGAAATATGATGTTATTTTACTCTTTTCTGAATCTGTAAAGTACTTGCGATGCTTTCTGAGTAATGCTTGTAATTTTGTTTCCGTACTTGGTATCGGATCTTTTACCACTTTTCTATATTGGCCTCCTGTGAGAAGTTCTTGTATTTTGTTGTCATAATTAGTTGTATCCATTACAACTGTTGCATCGCCTTTGTCAGTAGGGAGAATAATTATAAGATTTATCTGCTTTGAGAGATTTAATTGCTTTCCTCTCCCCATAGGATATGTTTGACTGCAATTTTTGTTGCTTGTCAAGTGTTCTTTTTATTCTCCAGCATAATTCTGCTGCTTCTTCTAAAGGCAATTTTTGAGTGACTTCCTTAGTGGCTGCCATTATTTACAGCAAAGTTTAATCCTCTTTCAAGAACAGAAGTTTCAGTATCTGTTAGATGTTTAGAACTTAGATTTTTAACAGATGAAGCTGTTACGTTGCTTGGTACATTATGATTTTTGATATGCCCATGTAGGTTAGCAAGTTTCTTCTTATGACATTCTTTTATTTTTTCATGTAATATAGAATATGATCTTACTGATTGAAAAACTCTCATGTAGTCATCGACAGTAAGTTTATTTTTAGAAGACATTCTACATTATTAATTGAATGCATTGTTTTATACTTAGAAAACCTTTGAGCATTTATTCTTTCTCTTAATAGAGCTTCACTTGCTCTCTGAGTAATTTTCTCAGCTCTCTGAGAGTGAATTGGAGGTTTTAGTTACAAACCTTTAGGAATTATCCCTTCTGGTTTACATTTACATAAGAAAGTTAAATGATTTTCTACTTTGGCCAGTTTTAGACAAAGTTTTTCATAATGTCTAAAGTTTGATATAGTATCGGGTCCATACTGAATACTTAGTGTTTTTCTGAAGGTTTGTGATGATGGTGTTCAAGCTGTATTTTTATAATGGACTATTTCCATCATCTAATATGTGTGTTGAATGTCTTTAGAAAGGTTTAGTTTTTAGTTAAATATTCCAAATGCATTCAACTGTTAGTAATATCACAGCAAACAGGTTAATATATGCACCAACTGTTAGTAATATCACAGCAAACAAATGTTAATAATATCACAGCAAACAGGTTAGTATACGCACTAACTGTTAGTAATATCACAGCAAACAAGTTAGTATGTACACAACGTTTCAAGAGGTATTTTTCTCCCCTCTTCTTCAGGTGTTGCTGGCCTGACCAGTGACAGTACTAGCATGGGATTCGAACCTCGGTCCTTAGATTTTTGATTATTGAAATTTAAGGTAATGCTCTAACCAACTGAGCCATCCTGCCAAAGGCAACAGTATGTAGTAATTTCATATACTTATCTATGAGGTTCCTCCTGATTTCTCCACTTTTTCCTCAGAGCAAAATTGATTAGTGGTTTCCATACATTATGTATAGTCACACTAGGTTGGCTTATGGGATTTTTTGCCATTGTCATGTGAGCTTTTTTAAATTTTCTTCTTTGTACCTTTTCTTCTTTATCCAATATTTTTGTATTTTCCCAATCGAACGTATGTTCATTGGTCCATACATGGTCTGCTACCTTAGACATATATGTTTTCTCTCTTCTAATCATCAGTTTATGTTCTTGCAAGTGCTTCTGAATGGGATGGCTGGTCTCACTAATATATGTTCTTCCACATTGATGCAGTTTTTTCTTTGTAGCATTTCAAGTTTAGGCTTTGTAGATGTTAGAATTCCTCATAGTGTGGTATGGCTCTGGAAAGCTGTTCTGATGTTATACTGATTGCAATTTTCCCTAATTTATCTGCTATTTTTGGAATGTATGGATATACTACAGTACCAATAATTGTCTTTTCTCTAGATGGTTCTTTTTGTTGTCCATTTAATGTTTTCTTAATAACAGCTGATGGATAACCATTTTTCTTAAGAGTTTGTTCTATATAGATCTGTTCTTTTTCCAAATCACCAGTTTCTGAACAAACTTCTTTTGCTCTGTTCCACAGTGATAGTATAACTCCATGTTTTGTGTTTCTGGTGTGATATAGATGTATAGGCTAGGTATTTTCTTCATAGATAAGTATATGAAATTACTACATACTGTTGCCTTTGGCAGGATGGTTCAGTTGGTTAGAGCGTTACCTTAAATTTCAATAATCAAAAATCTAAGGACCCAGGTTCAAATCCCATGCTAGTACTGTCACTGGTCAGGCCAGAAACACCTGAAGAAGAGGGAAGAAAAATACCTCTTGAAACGTTGTGCATATACTAACCTGTTTGCTGTGTTATTACTAACAGTTAGTGCATATACTAATCTGTTTGCTGTGATATTATTAACATTTGTTTGCTGTGATATTACTAACAGTTGGTGCATATACTAACCTGTTTACTGTAATATTATTAACATTTGTTTGCTGTGATATTACTAACAGTTGGTGCATATACTAACCTGTTTGCTGTGATATTACTAACAGTTGAATGCATTTGGAATATTTAACTAAAAATTAAACTTTTCTAAAGACATTCAACACACATATTAGATGATGGAAATAGTCCAATATAAAAATACAGCTAGAACACCATCATCACAAACCTTCAGAAAAACATTTAGCAAAGCAGTTATGAGAATAAGTCCTAATAGGTGCCACTTAGATGTCCATAAATTAAAATGTCTAGAGTTTTAAATAACAAAGTAAAGAATATTTTCTTCAGAGAACAAATTTAAAACATTCTAGCTAAAAAATAAAAGAATTCATGATTTATTTGAATCTTAAAAAATTACTATGAGCATTTTTTGATAATAAATAAGAAACAGCCAAACCAAGCATAGATTGTTAGACAAAAGAACACAATGAAATTGGGAAACAATCACACAATGTCTTTGAAGCTCTAAAAAAATTAATTATGGAATCTGAAAGATAGGTTATTACAATCTAGGTAAGGAACTAAGTCTAACATGCGAAACACCTCCTATTGGTGGCAGTGGTATATTATCACATAGGGACCATTCTGAAAGAGAGCATCCAACTGCATTTTTCTTTTGGATATTATGGAGAACTGAATATAATTATGTGCAAATAGATGAAGAGACATTGGCTATAATAGTAGAATCAAGAAAATTCTATCAGTATGTCTATGGAAGACAGTTCATAGAACAAACAGTCCATAAACTACTAGAAGGGATTTTCAACTCAGAAAAAAGGTTCCAGTACACACCAAGGAAGATTCAGTGAATAAACATTGTAAGCATATATAATTGTAAGCTAACATATATAGAAGGGAAGTGCATTTCTCATGAAGATGCCCTGATTGTAGTACCAAACACATCAAAAAAGGCAGAAATGAGTGATTAACTTGGTCAACTTGGCCAACAATGAATATATAAGTAATTATACAGTAGCAAAGTGGACAAAAGCAGACAAAGGTTATAGGTATTGCAAAATTGGATACATAATATCACATTCAAGACCAGTAACATTACACAGCCATATGATAGAGGCAAAAAGAATTAAGCATTCATGGTATTAACATTACATGGTGAAATAGGAAGCTCTTACTTTGCATGGCAGATCATAAGTACTTCAACTTTTATTTAGCAGAAACCTTAAACATAGTAGGGATGAAAATTCTTACCCACTTGCATAATGATCAGATCTGGCTAAGGATTTTGAAGCCCATCTACAACAATAGCATGTGTAGTATAATGTTAAATATGATCCTCAAAAAACAAATGAAATGCCATGACCTGAATCTTATGTAACTATGGAATTGGATTTATATAGATCATGCAGGTTCCTGGAAAAACAAATGACTTTTAGTAATTAGAGATTCATATATATTAAATAATTAAAAGTTTTCATTATAAATAAGCTGAATTCAGCTTCAACAATAACATATTTGCATGACATTTTTGCCACATTCAGAAAAAGGCAAGCATTTCAGGTAATGAAATGGCATTTACCTCAATGCAACTTAAAATGTTTTGTGAGAAATGCTATATGACACATACTGACCCCTCTGTTTTACTCTGAAAGTAATGGATTGGCAGAATGAACCATAAAGGAAGTATAGAAAACTCTACAAAAATGAAGGGGATGATTGACAAACAATGATAGGTAAGTTATTGTTTCGTCAACACATAACACCAACAACAGTTTGGAATGAAAATATATAATCAATTGTTAGACATATATAAAAGCATGAACCTATAAAAAGGACTCCTGCATTAAAGTATCAATTAAGTGATAAAATATTATACTGTATTATCCCAGTAACACATAATATCCAATTGAAGTGATTAAAACTAAGGAAAAATACTCATTAGTATTTAAAACATGCAGGACCAACTATGGAGAAATACCAGTTATCTTCATGGTAATCGTTATGAAGATCTATATGCAAACTATTGTACTGTTTGTTTATATGGTACAAGCATATTGGCATTCGGGAAGATATTTAAAAGAAAAAGTAAATTTAGATTTTTTTTGATTAGTAGAATTAGTATCAGATTTTCTACAATTTTAATCTCTCTTTTTTTTTTTTTTAAAAAAAATACTACTTATTTTATTTAGTGACGATGTGAAAAATATATAAAAATAATTTTGTGTTATATACTATAAGTAAAAAAAAATAACAATCATAATATATATATATACTTGTATATAAACCTCAAATACTTTCTCTTTAAGTAAATAAATATAGTTGCTAATAAGGTTTATAAAAATTAAAAGATATAGTTTCTTTTATTTCAGTTACGAATCGACCTTTTTACTACCAAGTAAAATGTCTTGGATACTTTTTAAATTAAAGTGAAAACTAAGTAAAATTTTTAAAAGTTATTTCTATTATGCCATTACTTTTAAAAAGAACCTTAAATAAGAAACATACTTAAAAATGCAATATTTAACTTTTATGTAGAACTTCAGTGTTAGAGATCATAGTGCTATGATATAGACATATGCTGATAACTGTGTATCTGTGTAAAACATCAATATTGTGCTTTTGTTAAATTTCACAGTATGACATTCAACCAAGAAAAATGGCAGATCAAAATTTAATTCAGGTCTCAAGTGAATCTAAACTTGATAGTTTTACTTTGTAATATCAATTAGATAACAATGCTGTATATATAAAAAAAATTCAATGAAAATATAAACATGTGAACAAAAACATATCAAAAGTTTTGATAAAGCATATTTTGTTATTAACTAATAGAATATGAAATCTACTATTAGTTTGTTTTGAAATTTATTTTGTTAAATCTACAAACATGTTTAGTAAATAGAATATTATGGATAAGCAATAATATTTGTCATCTTTGAAGGAAGTCTATTGTCACTTACCTCATTTAAATCTTTTTTCCAACTAGATTCATAATTATTTCTTAAGAAAATAAGGAATAAAATGTCATAAAATTTTAATATAGAATCAAATTATTGGCTTCTGGGAGGACGTGGTGTTTAGCATCAGGTTGAGCTTTGAGCCAGGAACCTTTAGTTTACAAGATGGTTACTACCACTGCATTAAATCACATTGACCAAAGTGAAATAGAATTTAAATAGGTCTTATATGCTGAAAATGAAGGTGCTATCTATTAATAGATAACAAATATTATAATTTAAACATCTATTAAATTTAAATTCTATAGCTTTATTAGAAATATTGATGGAGGGGGGGGGGAGGGCATGTAAAACTATCATGTGCATTAATTAAAAAAAAAAAAAAAATGTTTATTTTTTTTTTTAAGGAAATATTATCCATTTAGAAAAACCAACCGTTTTTTTTTTTTTAAAAAAATAATATAAATTTAAAAAACAAAATTCCTGCCATAACCTGACCTCCAGATGCTTTAACATAACGACTCACAATGTAATAATTTGATATGCTTCTCTTTCTTTCTATCTCTATTTGTAATAAGTAAATGTTTTTACATTTGTTCAGTGAGTCATTAGACACCAGTGGTAAATGAAGCCCTCTGTGGCCAAGTGACTAAACAACTTGTTTGCAGATATTCCCCTGTTAGCCACAGAGGAGAAGGTGGGAATATATTATTCCCTCTTTTTTCTTGTTTAATTTTCTTTTTTTAATGAATGTTTTTATACACATATTTTATATTTGTAATTTTATTATTTACAGTTTTAGTATCCCCCCCCCCCCATTTTTTTAGTCCCCCTAATGAAAGACACATCGACAATATATATATTGATGTTTGTATAATAATGAGAGATTTTCGCAGTATGAGAATAAGTTTCTATTACCTTGATCGGAAAATGGTCTTATTTTGATTGCTTCATAAAAGCCGAAACAAATTAAAATTATATTGCAGTTATAAACTAATATTTTAAATCATTTTTGGGGAGGTGGGGTAAAAAATTACTCACCTTTATTTCAAATGAGACTTTCACTCAACAGGAAAATGACTAAAAGATATAATTTTGAATAATTATTTATACTTCATATAAAAAAAGTAAATTATTATTGATATATATATAAACACTAATCTAAGTATATCCCAGTCTTATTATCCCAATAAACATCACATGATCACCATTTCTTATGCTTGCTTATAACTGTTATTAAAACAGGCAAAATTCTCTATACGTATTGCCACTCAGTGCAAGCCAGAGTAATCATTGGATGCCAGAAGGCTTGTGCATAAAATTCCCATCTAATGCCTACTCATCCAATATCCCCAGACTAGTTTCTGGCTTGTGGCCTTCATCAGTGAAGAGCCTTGGATCTGAGAGCACTCGAGCTTGGATTGAAAATATTAGTGTTTTCAATTTAAGACTCATAGTTTTGTAGTTAAGTAGAGATAAAATGTGACTGCTGGAGGGTTGCATTAGATCCTAAAATCTAGGTGCAGTACTCTCAGATCCAAGGCTTCTCACTGATGAAGGCCACAAACAGAAACTAGTCTGCAGATATTGAATGAGTAGGCATTAGATGGGAATTTTATGCACAAGCCTTCTGGCATCCATTGATTACTCTGGCTTCCATTGAGTGGCAATACATATAGAGAGGTTTGCCTGTTTTAATGTATTATTATCACTAGAGACATGTGTATTCTCAGCATTTAACAAGCACTTATGTCTCCAATTCTTGCTAAAAGAAACAAGATAAAGTAAACTCAACATCAGAATGTTTTTTTCTCATAATGAATCTATATAACATCTTAATCATATTATTTTAAGTAGGAAGAGCATTAACATTCTTTGGATTGAGATACATTTTTCTAAAACTTGCTTTACCTTTTACATAATAATAGAAGATGGAGAATTGAGTGAGCTATCTGGAAAAAAAATCTGCTTCATTCAAATGTGAACTGATTTAATGGGTAGAGCAGCTAATGTAATACCCATTACTGTATGATGTTTTTACAATTGTTGACAGGAAAAACAAAAATATAATTAAGAAAAAAAAACACATTATGGTTCAAGCTTTCATGAGGAGACCTGAAATCATGAATAATAACAAACCTGATATAATATAATTGCAAACACATATACACATATCTATAGTACAATTTAATTTTGAAAATGTACAGATTAAAACATTACTGAAAATAGTTACTGAAGTAGAATTTACAGTTATGAAAAAAATATTACAATAATAAATTGAAAAATATCAACCATATAATTAACAATGTGTATGAGTGCATTGAGGAAGCATACTAAGGTAATGGCTGAACTAAAAATAATTTATGGTGATACTCATGCAAAAAAATGCATCCATAAAATTTTCCAAATACAAATTTCTAATTTTTACAATTTTATGTTTAATATTTTTCAAATCCTGCATTTTGAACCATGGATGGCAAAAAGAAAGACATAAAAAGATAGCTGATTAATATTATGCAGAAAAACAAACAAATAAATGTCCAACTAAAATTGTTACTGTCCTTCAAGTACTTTCATGTAATAAATAACATTCTATTTATATTTTCACATTAATTATTAGTATATCGATGATGTTATCTGTAATATTAAATCATTATTCCAAAATCATAGTGATTAAAAAATACTATGGTTGAGAGCAATACAAAAAGCCTAATTAGATTACTGTATTTCATATAATAAATAAACATTGGTGCATGTATATTGTGCTTTAATAAAACAATATGCATCACACAATTTGTGGATTGAAAAAAAATAGTTTTATTCAAACCTAAAAATAATGAATTATCAAACAAATTTTATTAGATCTACAAGGAAATAAGTCTTTATAAATATAAAAAGACATTACTGATAAAACAATTTTATTTAAGCTGAATAAATACCATAACTTTTAATCTGACACTTAAGTGGAATATGTTTCTACTAACAGTTAGTGTAGTAAAAATTAAATGTGAATGTGATTTCATAAAAATATTTACATCAAACTATATAGATCACATTTTAAAAAAAAAATCAAATCTCAATATCTAGTTTTAAGTCTCTTTTCAGCATTAATTATGGATAGTTTTTAAAGCTACTAATAAATTATTAAAATATGTTCACTTTATAAACAAAGCAAAGCAAAACTCCATATAGTAGTGCCATCTGTGGTAAACAGAGTAATCAATGGACGCCAGAAGGCTTGTACATAAAATCGCTATCTAATGCCTACTCATCCAATATCCCCAGAGTAGTTTCTGGCTTGTGGCCTTCATCAGTGAGGATCTCCTCACTGATGAAGGCCACAAGCCAGAAACTACTCTGGGGATATTGGATGAGTAGGCATTAGATAGCGATTTTATGTACAAGCCTTCTGGCGTCCATTGATTACTCTGTTTAGCACAGATGGCACTACTATATGGAGTTTTGCTTTGCTTTGTTTATAAATAATTATGTGCTAGTATTGGAGATGTGATATGTTCACTTTAACACCTGCAATATTTTCTCACAGTTGTCATCCCAAAGGTGACTTTACTACAATTTAAAAAAATGAAAATCTTAATGGCATAATCAAATTGTCAAAAAATATTCAGAATGTAAGTTTTTCATCAGAAGCTGTTTATAGATAATCATGGCAGAATTGCAACTGTAGAAATGGAACAACCTATGTCACATCAAATAAAGTAGTGAGCTATGGGCACTGCTAACTCTAAGCCCAACCATAGATGAATTGTAACCCCAAAATTCCGGGCCTTGTTTTTCTTGAGTTTATCTCAGCCACTCAGAGTGTCTATTTAATCTCTTCTCCACCTTCCAGAATACTGAACTCCTCTAAACCAGAGGTTGCTTTAGGATGTAATGCACCTACCAAGAAACTGAATGACTAAACAAATACATAGCATCTCTCACTGATGGACTCATCATTGATTAAAGACTGTTGATCCGTATATTCAGGACTGTGCAGTATGTGTTCCTTTTTTTAGTCTGCATTCTTTAAATACAATGTAAACCTTTTCAGTGTACAAAGAACACTTCATGTTTGAATAAAATATTTTTTTAAAAAAAAAACAGTTATAGAGTTTCAGAAAATATCCTTATTTTTCATTTCAATTAAGTACTTCAAACAAATAAAAATCAAAAATTTGTTTCAACTTTGAGCTATGATGAAACTGTACTAGATAGCTCCATATTTTGTTCCTGATGATTGAATCAATGCATGTTTAGCAGTTTTTCAATAATGAAGTTCTATGGAATATTTATTTATTAAATTATTACATTTAAAAATTACAGGTAATAATTTTATAAACTTATTAGAAATTATTCAAGCCAATATATGCTCTTTATCAGATATGGGGGGAGGGGAGAGATTTTTCTTTTATTGCTAAATATGCAATATTTAAATTCTATTAAGAAAACAATGTTTCAAATAACAGATATTTCATAAAAACCTTTTTTAATATGGTAATATCTGTCTTAGCAATGTTTGAATAAAACATTACAAAACCCATTAGCATAATCAGGCCTGCTTGATCTCCCAGCTTACCTTGTAGTAGTATACTACTACACAAGCATAAGAAGTGGTGGTCATGTGATAAGAAGTGGTGGTCATGTGATAAGAAGTGGTGGTCATATGATAGTAGTATACTAATTTGAAAAATATTAATAGCCATTATGTGAATAAAAATAAACATATCTTCAAGAAAAAATCAGTTTTGCTATACTCTATTTTAATAGCAACAAAGATAAAAGTCATCAAATGTTTGAAGATGAAAGTTTTGACATTAGTTTTTTATGGGTTCTTGTAGAAATATTTTTAGAGATAGTAATTCATTGTATGAGTTTTGCTTATAGTAGTATGTCATTGCCAGAATCATTCAGAATTGTTCAGTAAATGGATAACCAGCTATTATTAACTAGACAATGTAATAAAATGTATTAGTGAAATGGTCATGAAACAATTTTTTTTTAAATGAAGTCATAGATTATCTTTAGCATCTTCAAAAAAGATTAGAAACTTACATTTTTATATACTACTTATGTCTTTAAAATTTTCATTATGTATTACCTAAAAGATGATTACACATGTATGTTATTCAATAAAACTGAGAGAAGAAAAGATTGTATGTTAAAGTAATATCTAACCCATAGTTATTTGCATAAAAATGTCATTTTATGATGTAGTAGCACACAAATCAACAGATGTAATGTAGTAGATAAGAAATTCAAATCATCTGATGTAGTTGATCATATATGAGCCATAAAATATATGAGTATATTTATTTTGAAAAGTCATTGAATAATATGAGTCATGCCATTTTAGATAAGTTAGTTACAAACAACCCTTAATCTATCAACAATTTCAAACTGTAGTCAAGGATATCTTGAATAATAAAGGTAATACCACCTTTATCTATGCTCTGATACGTTTATATAGATACTAAAGATTGCAACTTGACCAAGGAGTGTGAGAATAATAATACAAAGAAGTTTAAACAAATCTCACTAATCAGGCAAATATAATTTGTTCTGAAAGCATACTAATATTATAACTTCCAGATTCTGAAAGCAGACCAATAAATAATCATTTATAAATTTCCAAATTCCAAATAAAGTATAAATATACTAAGACAACAAAGTCAATAACTCAATACATATACAACTGGTTTGCTATTATATTTTGTAAAAGTAACTTGAATAGTTCTGAAAATTGGTTGTACAAAAGCATTATAATAAATTATTACAAAATTAATCAAGTCAAGCAAATATTATTTGGGTTAGTGTATTTATTTTTAAAAGTAATGAAGCCTCAAACTATTTTAGAGAGTATTTGTGACAAAATATTATTGATTCAGATAATGAATTGAAGCTTGATAAAAGCAAGCCTCAGCTCTTAGCAATTTTTGCAATAACTCTCACTGACCAAAACATCAAACCTAGAAAATATGGTATAAAACTAATGCTTCCTAAAATGAGAGGATTCTGTTTATTAATGAGACTGTGTTCATTATGAGCTGGATGACTGATCTTATTCAGTTGTTATTTGTGATGAATATACTGATCCAGTTACTTATGTTTACAGTTCCATCACCTATAATATTCAGTTATTTCCAAAGCATTTAACTAGTGTTAGATTATGCTTGATCACAATTTTGCATTATACCTTTTAAATACCTTTATTAGCAGGATAATATTTAACATCAAAATGCTAATATCTTCTAAATCCATAAAAAAAATCCAGAACTTATATTATCAATTCGTTCTCCAAATTTCTTACTCAGTGAATATTATGGAATAATACCTCAAGCAAATCTTATATATTTTTTTGGAAATCAGAAGTATGGGTCCAGACAAATATTGAGTGATCTCACATTTCATAGAACATCATTAGATTTCTTTCTTTATTACTTCATTCACATCATGTACTTGGCTGCATTGTATATTAGTGTAACCACGCTAGGCGCACTTAAACATTATTATATGCACAAAGATAGATTTTACTATATAATAAGCTATTTTGATTAAACAATAATATTTAATTATCTTCAATGATTTTTATCGTTGCTTGTCCTGACACAATTTAAAAACCCAATATAGACAACGAAAATATATTGCCTTTTTAAATTTATATTTTATTGCTTATTTTATATACGTTTTGTAAGCTCTTAATTATTTTTTTGTTTTAACTTACTGCTAGATACAAAAAAAATATTTGCTTTAACATTCTGAATAAATAATTTTAGTATAAGTTAAGCTAGGCGTTAAGTTCTTTAATGTACTGGAGATTTCAGTTAACACAAAGCAATTTTTTTTATTTAAATAAAAAAAAACAACATTTCATTTCAATGATGAATAAACATTCTATTAATGAAAAACACATTTTATTTGTAGTCAGTTATTTTAAGCTGCAATCCACTTTAGCATTGTTAATTTCAAAATCAACTTTGAACAATTAAAAAGCAGAAGTAGAAACTACCCGTTTTGGTTTTTATTTCGTTTAAAAAATAAACAAACGTAATAAAAAAAAAAGACATTAAAGTAAAACAAAAAGGAAGTCTTTAGCTGTTAGAAATCAAAAAAGGAAATTTAAAGTCTTAGACTTTTTTAAAACGTAATCATTTATTATTTCAACATTCTTATTAAAGTAAGGAAAAAAATTAATTTCATATTTAAAAGCAATTTCAACGTAGGCTTTATTATTTTTTGACATTAAAATTATATTTTAATCAGCAAATTACTGTAAAGTTAAGAGAAAGGCAAACATATACAGTGAAAGCTCTATTCATCGTTTTTCAAAAGATAAAAGAAAATAAACGATATTTTTGAGAAAACAATAGAAATTGTAATGTTTCTACATTTTTCCTGGTTTCAACCAAAGAAAGCAGATGGTAGATGCCGAGAACGATACATGTGCAGGAGGTATTAAATTTTAATAACATTTTGTCAACATTTAAAATATTTTTAAAAAAGTTAGCTCTATTCATATATTTTAATTAAGATATAAATCTTATAAATATTTAAATAAGTTATATATATATATTTTCATATGTCATAGCATAGGGCGGGAGGCGAACCCGCAACAACCGTCTGCAACCGACTGCTTGCTTGCAAGGCCGCTGCTCTGACCTCTCGGCTAACAACGCTTGACAAGTTATATATTTTTTAGTCTGAATGAACATTTTACAAATTGTAACTAAAATAAAAAATGCAAAACGATATCTCTTAATAACACAAATTCTTACCACCACAATTAGTAGGTGCAATTATGTGCTATGATTTATACTATCTTTGCATATAATGTTACCATATACAACTTCTTTTGTATCACTGAGCATAAAGTGACCTTTAATTAATAATATGAATAGCTCTGGGAATAACATTGTAATGTTGAAATGTTTATAAGATGCTACACTAAGGAAGAAATCATGAATATAAAGGATTATATAGAGCTAAAAAAAATATCAATTTGCATTATGATGTTAATTTTATTCATCTTTTTATTATAAGATACATTCTAAAATTTAATTTGTGTTTGAATTAATTCATCATATATATTGTAAACAAGGTGAGAGTTCTATCTACTCTGATCAAAATCATACACCAATCTATGCCATATTAAGTCAATGCTTGAATGATGCTAGTCCTATTATTTTTTTGAAAGATTAAATTTTGTTTTTTTGAGATAAAGGACAATGCCAGATTAAGTTTTTTATTTTAATAAAAGAAAATGACAAATAATTAAAGACAATAATAATTCCATATATTTGAGAAAACCTTGAAAATATTAAATATAATCTTAATGCATTAAGATTTTATTTAATATTTAGAAACTTTTTCTGAATATATAATGTTAGTATTGTCTTTAGTTTATTTCATTTTAGTGATGAATTTGTCATAGGTATTTACAATAATTTTAAATAAAGACAAACCTATTTTTAGTACATGGGTTTTGTCAGGATTCATAAGTATAATAATAACTTTCCAGATTAAGTTTTTAAACAATCTAATTAACATTTATTATAATTTTATGATATGCTGTTACTAATATAGACTTGAAAATTAATTACAACAAAAAATTGAAGAATTAGAAACTATACAGATTATTTAGTAGTGAAACTGAAAAAAAGATGGCTATAAAAAGAAATTTGTTATTAAGTGAAAGGAGATGCTTTACTTCATTTTTAAAGTTTGAAATCTTAAATAAATTAGCTGCATAAATTTTTAATTTCCTTTCTAGACATTGTCATCACTGCTATTATTATAATATGATTATTCATATAATAAGCAAATAATGAGAGGCTACTTACCAATATGCATGAACCAACATCAACAAAGCATTATATTCTTCCTTCTTAAGCCTGATAGTTTTTAACTGAGATATTAGATGGATTTTGTTTGAAGACAAGATCAGTGTTTGAAGACAAGATCGTGTGGATGTTCATTCACTTTTATATTTAAAATCATGACAGACAAAAATGAACCAAGTTCCTTCTGTTTTGAAGACTTTAAAATTCTTTTAAAATGCATATATATGTTAAACTAGTCCTAATTATTTTTTTTTAAAATTATACTTTATATTGTCAAATAGAAAGAAAATGCATGCTGTTCATATTCTTTTAAAAACTTGAAGGATAATAAATGGATTATATAAATTAAACTTGTTAAAATATTTGATAAATTCAATTTGATATTAATGTATTCAATGGATATTTATTGCCAAAACCCCACTTAGAAAAAAGTAAACAAAAATTTTAGTTAGGAGAATGGCACAAAATGAGGTTACATTACTTTTTTATTTTGCTTTAAAAGAAATTTTGGAAATAATTTAATATTCAGCTGATAGTTAAATTGGTGTATAGAAAAATTGTAAAATTAATGGTTAAGAAAGTACATGCAATAAGAAATACCAGAATATAAAAATGTTTTTATGATACAAACAAAGATAAGTTTTCATTTCTATTAGTTTGTAAAAAAAAAAAAAAAAAAGTCAAATAGATAATGATGAAGCAGGCTGCACCAATAATAATGAACAAAATAAAAGCAGTTTGACTAAAATGTTCAAAAATTGAGTTATCAAAGATTTTAAATAAAAAGAGTTCAAGAAAATTAATTGTTTGTTATAATGTAATTTATAATTCACTAAAAGGCCAAGTGGGATCCCCCCCCCCCCAATTCAATGAAAACTGGTAAAGAAATTAAAAGAAATACTGAAAGTCTTTGAACAGATTAATTCTAATAGATTATGCTTGAATTATTTCCTTTATAAAAGAAAAAAGGTTTTAGAGCAAAATTTAATTTTATTTAATATATGTTTTTTTAGTTAGTAAAAGTTGTTCTAATATGGATTAAATTATATTGATGATTAAAAAATTAGCTCTATCAAATTTTCTGATGATATAATAATATTTGAAAAAAAAAAAAGAATTTAGAATACAAAAATCAACAATAAAAAGAGATGGGAACAGAAAAGATTAAAAGTAATAGGTATACAGAAATGAGATAGGTTAGTGCTTTTAAATAAAGAGAAAAAATAGTTAAATAACTACAAATATAATAAAAAAATATAAGGAAAAACAAGTGTTCATTATGTTATGAAGTTGTTTTGTGGGCCATTAAAATTAATTTGAAATTTGTTCAATATTTATGAATTTATATGAAGCAGAGATTCAGATATTAGAAACATAGAAATGATGGAAACATTAGAAATGTGGATTTAAAATTAACATAAGTTAGAAGTTAAGATTAGAAATATAAATTAACAAAAGTGAGGAATTAAAAAAAATATTTAGTAAAAAAATTTATAAACAAAAATAGATGAATGGAATGAAGCAGGAAAATTAAAAAAAAAAAGGGTTACTGATATTAAAAAGCAAAGTAAATATGAATTTTGAAGAATGAAAGTAAGGTATAGAAAGGTTTAAAAAGTTAGTTGTGTTTAATATGTAGATCTTCTTATTGGAAAATAATTAAAAGTAAAGATGTGCTTTTTCAAAATGCATCAAAGCTTCATTTCTAAAATGTGAAAAATAGAAATTAAAAAAAAAATTTTTTTTTAGTAATACTATATGAGAAATGTAGCAACGGACTAGAATATCAATGTAGAATTAGTAGAATGTGTATTTTACTGAAAAACCCATGAAGTGATAATATATACAAAAGAAATCTTTTGTAAATATTGTTTAAAGTAACATGAAATAAAACATATATACTTTAATTTATTAAGTTTTCAAACAAAGACAAAAAGTCCCCAGAAGTAGAAAAAAATCAAACAAAATTTCAATAATCTAGAAATATTAGGAATTATGTTTCAGAAATATCTAATAAAATTAATCCTGGGGTGCATTAACCTAACAAAGAAAAAATGTTGGTGATTGCATTGTGCTGTCAAATAGCTATTTTTATGCTGAATTCTCTGCATTTACAGAATTTCAAAATTAAATTTCTGTGAAGTCTGAATTGTGTAATATGTAAAAATTTTTGACTGTTGTTTGACAGCCTTTTTGATTTAAATTGTTAAAAAATTTTAATTCACATTTTTTAGCCTCTTATAATAAAAACAATATTTTGAAAATTTGTTGAAATTTGAACAAATGAACATATTATTATTAGAAAGCACTATCAAATAAATATCAGTTCTTGGCATTCATATGAGTAACATTTTCTCAACTGAATTGTTAATTGTTTGGTTTTACATTATTCAATGACATATTCTTTATTGTGGTGAAATAAAATTTCAGATATAATTTAACTATGTGACTAATTTTCTTGTTGTTTAAGGAATGATCAAAAGTCTTCACCAGAGCTATTTTTAAAATCAACATCTTTTTTAATTTTTCTTCATTGTCCAACTTTTACACAATCTAACGATCTTTTATCAGGATTTCATTGTCTAACATCACTTCTTACTAATAGATTATTGATGAATAATATTAACAAATTTCCAACTAGGAGATAGATTCACTAATAGATTTATTAAATCCTTCAATTCAAGCCATTTTATGCATAGAATTGACAATCATTAACTATATAGTTCATAGATTATATTTGATTATAACTACATATATGTGAGATTGTTATAATTTTATTTCTGAATCTGGTAATAAGATTCCAGACACTTTTAAGAATATCAGATTCACTTGACTTCATTGTGTCTTATGTTATAATGATTCAGATGTATCTTGGGTATTGTATCTTCATTTACAACTGTTACCATGATGATTTTAGCTATTGATTTTTATTTACCTGAAATTTCAATTTATTCTTTAACTTTGCTTATAACTGTATTTATGTCTTTTGAATTTTCAACTAAAAGTGTGATGTTATCAGCTTATCTAAGATTATGATGTTTTCTGCAATTTTGAATTTATATTTGTCTTCATACAGTTTGGTTATTGTCTCTAGAATTTTCATTACTTTTCTTCAATATTTTCTAAAAACAGTTTAAACATCTAGCTTTCTTTCAATAATAAATCTAAATTATATATTAAATATACAAATTTAATAAATAGAGTGATAATATTGCTGTCATAATCTTTGTCGATGTGAAACCAATCAGTTTCACCATAGCCTGGTTTAATTCTAATTTAAGACACCATATAAAATTTCTTAGAATAATAATGAACTATTTTGGTAATAATTTTTATTAAAAACATTACATAATTTAGCTTAATTAAATAACTTGAAGATATCATTATAATCACTAAATATACATTTATTTTATTTGGTCTTTTTTATGTATCTGAAAGTACATTGCATGAAAGATGAATACAATGGTTTGAACCCTCTATCACAACTGTTTTTCTTGGTATTGAAATAGAAATTGATTTATTTCATTAATGTAGATTATACAGTAGTTTAAATGACATAATTTAGTCATCACTTTTATAGATTCTTCAGAATTTTTTAAAAATTGTAGTCAAATCAACAATTTTTATACATCTTGGCAAAGATATTAGTGATAATTAGATCTTTATTATGGAACATTCTCTAAATATATCACATTACAAAATGTCTTAGTTGATGTAATCAAAGTATGTTGTTCTGTATATTTATTTTATTTCTTCTGATTGATATTTGTTATTTTTACTATAATCTAATCACTGACACTTTTTAAAAAAAAATCTCTTTGATCCAAGACTTCCTTTTTGTCTCACAAATCATTTATAAGATTAATCTGTTTCTATTTCTCAATATCTTGTAAACATTTTCATAAATTGTTTCATGTTTTTTCCACAAGTCTTTAAAAAAATGCAACATTTTGATATCTTTTCTCTACAATTTCTACAATATTTTATGACACCTATTTTTAATTGTTTAAATTTAGCAAACCTTTCCTCATATTAATCTTTAATTAATATTTTTTCACCTAAAGTTTCTATTAATGCAATATTATTTTGAGTTTCTTAGTATAACATAAATAATAAAGATAATTTTTTATATATTAAATGCTTCTATTTACCACACACTAAAAAAAAACTTTCTTCAATCACAGTCAGGCTTTTTAGATTTATCTTGAAATAAAAGCATTGGTGGTTCAGAAATTAATTAAGTCAATTCTTTTCTATAAAAAATAAGGATTGTCTTAATTAATTTCTGGACCCCCATATTTTTATTTCAAGTTAAATCTAAAAATCCCAATTGTGATTGAAGAAATATATATCATTAAATATTTCTGTTATAAGTTATAATGTATATCCTGTATGTATATATTATATTTAGTATGTGTACATAATAATATATCCATATATAAGTGATTAAAAATATGAAATATTCTTTTAAGTAAAAAGTATTTGATATTTTTGCTTTTAATTGAACATTTTTTTTAAAAATGCTTACCAAAACTATATTGTAATTGAACTTCACTTAATATATTGTATTGACACAGTCATTACATATTTATCATGTGTAAATTTGTTGTAAAAGATTTGTTTAAAAAAAAAAGTTTTAAAAATAAAATGTATATTTACGTCTAAAAAAAAAAGAATTTTTAAAGTTTGAAAAAAAGAAAAGAACAAATGGACAAGGGGTGGGTTTTTTATTGAGATAAACGATTAAAAGTAGGGGGAAAGATATCAGAAATAAAGAATAGAAAAAGGAAAGTGATTAATATTTTTTTATTATTAATTTATAATATAAATAGCTTCATTCTTGTCTTATAATATTAAAGTAACAAAGTGTGTGTGTATGTAAAAAATAAATGTTTAAAAGAGAGGAATTTTCTCAAAATAATACAATTGAAAGCTAATGCAAATAAAAGAATTAAAAACTAAAAACAAAACAAAGGAAAATATAATTGCAATGGCTGGTGATAAGTAACAAACAAAGGATTAATTAATACTATTTAATTAAAATATAAACTAAAGGAAGGAATCTTATACGCTAAAAGAAAAAGAACAGAAACCCAATAGGAGTGCAGTAGAATGTCTTTATGGATCCTAAGATAAGGAAACACTAGATATATAAGGGAGGGCTTGGTATTGTTTAAATTATTATTATTATTATTATTATTATTATTATTATTATTATTATTATTATTATTATTATTATTATTATTATTATTATTATTATTATTATTATTATTATTATTATTATCACAATATATTATTATATTATATTGAAAAATTTAATCAAATAAGTCAAAGTTGATCCTGTTAAATAAAAAAAAATGTGTTGCTGAACCCATCAAATCATGTGGCCGGCCTGAACTTTCACTGCAATAACACCTGCAGTTAGTTCAAAGAAAAATGCTAGTTTGAACCTGAGAATCAGCGAAGTGTCCATATCCAGAATAGTTCATATGTGATTACTAAAAAATTAATAAAAAACCTATGAGGAATCATCGTCAACTGGTTGGAGCAACAGAATCAGCAGAAGCTATGTTTCCCTATTGTGCATATTACAGTGTTCAAATCCTAGGTAAAATCATTTTATTTTCCTTTATCTTCAAACTTTTAATTATAGTTGTTGAAAACCGGTGAGATAAAACTTTTGAACTTTATAAAAACTATTATTTTCTAGATTATTATTATTATTATGTACATTAGCTTTCCTAATCGGATGGCTAAAATCAAATCTCATTAGGGTGTGTGTGTACTTTAATTAAATATGCTTTCATTCTACTTGTATTATTTAAATGTATATGATATTATGTATTAAAGAACTAATATATTTCAAAAACATATGTACACATTTCTATTATGGGACAAGAATGAGAAGTTAAAGAAAGTGGGGTATAGAAATATTTAATTATTGTTAGTGATTTGAGCCAATATTAAAAGAAAGGGTAAATTTTAGACAATAGATTTTGAATAATGCCAATGTTTTAATAAGTAAATAACTATGATATTGAGATTGAGAAATGGAGATTTATAATGTGAGTGGAGAATTTGGAGTAGTTAAAATCTGATGAGCTGGCTGGGCAGGCAAGTACTAAATTAGTTGCTGGTCAAAAAAGCACATTAATTACATTGTAATTGACTGGTGTCAAAAGGGTTTTTCCTTAAAATAAATAAAGTACTTGGATGGCCAGTGTTATAATTTAGTAGCAGAGTGTTGATATTATTGGTAGCTGGCTACCAATAATATTAGTATCTCCACCTGACAGACCTGAAGCCTTCAAAGACAGTGAGAGTTAAAAAAATAAAATAAAAAAGATTTTTTTTATATTAAATTTAAAAAGAAGGCAGGTGGTACAATAGCATAGCCATGGGCTATAACTGACACAGGTTACAGTTAGTGGGAAAGAACATAACTAATTTAGGTTTAAAGAGCCTGCTAGTATTGTTTAACAGAAAGTGTCAAATCGGCATAGCCAATCGATGGCTGAAATTTTATATGACTGTGTAAACATGATTAAAAAACAAAAAAGGACACTCTGGGCAAATTACAATAAAAGGACAAGCAGAACAAACAATAGAACTAAAAAAGTGGGGGTTGGTTGTATGTTTGTGTAAAATAAGAATAAAAAGAAAAGAAAATTTTTCATTTAAATAAGAGTAGATAGATCATTCAATTCTGAAATGTAAGCAGCAAGCTGAGTTATAAAAATAAACACTTTCATGGGAAACAGAGAGGAAATATCGAATAGGCACTTAGAGAGCTTGGAATGGTTTTTCTCATATAATGAATTCAGCGAATCGATCAATCCTGTAGGTAACTACATACAGGATGAGGCTCAAATTTGGTGGGAGTCAATGGCAGTAAAACCAACAAACTTTGAGGAATACAAACAAGCACTGTTAGCAAACTATTGGGGGGGGACTTCAGGAGAATGTTAAATGTCAGGTGGCACAGGACAAATGAAAAACAGGGGAGTTAATGATTGCATTTTTCATAAACAAGTGGCAAATATAATAATGGTGACAGTGTATAAGATATCTAAATGATAGATTTTGCATTTAGAAAGGTAGGGTTTTCCAGAAAACATTCAAGAGATAATAATGGGGAATGATACAGTAGAACAAAGCGCAGAGATACTCATGATAATAGGCAATGATAGACAGTATGAGGAAGGTCAGAGTAAGAAAGGAAATGCCGAGTATACTCATATAAAGTAGCAAACTTAGTACAAAACAAGGAAAACGAGGAGCTGAGAATGGCACCTCAGTCCTGTCCTAAAATAGGGATAAGTATCAAAGGAAGAGTCATTAGTGCACTGCTTGACTCAGGAAGTCAGGTATCCTGTAATGTTGCAGCAAACCTTTAAGTGTAAGAATTGAAATATTTGAATTTGCTAATACAAACAGAAGCAGTCCATCTTAATTATCAAATTATTGTCAAACCATGTAAAGTCAGAAGCTATACACACCCAAGCTCTATCTTTCCTAATTTACACAAGTTTTCAAGTCTTAATGCATTTTTATAAAGAAATCATCACTTGTGTAAATTTGAAACAGATAAGAAGGCCAACATTTCAAATTACATCAAAGACTTATTGAGTATGGCCTTCAAATATAGAACAATAATCAAAAAGATTTAACAATTTCATAAAAGATTAACTGCTAACTACGTAACAGAAAACAATTCACAAATAATGCTTTCATACACCCCTAAAGTGGCTAAACAACTAATAAAAACTCTGTCAAAAGAATTTAGGTTTGGTTTCTGCACATACCCTAACACAAATAAATTAATTAATCACTCCAAAGATGAAATTGATACTAGCTTGACATCTCAAGTGGTGTACAAGATGCTGTGCCTGCAGGCAGGTTGCAGCACTGCATATTATGGAGAAACAAAAGCCACTGTTAATAAAACTCCAGCATAGGTACACATAGAAGAGATCTCAAAATAATGGTGACAATACTTCAAAATTCTTGGAACACAAAAAAGAAGCCAGTCACAAGTTTGAACCCTCCAAACTTGAGATCATGTGTACCAAGAGAAATGACTGTGAAAGAAAAATAAAGGAGATATACTGCATCATAAATGATCCACATTGCCATTAATAGAAAAGACACCTTTCTCTATTTCTAAGAAGTGAAAAAGCTGATTGATCTGTATTTATTAAAAATTGGTTTACATATGAAGATTAATTTGCATATATTAGCATACATCAGGAATACCATAACATTTCTAACTCTTCCACTATGAATATGAGGTTAAAAAACTCAAAAGTTCTAAGCCTGATATTTAATTTTGATATTTCTAACTTCACCAATGATCATTTGAAGCACGATATAATTACTATTAATTTCTAAACAAAAATATTTTGAATAAAATCAAATTTATTATATTCTGATAAATAATAAAAGTTTAATAAAATGAAAGTTGAAAGGTTAAATCTAGTGAGAACAAAGAAAGCTGTCAGAAAATTGATTACAAAAAGAGAGGATTAAAATATTTGTCATGCAAAATATGAAAGTTTGACCTAAATTCTTCCATCTGGTTTATCAGAGATTTTACGAGAGTCATGTAACATTGAACACCCTTGCAGATAAGTTTGTTTTCTTACCTAAGAGTTAAAAGGAATTGATAATGTCTTCCTGCTAGCAGTTTATTAAACAAATTCCATTTTCCTTTAATTAGAGATTTAAAACAAAACAGTCTTGTACAGAATACAACAAATCAGCACAGAGTGATTGTTTCTTACAACCTAGCAAAACATTGGGACATAATAGGATTGTCATTGCCTGCCAATATTCATGAAAGCTCATGTTTAAAGTCTTCAATGTTGATTCTAACAAAAGAAAAAAATGAAAAAAATTACAGTATTACATAATCTGAAAGATAGAAAAACCCAAATCTCTACTGTTTTAAAAAACAGAATACAATCGATAAATTGCTAGCCAAAAAATTTACAGTCTGCAGGAAATGCAAACCAAGATTATCTAAATTAATCATAATGAAAGCATAAGGGACAGGTGAGTTAAAAAGAAAATAATTAATATCTGCCAAAGCATTTATTAAGGGTTAGTAATATAAAAGGAAAACACCACGAAGCATATAAAATATAAACTCATCATACATTCTTGGATAAATAAATTTAAAATATGAAATCTTAAAACTAAGACTTCAATACATATAATAATAAAAAAATACATAAGGTAATTATTGTTATTTAAATGATTATACAGCTTATTTTAGCTGCAGATTTCTTTTTAGATTAAGCTGAAACTTTAACATAGAGATTTAAGCAAGAGATTTAAGTCCTGGTTATAATATAAAAATGTTCATTATCTTTGAGACATAATATTCTGTCCAGCTAATTTTTTTCAGTGAAGTGCACACAGTTTATTTCTCTTTAGAGTTCATTATGAAGGTTTGATTTCTATTTGTCTGTTTAGGAGTCTGAAGGCAATTTTTTAGATGCTCTGGACTAGGCCATGAGGATGTTTTCATGTTGACACAATTTCGAGTTTTGGGGTCTTTAGTTGGCTTAGCACTGCATATTTTTAAGAAGGTTCTACAAGGTAAGTAATTTAAGCATTTTTTTAGAAATAGAGAATGCCTAATTCTAGTATTAAGTTTATTCACTTCTTTTTGATTTTTCTCTTCTCTTTTAACAATTGGCAGGCCACAATCTTCTCTGAGTGGTCTTAACTTTGCAGATAACAGCAAAAGAAAGTAGCAATGCAATTAGTAAATATAAAAATCTAGAGTTTAGCAGTCTGCATAAGAATCACAATAAGAAGAAAAAGCAGAATAATCCAGTCAAAAAACTGCAGCTATTTATGTGAATTGTTATCTCCCACCTAATCTTTAATTAAAAGGTTTTGAGCAGAATAAATCTTTATTTCTTGTTTAATCTTAATTAAAAAAACAAAATCTGACCAGGGCTCTTGTCTATTTCAAATATATTAAAAAAATAAGCCTCAGTTTTTAAAATAAATTACAATCAACAAAATAAAAAAAAACTAATTGCAATTAACTCTTGTTTAAATTAGAATGTTTTTTACATTTCTGTTTTTAATTGAGTATGTATGTTATGGCACATACTCTTAATAAATAAAAAAAATTAAGTACGAAAATTTTTAAATTTAATTTCTTTTAAAAATCTTTAAAATTGTACATTCTAATTTAGAATTTTTCAATGGTGCTTTTGAAGTGGATAAAGCATCTAGTTCTGTATATATTTATATATTGTAACAGTGTAATTTATGGTGTTACATAACTTTCAAATAAAAGAAAAAAAAATCAACAAATAAATATAAAAGAATAATTTTATTTAAACTTAATATATATAATTGCACAGATGGAAAAGTGTTAAATAATTACTTAAAAGTAAGTTAAAGTAAAAAAAAAGAAGAAAATATCTAAAGATTAAAGATTTTTTTTAAAGGAATGTAAAAAAAAATAATAAAAACTTAATTAGTTTCTATTCCAAAATTATGTTTAAATCTTAGTAGAATGGAAATTATTTTTTTTATTTAAATGAAATTATACAATAGCAAACAGACCCTTGAGGGCATTTAACCGATCAGTCAGATAAAAAATCAATTAAAAAATGCCTACTAATAAAATCTGATGTTCACACTCAAAAGTGAAATGACCAATAAACAATGTGAATGAACACATGGTTCACAGCAAAAATCATCATTGTCAATAAGATCAGCATGAGGCCAGACAAGATTGATCTTGGAATTTGATGATAAGAAATTAAATTATATAAAAGGGTAGAAAAGAACTTTTGCTAAGTGGAGTTTTGTTCTTTTATATTGCTCTTGTTGATTATGTAATTTAAGCATATTTACATGTATTACAGACCTCAAAAATGTAAGAGTCATGCAATAAATTAGTTTCCCATATTGCATACAATGGATTGATCTTCCTGAAAACAATATTAATGAAATAGACTTCAATTGGAGTTGTACAATGCATCATGGACCACCACCATGGACTTTAAATAAACCTACAGCTATGGAAATTATGATCTTTAATAATCTAAATTAAGAATGTTTTCAAATACTTAAACCCAAACGATACCTAACCCATAAAGTCTTTTATCTGATTAAGCAAAAATTTAAATTATTTGTTATATTTTTCTTTTAATATATTTGCTATTATTATAATTTCCTTTCTTGTAATTTTTTTAAAATTAATAATTAAAAAAATAAGCATAAATGACTCTATAGATCCGTAAAGTTATGTTAGTTTAAGTGAGTTAATTTTACTATTTCTTTTGTAATTGAATCAGTGTTAATGGAGGAATGTATGGATGTTTGTCAATGTAATCTGGGGAGGCATATTAGATTCTCATTTCCTTGTGCAATGTTAGCATGTAGGGCATAGTACCCAACTGAATGGAGGGCCCAAAAGTGTAGCCATCATGTTGCTAAAGGTCTTAGACATATTTTCTACACCACTGATTTCTTTACACTCTGGTTGTAACAGTAAGCCAGTAAAGACCACTATTCCTCATTTATAGAGCAATTCCCAAATGATTACTTCACCAGACAGATGTACACTTTTGTACTGGATGAGGGTCATTATTTCTTTAATAATATCATGCTATAGATGCACATTCCTGTCAGCATGGTTTTTATGCTAACATCTTCATTTTGCATTGATCACATCAGTATATCAGTAAGGTGTTGTTTTCCTTGAACACAAACTTGTAGCCTGGAGTTAAAAGAATTGAGTTAGTTAAGTGCATAGTCTATGTAGTGTATTTACATTTAGCAAAATATTGAATTTGTATTAAATCTCTTGCATATACATAAATTAAATATATTTAATTGTTAACTTAGTTTCCAGAATTGTGTTTTAATGTGTATGTGCATAATAATAAAAATATTTTAATTAATTTTGGCAGTAACTTATTTTTATATATTTTTATTAATAATATTTTTTTTAAAATCAAGAGTTAGAAAATTTTAAAATAGACAGTATGATTTTATAAACTCAGCTTCTCCATGAGCTACTGACTGGGGCTATGGGTCAAATAAAAGCTGAATCTTACCCATATGTATCTGCCTACTTTATAAATTTTCTAGGTTTAATAGTCTAGTGGCACTCTGGTATGGCAGATAGGAAAAGAATCTTCACCTGACCAGTGTAAAATATTTAGAAAATGCCATATGTTTGCATTAAGCCCTTACATATACATTATACTCAACATTTACAATTATGTGGCACACCTATATTTAAATCATGAAAGAAGTTTTTATATCTATCTTTATTTTTAGAATTTTGTGCCTTATATCTGTGACTGTAGGATGTTGATCATTGCTAGTCATTTATTTTTCTAATTATCTTACTATTAATTATTTTAATTTTCACTACTTTTGCAAAATATATACCAAATAAGAGTACCAAACTCTTCATACAGTAGTGGTCATATGATGTTTGATGGTTCTATTCACCAAATACTCAATTCTTATTGCAAATGATCAAAAATTTAAAAAAATGGATGATGTAATATGTATTTTTATCTAGAATAGATGTAAAAAGCAGCAAATGATATTTTAGATTAATGGACTAATAATCTTTAAAATTATCATTAAATAATTGTATTTTAATATTAGATCATATAAAATATAAAAATAAATCTTTATCTCACAGATAAATTATGATAGGTTGTAGTATTTCTAAAGCTTCAAGTGATTGACTGCTCTGATGTTAATACAACATTCACTTAACTATTGTGTTATATAGTGCTACCTGAGACTGTTTGTAATATTTTTTGTACTTTTAAACTAACACTTTGCTATGTCATTGTAATCTCTCCCCCCTCTCTCTATATATATAAGGTAGTCTTGTAATTACAAGATTACATATATAACTTTGAAGAAATATAGATATTGAATAAGAATATCATTATATATATATATATATTCTAACCTTGTAATTATGCATCTTCACTTCCAGATAATATATGGTATAAAATAAAACAGGTTCTAGCTCAGTTATTAGTTAATAACTAAAATAATCAGTATTAAAATTAAAATGTTTCACTAGCTTAAATTTAAAATACGTATAAGGTTCAGTTTATAAAATGAATTAAATAAATATTTAATATTTTCATGAGACTTGAAGTGAAAATACAGGTGACAAGATAGATTACATTGAGCCAATATCCTACAGGATACTACCTCAATGGCATAAGAACACTATCCCCCCTTTATTACTATTTCAAATAACAAACTCATAGTATTCTTACGACTTTAATTACTTCCACTCACTAAGACTAAACTAATAATTAAATCTTAATCTTCTATTTAATAATAATCTAGCTCGATAAAATAATCTCAGGTTCATAAAATTTATTCTAAGTTAATTTTAAAATACGGTAGTAAAATATGAGAAGGGATTTTATGTCATAATCTACTACACTTAAACTAATAATAATAAATAACAATAATAATATTCTTCATGTAATGATATAATAAATACGTGGTAGCATTTTAATAATCTGACAAACAAAATATGTGTGGCAACAAATAGCTTATAATTTAATATAATATTGTGATAACTAACTGATTTATGACCAATAAATAATGTAAGAATATGATTATTTAATTATAATGAATACCAATAAAATATTTAAAATTCTTAAAATAATTCTTTATTTATCTTTTGTGCAAAACTATATATTTGTTTCAGTTATTATGCATATATCGTGTTTTCATGCAGCAATGTGGAGAAATAAATAACTCTGACACAAAAATTTTTAAATAACAAAATTTAACAAAGTTTATTACCAACAATAAATAACTAAACAATTTATTTACATTATTTACAGTGGATATCCTTAACCTTTTTTATTTTACAGTTTGATCGATCTGGTTATATAAAAAAATAATTTATATTTCAATTATATTTTATTTAGATTTAGGACAAAATAAAAAAAAAAGTTATTATTTGGTTTCTCATCATGGTTAACTTATTATAAATAAATTTATCTACTTTATTAGCAACAGCATTTTATCTCTAATATTATTAAACTATCCTATTTTAAAAATTCATACTTAGAAACATTCCATAGAAAACAAAATTTTATAATGAGTATGGATTTCTCAAAATATTAAAAAAAATTCATCTTGCAAAGTCAAAGATGTTATACAAAAAATATTATCCAAAATTCAATACTAGATTTTAGTATTTATTACATAATGTTTACTAATCATAATATATTTTTCTTTAAGCCTTACTTTAGTATGATATAAGTTTAATCATTAATAGATTTCTGTTAATCAATAAACAAAAAATATACTATGCATATTGTTTACACAATCTACTTTGTACTATTGTATTTTAAAAATAAATATGCAATACTTATTTTCTCTTAAAAAAATAATACTAAAGCATTTTAAAATTATTATCACTTTAAAAAAATATCTTTGTTTAGATACCCTATTTTAAAAAATTTATATTTCATTTCCGAAATAAAATTAAAATATATTTTATGATTCTTTTCCTTCCCTAGGATACTTTGGATCTTCAATTTTAAGTTATAACATTCTGCTCCTTATAAGCAACTAAACTAATCTTATACAAAAAACGATAGCACAACTTTAGTTCTAAATTATTCATCATTTCTTTTAAAATATCTTACTAAACGATGCAGTTACATGAAATAAAGATAGCGAAAAACAGATGCATAGGATTAAGGAAGAAAGTTAGAGTATTATTCTTAACATATCTCAAAATCATGGCACAGTGCGAAGAGGTAGGACATTTATCTGCCTAATATCCTCTAGTATAGGAACGATGTTAAAGATATTTCTTTAACTTTATTAGAACATCAAATATTTAAAGTAATATAAACACTGTCCAAATAAAATGTGTATCAGTCATAGGGCTATGTTAACTATACTGATAACCACATAAAGACTAAATATTATTTCCATTCCTTATAGCATCCTATTTTTTTAAAAAATACATCATCTTGGTTTCCTGTTCACTAAGTACTTCCAAGCCACTATCTCAACATTATCTCTCAAGATTTTTCTACATCTTACATCAATAAATAACTATCTGCATTTACAAAACAATAAATAAAATTCATTAATAGTTAAACAATCTTACGATCCCATAAGAAAAGTCTGCTTAGTTCATTGCTCTGTATGTTTAATCATATACAATCTACTTAGACAATATTTGAATATCCCATATCATAAAAACTTTAAAAGAATCACATAATTATTTGTTATGTTGGATTATATCACTAATAAAAAAAAAAATCAAAAAAAATTGTCGTATGCATATTTTCAAATTAATCCTATCTCATAATCTTTTTTAAAATGTTGTATGAAATGCGGTATATATAAGTAAAAACTTTTACACTTCATTCTTCCAATTTATGGATGATCTAAAGAAAACAAAAATATACATTATAAATTATCAATAGTTATTATTATTACCAATAACCTTCATCTAGTCATCGTGTTCAGTAGGCTTTTCTTTATCCACTTGAGCATTGCAGATATAAAAAAAATTCACACCCATACACTTTATATTAAAATATTTTTAGCTAAATTATTAGATTGTTATATTATAAAATTTTAATATTAATAAATTAATGTTTTTATGTTTTTCCTAATCTTATATAAAAATTTAGATTTAAACTAGGTTAACCAAAATAAAAGAATCAAAACTATAGTTACATATTTTCTTGACGATAGTTCCTGATAAGTCCAAAATGCTTATTATTTTCTCTAGAGTTTTTTAAAAATGTTCTCCAAGCACGTTAAAGTTTAAAACAAAATAATTATCAATCCATTTAGTAAAATTTAGAAAATAATCCTTGGTTTTAATTTAAGACGATAATGATTAAATAATCCCATGAAGCTTCTTAATCTTCTCTACCAATATTCTCTGCGTATCCGATGCATCAATCCATCTAATTTAATTTTAAAACACTCGATAAACTTTGCAGTACTATTTTTATATTTCCATGGATCCATTTTTTTTTTTATTCATCTATGTGTTCACTTTTTTTTTAAATCTAGGTTTCCTTCTGGGTACATTTAAAACTTTGGTTTGGTATTTTATAAATCTCTTTTAAAATAAAAACTTCAAATACTTTTGAACAAATCTTTTCCAAGTACATTTTAAATAATTTGAAGACCGGATATTTTAATATCAAAAACGCTTCTATAACATAATCTCCTGGGTTCTTTCTTAAATTTTGCACTCGGAAATATCTTTTTTTAAAAAAAAAATGTTACCTTTAGAAAGGATATAACATTTTACTCCATTGAATATCATATTATAAAATAATTCTTGCAATATATGATTATCTTATTACCATTTTAAAAATATCTTGAATAGGCTTATAAATCATACGTTTCAATACATTTTTAGACTTCGTATAATGTCCGAGCTGTGGTTTTTTTTTTTTTTTTTTTTATGTACCAAAAAAGTTCTCCGGTTATGCATAAATAAAGCTGTATCAATAAATATTCAAATATTTCTTCAGCATTACAATTTCTATCCATTTTATTTTGTAGTATGTCCATTTTTATTGCGTAGCTTAGGTTAAACTTTTAGATAAAATACGAGTGGTAAGTACTTTAAAAATTAGAAAATCATATTAAACGAAATTATTAAAATATTTCTAGTTTATACTCTCTTTTGCAAAAAAAAAATATTTTTAAAATTATCAATTAGTTTTTTGCAGATAAAGTTATAAGAAAGTACTAAAAAAATTGACTAAAATAAAAGATTTAAAAAATACTATCTTTTGATAGTTATAATTTACCTCTCACCGGTTTCAATACATTATTAATCTCCCGCTATAAGTTACAGACAATATTTATCGTCTGTAAGGATACTTATTTCTTATTGGTCAATTCTTACACCAACTTGAAAACAAATTTACATGTTTTCAATTTATAGCAGAATTATATCTGAAAATAAAATGATGACGTAATAAACCCGAATATTATTTAACGTATTAATTTTAAATAAATTATTATTTTATTAAAACTATTGAAACATTTAAAATAACTTTTAAGAACTTATTCCATTTATAATATTCAATTTATCTATTTTATTTAAATAAAATATTTAATTTTTATATATCTGTATTCGTCTTTATTACATTACTTAAAACATTACATACAATAGTTAACTTAATGTTTAATACTATTTACTTTTATGATAGGCAATAATTCTATCCAATTCTATAATATAACTTTTAAAATATTTTAAACTTTGTTATTAATTCAAACAAGCAGTGTGTGATAGTATACATTAAAAAAATCACGTGATTACAACTTTGACAGACGTTTTTCTATCTATTTCTCTGTCTAGATTAATAAAATTGATACACTTATTATATTATATAAAATAATTATAAAAAATTTGGAAGAATAATTTAGAAAATATAGAACTAGATATAATTTTCATCATCATAAAGTTTATTTTAAAATATACTATATTAATTTTGACTATTTAAATATGATTACAAATCTAAATATAGCATTTATTAAATCATATGTTTTACACTATTAAAATCGGATTTTTAAATATACTTTTAATTATTTATAGCTGTGCTATTTAATATGGCCAGCTTTTACAATCATATGAAACAATATTTTAAGCTTTATACAACTATTTTTAAATGATTTTATATACTACATATTCTCTTTAGCTTCAATTGTACTTTAAAGATATAATTGACTTAATATAATTAATGTATTAAAAGAACATATTCTAAATTTAAAATTTTTTAGTAATTGACTGTTATAAACTATTACTGGCCTATAGAAAAGGGCACAATATATATATATATAGGGGAACCCCGAAGGAATTAAAAGGGCCCCCCCCCCGGGGGGGGGGGGGGGGGGGGGGGGGGGGGGGGGGTATACATTATAATTGCATTTACAGCAACTTTGTAGTAAATTTGAACAGGAAATGCTAATATATTGAAACTATATATATATGCTTACATATATATACTTTATACCAATTTGTATTCTAAATATTTTTAAACTCTTATAGAAAATTTTAAATTTCATTTTATTAAAAATTTATTAAAAGATTATTAAATTTACTAAAGGCAAGTGTAGGTGCGTGTATAAAGGATCAAAGCAGTTAGGTGAGATTAGATAAATAATTAGTAATATTCAAATGCTCATCAGATTCTAAAAATTCTGGTAAAAGACTATAAATTAAAATTTAAGTTACTTAAAATTCCTTAGCATTAGATTTTAATAAAGTTTGTTAAAGCAGGTTAATTACAGGGCAGTGATAGTTTTCTTATTAAAACTAATTGCTAAAGAGTAGAATAATTGTCTAGGTATTATCTATTTAAAGAATGATGTTTCCAATGTTAGACTTTGGTGTAAAAAGGTGTTAATTGATACTTAGTTATTGCAAGGAATGCAAGTAAACAAAAAGTATTTGGAATATTGTACTAATAAAAAAAGTAAGAATTAAAAGATAAAATTTTAGCAAAAATAATTTTTAATTAAAACTAATCCATATGCATTTCATTGAAAAATAGTATAAATACCTAGGTAAATGTAAAACTAGGGGTCTTTTGAGAAAAAAATTTCAGCTCTGTCTTGATCAGAAATTCTGTGGCATCTTTTGATAAAAAATTCTTCAAGCTTGTTAATCTCTCTCCAAAGTCATTTTAAAGAAATTATTTGGTTGCTAGAAGCCATGTTCAATGCAATCTTGTGAGTAGAAGCTTTGGTTCACTTCCTCTTCACCATCCCAATGGGAGGATTACCAATGGAGTTGGTGAACTACTAAACATCTAAAGTCTGCTGACCATTGTACCTGTGCTGATGTTCCTGCCATTATAAATAAATTTAAATTGTTGACCTACCATGCCTTCATTCAAGAAATAAGCTACCTAATCAATTATGCTACCCACAAACCAAATGCTATTACAAAGAACAAGCCTGTCTCCAGAATTAAATTAATATCTGAGAAAAAGGGCCATCCAGGGTCCAATGAATGTATTATAAAGCTATGCATCATTATATCTACACACTGCTCTTCATATTTTGCCATGTTTTAAAAATCCTTCGCAAAAATAATTATGAGATCTCTGTAATCATATACCAGTAAAACAATTCATATACATTTGATTTTCCTCTTTTACTTTTATTATTTAATTTTTTGATTGTGATTTTCTTTAATATTATGTTTTACTTTAATATTATACATATATGTTAAACTAACATGTATTTGTTAAGAAAGATTGAATATATTGCTATATGTGGCCATTCTTAAGTCATATATATGTACTAGATTTAGTATTCGAACAATCAAGTGATGAAGAGTTCTTTTGTAAAAATATTTTAGTTTCTTAAAAGAAAACTAATTAATCAAAGGTACATAGATATTTTAATCCCCTTTCCGCACCTGGATCAAAGATTTTATTTTTTTCTAAAATCAATCAGTCATAAATTTCAATAAAAACTTTACTCTTGCAATTATCCAGATTAGAAAACCAGTTTTTTTTTAATATAACTGTAAAAATAATTTAAATTAATGTTAAAAAAATCATAATGTTAATTTATATTTTTTGAAGAGACAAACATATATGTCATTAAATTTACATTAGCCTCATAAATATTTTATATTATATTTCTTAATGTATGTGAGTATGATCTCTAGGATGAACCTTTAAGATGGATATATCTCATATTTTACTCAGATAATTTTCACTGTTATTCTTAATATTATCAATGCAATCAAACTTTCTGCTTGATAGTAATAAGCTCATTACTGGTTGCAGGATCAGATGTTTAGTCCTACTTTATAAGACTCTTTGATCTGTTGAAATTCTGGATATGGCCTTATCAAGTGGACATATCCCATCCCTGTTTCATCATTTGATATAATTCTATTTATGAATAAAACTAGCATCACATTCAATATATTTTAATGTATTTTTAAAGCCTGATCTTGCAAGCATGCAGTCAGTCATAATTCTATGTCCATTGTGATCATCTATTATTGATTGTGATTTTAATATAGTTAAATAAATACTCCTGGCTTCACTCTGCTTGATTCTCCATTAATTAATGAAGTAACCATCATAGAATGTCCATTAGAGGTTATTAAATTGTATGAAGCTTATCGTCCCTTTATTATATGTAAGTTAGTGATAATTAAGCTGTTTAGTCACTGATTGTTTTTTTAACCTGAAAGAATTATAATATAATCTTAGATTTAAATCTAATCATATGAATTTTTATTTCATTTTTTTTATTGTTACTAAAAAATTTATATATACATTGTCTTGTTTACCAAAATTAGCATTTTTTTTTTAGTTTTAATAGTCTTTTGTATCTCCCTGATCTCAGCAGGACATAAGAAAAAGGACATATATGCTAACATGAGATGTGGTAGTCATGTGGAAATTGTCCTGGAAGCATAAGTAAAGAGGTTAAATGTTGTATTGTTTGTGATAATGTTTATATTGATGTTATACACACGCATACATGCAAGTTAGTGGTCATTGCTTAGTTCTTAAGATTAGTTTTGTTGACTATACAAATCTGACCATTACAATATATACATATAAAAGATTGTTACAAATTACTCAGTCATAATATTCTTTTCAAGAGACTTTAATTAAATTTATAAAATTAGATTTTTATCATATCAAAGTATCTTGCATATATAATAATAAAATCAATAAAAAATAAAAATTATATAAAACATTTTAAATAAAATGTATGCAGTATTCTTTGAAAAAACAAAACAAACAAACAACAAAAACAAAAACTCTTACAATAATAAATGATAAGATTTGAAATAAAGGCATTCTTATATCTGGAACTTAATTGTCAATATAGGGTATATGAATTCAGACTTTCAAGCACAATCTTCAACTATCCACACTATCTCATACTACTGATACACATGACTACACATATGTAGAAAAGATAAATAATCACCAATATATGTATTTCATGCTGAACCAGCATTCATCAGTTGGTCCAGATTATAATCTCCCACAAACATATATATATATAATCAGTGCTCAGTTTATATTAAGATAGCAAATCTTTATACTTTAATGGACATGCTTCAATCTATTCCAACGTCCAACTCTTCAGCCATCCATACCATTGAAAATCTGATGATAGAATGCCAAAATCCCATGCTGATTCCAATATTGTTGTTATGGCCATGTTGACCTTGTCACTCTGACCCCTCATGTATTGGAGGGTATCCATTTAAATACATAGAAAAGGGATGGGTAGAATGCAAGTTTAATATGTAATATTTGAAATATATGTATTCTTATAACTGGAACTACAGACTTTTAAGCAACCTTCAACTATCCACACTATTTCATACTACTGACACACATGACCACACCCATGAAGAAAAAATAAATAATCACCAAGCCTGCATTCTTCCCATCCCTCTTTTATATATTTAAATGGATACTGTCCTATACATGAGGGGTCAGAGTGACTTGAGATCAATATGGACATAACAATATTGGCATCAGCATAGGATTTGAGCATTCTATCATCAGATTTTCAATGATATGGATGGCTGAAGAGTTGGAGGTTGTTAGTAGATTGAAGCCTGTCCATTAAAGTATAAAGATTTGCTATCTTAATATAAACTGAGCACTGATTATATATATATGTGTGTGTGTGGGAGATGATAATCTGGACCAAATAATGAGTCCTCGTTCAGCACGAAATACATATATTGGTGATTATTTATTTATCTTTTCTATATGGGGGAGTGGTCATGTGTATCAGTAGTATGAGATAGTGTGGATAGTTGAAGGTTGCTTGAAAGTCTGAGTTCAAATTCCCTATATTTAATAATAAATGATGTAACAATGGCAGATAATCCCAAAAAATTACAATAAGATTTGCAATATGTCAAATCTTTTAATAAAAATGATTTATTTTGTATTCTTTTTTAATGCTTTGTCTGGAATGTAGTTTAGCTGTCACAAACAAAAATGTAATGATAAAAAAAAAAAAGAGGAAAATTTGAGAGTTTAGAAAATTAGATTTAGAGAAGATTAAGAGAAATAAATTGAATGAATAAAATTAACAGAGTAAGTACTAAAGATTATTTTTTAATTGTGAAAATTATAAAAATAAATTAGAATTTAATTGGGCATACATTTAAAGATAAGAAAATTATAAAAGGTAAATTAAAAATAGGGAATGGATGATAAAAGAGAGAAACAAGAGAAAAATGATTTATAATTTCAAGGAGACAAAGAATATAGTCATGAATATTTAAAGTAATAGAGAAAGTGATGAAAAAATATTAAAATGGACTAATTTAGTTTGCAAGATTGATACACATTTGCAAAAGTGGATACTGTAAGCAAATGGATATCTTACCAATTTGGATTTTAATGTCAATGAAGAACTTTAAATAATTTTCCATTCAATTACTTCTCGCAACTATTGGTTACAATTATTTATTTCGATTAATATTTTCTAATGACATTTTTTAATTCTATCTTCTTTCAAAATTATGAATAAACTTCTTTCATTCTGCAAAAGTTTCTCAAGATTATCTCTTAGTAGTCTCATCTAAAATGCCCAGTATCTTCCATTATCTCCATTGGGTCTCCATAAAGTGCATGCAGTGTCTACTATAAATAATCACTTTATATTCTCTAGCATAAGCATGAATTTATTTAAACGAGCTGGAATTCAGTTCAACCCTCTATTACAACAAGTTAACAATATGGCATCTTTCAAACATATGTATCGAAGAGGGAGACTATATAAAAAAGGAACATGTAATCAATGAAAGGTGTTGTTCTAAAAGTATTAATCAAAAAAACCCAGAAAACCTAACTCAGCTAATCGCAAATGTGTGAAAGTTCATCTTAGCAATGGCAAAGAAGCAATTGCCCATATACCTGGAGAAGGGCATAATCTTCAGAAACATAGTATAGTTCTAATAAAAAGAGGACATTGTCAGGACTTACCAGGAGTTCGTTTAAAAGTTATCCATGGAAAATATGACTGTGCTCATGTCAAAAAGAAATTATTTTAATATTAAAAAACAGCTAAGAATTTTGATTTGAAGGTTATTCAAGAAAAGAAAAAAAAAACAATAAACATATTTGCTGACAAAATATTATTGATAGCTTAAATGTTATAAAAAAGTTAATAAATATTGACCAGTTTTTTATCCCTCAAAAAAAAAAAAATCTCATAAACTAAATTATCCTAATTTTCTTTTACTAACAGCCATATATAGGGTATAAGAGCACAGACTTTCACACGATCCACCACTCTCCACTCTATCTAATAACACTGATACACTCAAGCACATATATGCTGAAAAGATAAATAATCACCAATATACGTATTTCATGCTAAACCAGCAAACATCAGTTGGACCAGATTATCATCTCCCACACATATATACTATAAGTGCTCAGATATATATTAAGCTAGAAAATCTTCATACTTCAATGGACAGGCTCCAATAGTTTAATTTTGCTTTCATATACGAGTAGTCAGGAAATTAGATCATAATAAATCTATTTTTAAATCATTTATTTTATTGTATTTTCTGGAGTTTTCCCTTTTACTTTTAAACTATGTACAGACAATCATTATTCCTTATTTATTTACTATTTTATTTTTCAGCCCGAACATAACAACAATGTCGTTATAATTTATTATTTTTCTTGTATTTCAATCTTCATTTAGTCAAACTCTACTAATGAGATTGTTAATTTATTTGCTAAACATCTCTATATATTAATATTTATTTATATAAATAGCAATTCTCTAATCTCTGATGTATTTTATTATCGCTTATGTTTAATGATTTTAAAATCCCAAAGTTAAGATAAATCTGTTACAAACACTACTAGATCGATTCCCATTTGAGGAAGAAAAAGAAAATAAATGTTAGTCTGACCAACTGACGTGGAAGTACGTGCTTCATCATTTCTACGCAGCGTTGCTCTAACATCAAACATAGCTTGGTTTCCTGAGTAATTAGTCACATAATTAATAAATAAAACATATTTATAACTTTTAAAAAACTTAGTTATTTTTAGAAATAAAATGATGCCTTTATTTAATTCACTTTACTAATATATTAAATCGATATTTAGCTTTCTTTTAAAAAAATAATTACATCAGAAAGAAAAATATATAAGCTTCGTACATATTTTTTAATTTTACATAATAAAAAATAAATCTGATTCCAATATCAGTTATCAAGATTCAAATCAAAAATTATTTTGATATTTGTTATTTCATAATTATTCAAGGTGACTTTGATAAATATGAAGTGACTTTTCTTTAAATGATAAACATTTCCTATTGAATGATTAAGGAAATAATAATAATAAAAAAATCCTGTATAAGCAAGATTTAAGAATATAAATTATAATCAAGGTAACGTCTATTCAAGTTGTGAATCATTGAAAGTGAAAGCTTGTTCTGACAAACAATACATTCTTCAAGAACCAAAATCATACAGGCATTTTAATGCTGTCAAAATAAAGTTATTTTCATCAGTTGTAATTACCGAATTCAAAATATTTCCTGCATTTGCTGTATAAAGTTTTGAAATAACAATAACTATACAGTCTAAAGTAATAGGTAATAATAATACAACGACGACTATAATGATGATGATGATGACCAAGAAAATAAAAATAAACAAAATAAGAGAGACTAGTATGAAATTGATAAAAGTTGAACAATAATAAACATTAATGCTGACAATCATAATGATACATAATTATTATAATTATAAAAGTTTAGATATAATGTCAGAAATAATCATTAAAAATTTGTAAAAAACCCCAAACAAACAAACAAACAAACAAACAAACAAAATATTTATTTTATAAAAGATTAAAAAAATTATATAAAAAGGTATTTTGAACTATATACAGGGTCATTGCTACCAATTAACTCTACACTATAAGTAAAATAGTCTTTAATATAGCCATTGCAGAAAAAGACATTTCTATTATTCCCTACAGATGAACAGTAAAAAAAGGGACTTACTTATCATTTTTTTCTAGTCATTAGGGATAAGAACAGCTTTAGCTAAATATCCATTTATTGACTATTATAAAATAATAAGTTGGTCTGGTTATGTTATGAATCTACAAATTTTTTGCAAAATTTTATTCAGCTAGAATTTAAATCCAGGTTATAGAATGACAGATGTACTATTTTACAGCTTAAAAAGCCCCTTTCATTTATTTGATTATGTATTGATAGAAGAGCTTATAATAAATAAACAGTTAAAGTGGCAAATTGGATTCCAAGAGATTGTAATACACTTAAAAAGAGACCATATGTGAAATAGATGGACAAAGTAAGGCAGTTTTCTCTTCTGATGTGGAGAAGTTATGAATTGTAGAAATTAGATTAAACTTGGAGAGATCATCCTGCAATGGATTGATAGTGGTTGAAAATAATAATGATGTATTCTAATATACAGTGCTAATATGCTACTTATATTTTAAGAATTAACATTACCAACTCCCCCCTGACTGGCTTAAATTTAATAATATGTGATAATACAAAATTTTCTTATCAATACAGATTAATATATCATATAAACAAAGAGTTTTGCTAATGTTCAACAAGCTTTGTGATAAATGCTTAGCAAGAGAAGGCATTTAAAATATCTCTATCTGAAAACCACACCAAATCCCCTGACCAATGGTTTCATGCTTTTGACACTCATCAGAGAGGCACCAAGATAGTTTCAGACACTAGATCTAAAAATACCAACCCAAAGCCAGCATTTATCTAAGAGTTAACCATTGAGTAGAAAATCTAAAATTTTTAGATGCTTAAATGTTTTCAAACCCAGCTACCTAACTCAAATAGCTATATGGGGTTGAGAGAAAAGAAGTGGGGTCATGTGATATAGGACTCTATTTTTTATTAATATATCATATTATTTATAACCTTACATTATTACAAGCTTTTCTATTTTTGGTAATTGTTTTAATTCTTTTTTAGTTTTAAAAAGCTAAATCATTATAATATCTTTATAAGTAGATACTGTTTGCATAACAATATAAATTAGTACACCATAGATGGTATTTTGAATTATATTTGTACTTCCATATATTGTTAATAATAAAGCAAAGTAAAAATGGATGGAAAGCAATAATAGTGTAAAAAAGAGTACTTCGTTTACTTTACTCTTTTTATTATCATCTTCAATAATCATGAAAAGAAAACATTTTAACAAACAATTAGACAGCACAACAACTTCACTATTTTGATTATACTTACAATAAGCATTATTGTATCATGTAATTAACATGCAATGACTACAATGTAGTTTTATAATATAAACCTACAACCATATCTGATATTGCTCCTTAAAAAAGTATTATTTTATGATATAGTAAAAATTCCAAAGTTGATTTTTATTTTATTATAAGCATTATTTACAATAAGTATAATAATATTTGTATAAAAAAATAAAAGAAATATAATCACAAAATTTCAAAAAAATAAAATTACTTTTGTTTAGAATAGTTTCTAATTGCAATCAGTTGATTGCTTTCTTACAATCAGTTATTGTAATAAAATAAATTTGATTTTATTTATTATAAGTATTATTTTCAAAAAAATATTATATTTGTATAAAAAATTAAAAAAAACCATAGATGCAAAAAAAATGGAACTTCTATCAGGAATCAGTTTGTTACTTTCTTTTAGGAAAAGAATGATCTGTTTTTATAATAAATATATTTAATTTTTTTTTTGCAAGCATTATTTGCAATGAGTATTACAATTTTTGTATAAAAGGTAAAAAAAAAATATAACCGTGGATTGCAAAAAATGGAGCAATAAAATTATTTTAACTTAGAATAAACTGATACAGTTTCTACCTGCATTCAGTTAATTGCTTCTTTTTAAAATAATAACAATTTATTATTATAATAAATACATTTTATTTTTATTATTGTAAGCATTATTTACAATAAGCATTATAATATTTACATATAAAAAAATGACCAAAGATTGCAAAAAATGGAGGAAAAAATTACTTTCATTTAGAATAAATCAATACTGCTGCTACCTAAAATTCATTGCTTTCTTTTAAAAAAATAATGATTAATTATTATAACAAATAAATTTGAGTTTTATTATCATAGGCATTATTTATCATAAGTATTATATTTATATAAAAATGGGGAAAAGTAATGCTAGATTGTAAAAAAATAGAGAAATAAAATTACTTACATTTAGATTACAAGTAGTATGAGATACTACTAAATCCAAAACAATGGCATAAAAATTACCCTATATGTGTGATTTTTTTAAAATACAGAAATACCTAGGAAGGTATTGAGATGGCTGCCTGTTCAATTAGAGAAGAAATTAAGGCATATGATAATTTCTTACAGAATAACATATCAGTTATAGCTATTAGGAGTTAAACTTATTAATTATTACTAAGTGATAATTTAATCTAAATTCCATATTTTTGCAGTCATAATTATACAGTATTACATTATGTATGTTTTGAACTCAACACTGCTTAATTAAAAAAACATAGTTCTATTATTTATGTGTATTATTTATAGAATTGATTTTTTTAAACTTTTATTATTACATAATTTTACATAATAGAAGAATGTCATATGCAGTTTGGTATAGTGATAGAGTAAGAGAAGCTGGAGTTTAAAGTATATGAACCATGGCTCAATATGTCACTTTCTGTGTTAAAACTTCTTGTAAATTCCTGAGTAATAAAATCATTTTTTTAATAAAAAAATAGATATTATAAGAAATAATGAGAAAGATGTGCCTTTAAATTCAAGAGCTTAAAACTCTTGAATTGAAGCTAAACTCTATCACTTCTAGTGTTCAAATATCATATGACCTTTGAACAATGAAACATATCCCAGTATGTTTTTTAAAAAATGCCTGAAAAATCTAAAATAAAATGAATACATATGCACAATTTATGAAAAATGCAAAAAAAACAAACAAACAAAAAACAAACCTATTTAATTAACAAATATAATCATGGTAAATATTCTGGTTTGATTTGTAGTTAATGCTCGACTAGAAAAATTTGATATTTTAAGTTCTCTAAAATAAAGTCATGGCAACCAAACAATAAGATATTTATTATGTCAAGTCACTAATCACTTTTAATTATATGAGTAATATTTCTAGAATGACCTTTGTCTGTTTACTTTTTCAAGTTCATCAAAATGCATTCATTATTGCAATAATAGAATCCTTCTATCTCATTAAAGAATATCTTCTTTTATCATTAATCTTTCAGAGACCAATGAAGTCACAATATATGCTGTATCAATTAATATACACTACTTCAATTATAAGCAATCCAAAAAAAAATGTAACAAACAAAAAAATGTAAATAAACAAACAAAAAATATCACTTAAAAATCTTAAAATTTGTAAATTTGATAATACACTTTTAGTCTTTTTTTCAGAGTGTTGAATGTGATCATGTTTATTCATAACACTTCTTCACCTTAGATTGAAAGCATATACATTTCATTTTTGGCTTTATTATCCTTTCAGAATTTTATTTACAATATTTCGTAGTAAAATGATTTCTAAGCATAGTGCTAAACATTTTATGAATTTTAAAAACATTTATAAGGTTGATACAAACTTAAAAACATCAAAACAATGAGACTGCTACTACATTTACATAAAAAAATATTAATGTAATATTTAAACAGCATTAAACTGTTGCACAGGCGCTTTAGATAGAATCTTTTCCAAAGATTTTATCATGTGTTTGAAGTGTTAGTATTCATTCATTTTATAGTTAAAATCTAAAGCGCATGTGCAACAGTTTAATGCTGTTTAAATATTACAGTTTATAAACATCATGCTATATAAAATAATTGACTTATTTACATAAAAAAATATTGGAAAAAACCCCAGATATTATTAATAATGTATTTAATTGAAATAGAAATCAAAACAATAATATATTTATTATGTCAAGTCACTAATCACTTTTAATTATATGAGTAATATTTCTAGAATGACCTTTGTCTGTTTACTTTTTCAAGTTCATCAAAATGCATTCATTACTGCAATAATAGAATCCTTCTATCTCATTAAAGAAGTTCTTCTTTTATCATTAATCCACTGTACCGGTCAAAATAGTATGCTCACTTAACAAGATTCAAATCCTAAGCAGAAGTACCTCAAATCCAATCATGCTCGAAATACACAGGTCTGGAGCAGTCCTGAATTCTAACCTATTTGCCTATTCTATTATTAATTTTTTTTTATTTATTTTTGAGTGAATGTGAATGAGTGAAAAGACATAGTAAATATATATGTAAATGCACTTTCTAAATTTATTATTAGAAACAACATTATTTTTTTAATTTTAATTATATTCCTTTATTCAAATTAGTAATTGAGTTGATGTGAGAATTCACCATAGCAATCATCATCACTTTGAATCCACTATTTTTGATTTACAATTGACTATTCATTGAATGATCTTTAAATAAAAATTTTGAAACTTTTTTTTTAAAAACAATCATTATTTTTTTCAAAATGGCGACCATTTTGTAAGAATGATCACATCATAAGATAGTGACTTCATTAAAGCTATGTCATCTGAGAAATAAAATGATGACATTCAGTCAAAAAGTGCACAATACAGTACAGTTTATTTATTATACAATATACAATATTATATTTTAATTATAGAATTAAAATATGAGAAATGTATTTTATCTAGTTTTCAGTTAATGTTTTTGTAAAATGATCACTGCTTTCATTAATTAAAAGTTCAAATTATAGAAGATTTTTATTGTTAATAACTACAAAAGCAAAGCAAAAATGCATTTCATTAAATTCAACAAGTAATCAAAAGCATATTTGATCATCTATAACAACAAAGTGTATTAAATTTTAAAGTGTATACATTACTTTAAATATATTCACACAATCAATTTTATGATTTTATTAATGTTATTTTACCTGTGTCAAAAATACAATCATAATAATTATAAAATATATTTAATTATAGTTGTAAGTTATTTTGAAAAAAAAAAAATTCTCACATTATGCAGTTAATAATCAACTTTATATGATCAAAGGTTACTAAACATAAATCTAAAAGATCATTTATTTGCTAAATTGTAAATCAATAATCTCCTAATTTGTTTGTGGCATAAGACAAAATTAGTTTTAATGGTAGATATAAGTTGACAAAAATGAAGAAGAATAAAGATTTAATCATTTCCATTATTAAAACTACAGTAACCAATTGTACATTACATTTTTTAAATTATGTTTTATTTAATTTTTATGCTTACAAAGAATTAAAAACATTGCAAAAAATTCCTGTTTTATTGATTAGATATTATACAAAAAAACTTTGATAATAAAATATAAAATGCACTAATTAAATATTTTAAAATAATAATTTTAATTTTTTTTATATACATTAGGATTAGTTTTTTTTCTTTCTATATGCTTTTTAATTTAGCAAATTGTGATTCAGAAAATATTTTCTGGATTCATAAGATGCAAAATGGGGTCTTCTAAAATTAAATATTTTTTTTTAATTACAGCTACTGAAATATTTTTCTATAATATATTTATCCATAGATTAAAATTTTTAAAATAACATGCTTAATAAAATTTATTCATTTACACTTTTTTTAATTTAGGCTCTATTTTTTAAATATTTTAAATTAAAGGTAACTAATTAATAGGATGACTTGTAGCAAAATATAGCGAATATTATGATTATACTGTATTATACATTTTTTTAATAATTGAAATCTCATAATATGACAAAAAATATACTAAGGATCATTGTCAGAGCTATTTTTTAAAATTGTGGCAGATAATATTTTAAAATATAATCGAATAGAATAAAAAATGTCAGCTTTAATTATTTTTATTTCTTGCTACCTTTTTTTTTGATATTTATATCAAACTAAATATCACATGAAAGAAAGAGGGGGGGGGGACACTAGTTTTTTTTTTTTTTTTTGTTATAAGGTGTTATTTCAAAATTAAAATAAACATATTTTTCAAAACAAATTACTGCTTAAAAACTATGCTGATGGATTTTGATATATATATATAAATAAATGCATTAATTCATGAAAAATATATTTCAAAACAATGTATCAACAGATACATGATTCCTTAGCTTTTAATCTGTGATAGATAGCAATAACCTCCTTTTTCACATGAAGCAAATTTTATGTGCCAATGTTTCTCACTAAATGATTGTCTAACAAACTTATTGTAATAATTTGTTCACATTAGTATCTAGAACATTGTTTATGAATGCTTACATACAATTGATTGTAATGAGAACAAAGGAATTCACTATTATCTAAAATACATACATTTACATATATTCATAAATTTGTATATCAAATACATATACACTTAAACATCCATATAAATCTACATAACATAAAAGGTAGTGAATAATATATACCTCTAACATAATCATGATTTAGGGTTCAGATCCAAATGGAACATCGATTTAAGATAATTAAAATTTTTCCAGCAAATCGAGACTATTTTTCCAGATAATCAGTTCATAGCTAAATAGCTAATTGTTTAATCAATGATTAGTAAATAGATATTTAATTATTCTTAGTTAAAAGTCTACATAAAATGCAGGAAAATGTTAAAACTCTTACCATCTAATGATAAGCTACCCTGGTAATAAATTGACTCCTTTACTATTCTTTTGCTCTATTGTAGGCTATTTAAAGCTGTTTTATCAATTCACACCTATATAATAAAATTCAAAAACAAAGTATTTATATTTCTACTGATCCAAGCATGTAAATAATAAATCAGGGAAGTTATGAAACTACTTCTTGAGAAAAGCATATACATCCAATTCTCAATAATTGAAAAGTCAAAGTGAATATAGTAATGTTAACAGATTTTTACATTTATTAAAAATTTTTGATTATTTAATATTTATGTAATTTTAATATAAACACTTTAAAATCATATTGATTTAAGTAAGAACATCTTATGTGGTTACAGAAGCAAGTTGATTTAGGTTCAAAAGACTGATTTTAGTTTGGATAAAAGTGTAAAAGGTGGCTGCTAATACATTAGTTCAGTTCTCCCTGATGCATGCAAAAATCAAAAACCAGTCTGAGGTTATGGTTAACACAGTATTTTTTTCCATCTAGTATCATTAATTTCTCAGGCTTACAGCAGGTGGCTCTAGACTAAGATGAAGAGAGCTGTTCTAGGAAGCATATGAATAAGTTGTCATGTAATACTGTTAGTAAAACTTTTTTGTTGGTTCTTATTGTAATTATTAAGTACCAACAAATCAACATCAATTCTTGATGATCATACAAATGACATTCTATCTATTTATAAAATTTTCAACAAAGTATACTATAATAGTTCACAATTAGATTCTTTCATGCAGTTCAATTAACATGAATGTGATTAATCATTGGTAACAGTCTCCCTATATTTCATATTTCTTGAAATAGTTATTAGTAATGATACATTAAAAAAAATAAATTGAAGAAATGATAAAAAAGGCTGCTCATTTATGAAGAATAGTTTAAAATGAGAAGGCAATATTCAATAGATTTTAGTATGAGAAATATAATTATATGATGAAAAAAATTATTTAATGTAGTGGTGACATCTTGATTTTGTTAGATCCATATTCTTTAGTTGTGACCCCAAAATATTATGAATTATGTCACAGAAAAATTAATAAGTCTGTATAATTACAAAGCAATATAAAAGACATAAAAAAGAGTATAATCGTTACTAGAACTGTTCTGGCATGTAAATTATTGTTGACTATAATTACATTTATTTATATACCAATATATATATTAATTATTTGAAATATATATATTTAAGTTTTAAAAAAAATGGAATACAATTTAATACCATACCCTAAATATTGTCTAAGAATAAAATCTAACTAAAGAAGTTTTTTGTTTTGTTATATATATATATATATATATATATATATAACAATATTTTATCTAGTTTATATATATATATATATATATATATATATATATATATATAAACTAGATAAAATATTGTTAAGATAAAGTTATATTCATTCTATAATATTTGGTACAGATTAATAAAGTAAAAAACAATTAAGGTTTATAATGTTGCTTTAAATATTGGAATTTTAGAATAAATTGTGTTAAAAGGATAGCATAAACAGTGATCAAATATTTTTGCTTGGTCATAATATACTGTTATTTAGTTTAAAAAGCTGAATTTTTATTTGTGCTATGAAATTCTTCAACATAATGTTAACCCTAAGATTCAAACCAATTTAGTCTTATAAACAGAGATTTTTTGAATGTAAAATTTGTGATTAAATTATAAAAGAGGCAAAAAAATGCTTTAATGTTGCTCTTAATTAATAATTTATAATCTTCATCAGCATTGAAGTCCCTCCACAGTGAGCTTAGAATTTTTCTTTCAAAGTAACTATTCCTTAATAAGTATCTATCTGATTATTGATTGATAAATAAGTATCTAATTATTATTTTAATTTTTTCCATAAATTTCACCATTGTTATCTAATATTTGATTATATTTATTCCCTCTATCTGCAAATGCATTACGTTATCAACAATCTGATAGAATAAACTTCTTCCAATGCTGATTATATCTTTATCTAAACAATACTCATTTAATAGTAAAGTAATATTAAATACAGCAGCTATTTCAATCATCCATCATTAAATGTTGTATGTCTAACTGCTTGTAAGGCAGCTGTGCTGACCGCTCGACCACTGATGCTTGACAATTTTTTTTTCTTTGAAATATAAAAATCTACATTTTTCTAAAATTATATCAAAAATACTACAATTTGTTCATAAAAATAGCTGTCTGTGAGCTTAATTTCTTCACATTGAGAGTTGAAATTTTATTGATAATAATATTAATTATTATATGTTTTAAATGTTTTTTTCATTCCATTTCTTAGTTTTTGTTTTGTGTAATAGTATCTTTATTTGTATCATGACTGCCTATTGATTTTTGCCATCTTTGTGAATTCTTCAAACAAAATTCATTCTTTTTACACGTAGTGCCACTTGCCATTGATAATATATCTTAATGTTGTAATCTTTATTTAAATTAATAATTTTTGAACTTGAATTTTCTTTTCTATTTTGCACTACACATCTTGGAGTATGTGTATATATATATATGTTTACATGACATATAATATTATCTTTTTTTTGCCATAGCAACAAAAAACTTGCAATCGTAATTTAAATATAGGCATTAAATTCTATTCATAGCACTAAAACAAAATAGATTATTGTCTTGTAATATAAACATTAGAACCATTATATATGAAATAACATTTGTACATTTTCTAGAATTATCAAAAGTAATTTTTTATAATTTCAAAATTGTTGCTATTTTGATATAGTACTATCTCAGATAAAGTGAAACTTTATGAGAATATGGATGATTCTGTTCACAATGAGGATTAAATTTTTTAGTCACAAAATATTTTTTTATTATTTTCTTGATGAGAATGCATATTTTTGTTAATAAAACCATTATAATAACATTCATACTATAATTTTTTTTAGTGTGTGTATAGGGGGTGGTGGTTTACTTTTATTATTATCTACTTTCCTATTTGCTCAGTCAGGTTCTACAACCTAGAAGTTGATAAATATGAAATGTCCATGGATTAACATTAGAGAAGCTTATCTTTTAGTATATTAAAAGTTGACATTTATTTTGTCACTGTTTTTGATATACAAGACTACTCAATTTTATTTTTATCTTTTGTTAAACTTATTTAAATTTTATTGACTTGTCAGTTATTAATGGACATTTTTTCAAAACTTTCAGGAAAAAAAAACCATTCAGCATCTTCCTTTTGCAATGCATCAAGACCCTTAAGAGTCTAATCAGAATGTCACCAAAAAGCATTTTATACAATAACTCAGAGTTTATTTAGAAGAATAACTAATAAGAATCAATTTAGCATTGGTAGAAAAAGCATGCATTACATTAGATTGGCTGATATGGTAGTGCTTACAAGAAAATGAGAATGAACTTAGTAGAATTAATGAAATTTATAAATAACTTAAAATAAAGATAACTTATAAGAGGTGGAAGAATGATAAATGAGTAAAAACAGTGAAGATTTTATATATTTGATGGCAATAATTACAAAGAAATTAGAATGAGAATTGTAATAGCTAAGCAAGTCTTCAATAAAAATAAAAAGATTTTGTGGTGTTTAATCTTATGAAATGGAATATAAAAAGGAAAAACTTAATGAATATTTTGAAATATAGCTTTCTCAAATTATTAAAACAAAATAATAATGATCTGAGACATGAGATGTGAAAAAAAAATGCTGGAATCAGAAATAATAAAAGATTAAAAAAACATGCCTCAATTTAGAAGATAAAATTTATTTTAAAAAATGTTAGAGAAGATTGGGGGGGGGGGGGATATTTAAAAAAAAAAAGAATAGGTAATGTCTTAAAATCAAAAAAATAAATAGGTTTGAAGAGAATGATTTGTTAATTCAATTTTTTGACAGATACAACATGGAGCTTATAAGAAAGTAGTTGCAGTAAAATTAATATAAAAGAATAGATAAAAAAATATGCTATACTGTTCTTTTTTTTTAAAGTTACCAAGAAGAATAACTAATTTAGTAGAAAAAATAATTCTGTTTCTTTCTTGGTAATTCTGAAGATCTGTCTGCTGCAGAAGATGTAAGTTTACTATTTGTTCTTCACTTATTTAAATTTTATATTAGGTTAATATTTATTTTCTTTATACATATTGGAATAAATTTGTATTTATATCTAAATGCAGAACAAAAAATTGTTTTGATGCTTTGTAACAAAAAAATGCAAGTTCTTGGATCAATTTTAATCAGAACAAGAACATTGGTTCAGTTAATTAGTTAAACTACTGTGTTTAGACTCTCACTTTGGTGCTTGAATATCACATGATCTTCTGAATAATTGACCATAAAATTTATTGTTATGAATAAAAGAGATTGTGTCATCCTTTAGAGAGAAAATGATTGCTTTCCATTAATAAATATTAAAGAAAGATGATTCTTACAATACTTTATATAAAAACATAACATAAGGGATTTTACAAGGCATTTATTTAAAAAAAAATTAATTACTGGAGAGATTTCACTTAAAAAAGCTGTAAGCCATTTAATTCTACTAAAATTCACCATATAATAATTAAAAACAATCACAGAAAATGCTGTATTTTTTTATATTGGACTATTTCCATCATTTAATATGAGTATTGAATGTCTTTAGAAAAATTTAACTTTATTTAAATATTCCAAATACATTCAACTGTTAGAAATAGCACATCAAACCTAACAGTTGAATGTATTTGGAATATTTAACTAAAGTTAAATTTTTCTAAAGACATTCAATACTCATATTAAATGATAGAAATAGTTCAATATAAAAATATAATTAAAACACCATCATCACAAACCTTCAGGAAACAGGAAATGTTGTTTCTTTGTTAAAAAAAAAACAAATATGATAAATAAATCGTTGGCTGCTTTTTGACCAATGTCAGCAATGGATGAGCCAACATTAACAAAGTGCATTTATTATTCATCTGTACAATTTTATTATGTCAATAAATATATTTTTTAAAAATAAATAGCCACTTTCCAGAATGATAAAAAATAATCATTATTTGAAAGAACTTGCAAACTGTGTAACAATCACAAGGAAATGATTTAATACAAAGTAAGCTTTTAAGTTTTCTTTGACCAATTAAGGTGTATTTTAATACTTCTTAATCAAATGATTATTCAAACATTAGCATCATCTTGAGTATGAGTGACAAATATGAAAATCAGGTCTCTTGCTGGTGAAATTTGAATCTTTCAACATAACTGACTAATCTCACAATCCATATTTTATAACAAATTTCCTATAAAGGAATTGAATGAGTACTGCGACAGAAATTTCTTTTTGTATGAAGTCACAGATAATTTTTAGAGTATACAAAATGTTCTTTATTTCTAGTCTTTTCAATATTTTTTAATTATCAGTAATATATTTCTGGATTAATCTCCAGTAACGTCTGTAATTGATTCATTTCTAACAATTATTTTTGTAGAATTTGAAAACGAATAATATAGAAAACTGTTAATCTAAAACGTTTTTTACCGAATAAAAGTTTGTATTTTATTAATAATAATAAAATTTAACATCTATTCATCAATCAATATAAATTTTAAAATAAAACACAACTTACTAATAAAATTTCTTATATGTTAAAACTTAAAATATTGTATAGTCTTAAACGTGTGAAATAATAAAATTGTCATTAAATAATAAATTAACAAAATAATTAAATATACATATATATTGTACGTTTATTATATATATAACTCCGAATAAATTTATTCAAGTTAAAACGAGAACTTAAAATTCATTTAATTTAATAAACTTTTATAACCTTTCGATTTTAACATCCATTCCCCCGAGTTTATTACATGTATATATTCATTAAAAAAAAAGTATGCTCGCATGACTATTTTCAAAGCTAATTTAAATAATTTTTATGTCTGTTTTTCTCTTTAATTGATTTTTAATTAAGATTAGCATGAACCATAAATGCTAACTAAAAAAGAAATAAAAAAAAGTCTTTACGCGGTTAGCAACATTTGATAAAATCTCTTGAAATAAAGGCTATAATAGCATAACAAAACGAGTATTATTGATTCCTTTTAAACTGCTAGTTAATTTAAGAAGGATCATCTCGGTAAATACTGATTATAAAAAAAGTCAATTTAATTCTGAAAAACATTTTGTATTGTTAAGCCGGAAATAATTTTAAAGAATAAAATTATTGAGAATCTAATCGTACGTTAGAGCTAACGATTAATTTTTTTTTTTTTAAAAAAAAAAAAATACTTCAAATTTAATCGTGAAGGCTTTTTTTTCTTGCAATTAAAATTTAAAATAATCAGCATTTTGACAACTTACAGGTTACACCTCAAATAAATAATTACGCTAAAGATTAAAATATATATAATACACTATATGTATGCACACACACGATTATACACATCTAAAAATCTAATTCCTTAAATTTTTCTGTAACAATGAGACAGCTGTTAGGACGCCATACTGCGCATAAATTTAATATACATCCATGTAAGAAATCAGAGATATACCACATAAATTTATCTGAATAAAGCTAAAATTAATTTAAAATAGGGAATTTGTAGTTTTTAAAATATTATACATTTTATGTTTGTATTGTAGAATATATTTTGCATGTTGATAATAAAAACCGTCCATTGAAGGTATTGCAGATCTAAATATTGGAATGTTAGAATAAATTGTGTTAAGACAGCAATAAGTATTCCCAACTACTATTGAGAACTATCTTTTGCCACCACTTAATCTTACTACTTTAATACCTACTTATCCATTTGCCTTTGGGCAAAGAAATTAACACACATAAAATTCGTCAAAAGTGTGATTGATCCAAGATAAAAGTGATGGTTATGATTATATGATTAGTGATGTCTTACTTATTCATAAGTATTTTTGTTGCATCTAAGATTGCATAATAAGTTTTTAAAGACTGCATAGGTTTTATTCTTTCTTTTGATGGTATAATGAGATTTTATTACTTTTAGACTCAGTGGGGTAAGTGAACTATTAATATTCAACTGATTCAATTATATCATATTTACCAATTTTGTTTAAACGAGAGTCTTTTATATATTTTATAAACACTAAAATAGATTTAAGGTGTAGATATTTTTATATTCAGAATAAATGATAATCTTTTAAAAAAATATCAAAGATATTACAAACAATGGATAAAATAGACCCACAATTACCAATTTAAAGAAGACCATACAGTAATAAAATATGTATAAATTAATGTACAGTATTAATTATTTCTCTTTATAAAAAGTTAAATATGTATTTCAACTTTTTCATTAGCCTTCTGAATCATGGGATAGGTGCTGATTATAGTTAATTCCAAGAATATTGTAAAGGTTATTGTTGTATTCAGATGTGACAATTTTAACTTCATTTCTGTCTGCCTATTCATAAAATTGCCAAGTTAACTTATATCTGTAGTGTGAAATAATATTGTTGCTAAAGATACAAGAAGATCATCTTGTAAATTTTTATTGTGTTTTCCAATATATATGTAAATTAAATCAAGTTGTAGTCTACATACATTATTTTGGAATATTTTCTTTGTGTTTTTCTCTGACAAGCCTGTCCATTAAAGTATGAGGTTTGGCTATTTTAATATATATCTGAGCACTTATAGCATATACGTGTAAAGATGGTAATCTGGACCAACTGATGATTGCTGGTTTAGCATGAAATACGTCTATTGGCGATTATTTATCTTTTTGACATATGTGTGTTCAAGTGTATCAGTGTTATGAGATAGAGTGGAGAGTGGTGGGTTGTCTGAAAGTCTGTGCTCATATACCCTATATATTCTATTGATTTTGTTTAATTTTTTCTGAGTTGTATTATATTAATTCAGTTATACTGATATGTAAAATGTTCTTTATATATATCTTTATGTATGAATACACTTAACAAAGATACTCCAATAAAATGTATGTGATTATCCCATTACTGATAGATAAGTCAACTAAAGAAGTGGGTCAATAAAATTTAAATTATAAGCAAAATTAAAAAAGTTATATTTTAGAAAGAATTTTCTGATGTTATTGGCAAATTATCAAAAGAAAAAGCACCTGAAGAAAATAATATTTTTGTTAAAATTCTTAAAATGTAGAAAGAAATACATTTGTATCACTTCTACTCACTTCTTAATCAATGTTGAAACAGGGTGTGGAAAATGTAATATTAAGACAGTGACAATCTACAAATGACTATAATAATTGCAGAAATATTTTCCCTTTACATCTCATAGCAAGTACTATTTTACAAATTATTTTAACACTGTTACAGAAATTTATTAAGTGAGAACATTTCAAGATTTCAAAGTGATGTGATTTTACACCTAGATTGATTTCAAGGAAGATATAATGAACTACTAAACATCACATGATCACTATCTCTTATACTAGCACATAATTAGATGAGTAGGCATTAGATAGGAATTTTATGCATGAGCCTTCTGGCATCCATTGATTATTCTGGTTGGCAAAGGGTATTGTTTAAGATATAATGAACAGAAATAAAGTATTCTTCATAATGTTTATTGACTTGGCAAAGAGACAGGTAAGCCTAGAAAATATTAATATTCACCAAGATTATTTGGCTTGATCATAACTTTCATGAAAATATTTAAGCCAATATTTAATTGGATAGAAACACATCTAATATCTTTGAAGTTGTATAAAGTTGAACATACCCATTTTTAAAAAAAATCTCTTTGCAGTTCTTTATACTGTGTATTTAAAAATACCATAAAACTATTTTATTGACACTATGTCTATGTTTCATTGATATATCAGGTGTAACTTTAATCCAAGTAAAAATAATAGGCAGATATTTTTTGCTGATGATATTATTTTTACGGTTTACAATAAACCTATCCTGAAATCACTTTTTTTGTGTTAAATTCAAAGCAATAATTTTTTCACTAGGGATAAATATAAAAAAACTGTGATGCTTCTGTAAGAGAAAACAATTCCAACTAAGATTAATTGAAAAGGTCACAATTTTGGTCTATATAAATTTTCAAACTGTTTTTTTCCATAGGTCATAAACTTAGCTTCTTTTAACAAAAAAAAAAAGGTATAACTTAAGACCAGACCATTCTTAACACTATTCTTTATGGATCTGAGACTTGTAAAATAAAATCAACAGAAAAATTACAACAAAAAGCAAAATGACTAATATAGATATATTGTATCACTTTATAATTTCATGCTTTATAGAAATGCTCAGTAGAAGAAGATTAAATGAGCTATATTAGAAAAATAAATGCCAATTTAATTCATAAAAAATGTATTTTGGGGAATTGATCAGAGAAGGGATTAGAGAGAGACTAAGATGCAAAGACAGTTACAAGATGCAATAAAAAGATTTTACATTACTCCTATTAATAAGGAAAATTGTCTCAAGATAATACGGCATCAAATCTATATATAAGCACCAGAAAGTAAAACTAGACCACAAAAAATGTAACACAAAGCAATCTCGATTGTAATTGATTTAATCATGAGAGAAACGGTTTAAAATATAGATATAATATTATTTTACAGTTAATAGAGATTCATATATTAATAAAAAAAGTGAAATCTTATATTAAAATTTAGGATTAATTTAAGTCGATATATTTTTGAAAGTATTAAGTTTTTTCCTCTCTCTTTTTGAAAATATTATTTTATCAATTATTAACAAATAAAAAAATTTCAATAATGATTTTTTAAAAAAAATTAAGTTTAAATTTATAATTAACAGATATTTTATTTTAATAAAAAGTAATTAAAATTATTTACTTCTAGAATAAATCTAAATTAATTAATAATTTTACTTTCTATATTTAAAAGTACTCAATTAAAAAAGGAAAAAAGTACAGATATTGTACGTAGTGTTAATATTAAAAAATATAGTCATATTTAATTCATCGAAAAATCAATATTAATGAAAAGAATTGGAATAATGCCAAAATCAATATTTAAATTTTAAAAATATATTAAAAAATTCTTGCACACTGTGAATTTTAGACATGTAATTATTACCACTAATAAGCATAAAATCCCTCTTTTGATCTACCCCACCCAGAACATAAATTATTTTTTAAATTCCTATGCAACAGTCAATTATTAGTTTAAAATGTGTGTATAAATGTGGCATGTGCCTATATACATAAATATGATATAAGCACATACTCATTTTATCTCATTGCATATATATTTAGACACAATCTTTATATATATATTGAGACATTTAGGCTCAGTTTTTGCAAATATGTGGTTAAGCTTATTTTTGCTTGGTTAGTAAATGAAATAGCTATCTAAATGAACTATGAGTCACTTTATTGAATTGGCTGGATTAGTTTTTTCCAATTTTGGTACAGATAATTTTTAAATTTGTATGGGGATTAAATGATTTAAAAATAAAAGAATTCCAAGAACAGCCAGTGATGAGAGATTTCCATAAAAGACATTCATTCTTATTGTTTCTGAAAACAATGCTAAATGCTATTTTTTTCAATGTAGATTTTTAGGAATTTTCTAATGGAAAAGTTTTATAGTTAAATTTTTTTTCTGGTGAAATGTACAGTTTGTAGGACTGGGAGAAAATCTCTTTGGAAAGTAGTAACAAAACTCTGATAGGTATTGGTATTGTCTTCAAGGGACAGCATTGGTGATGAGATTATCATTGGTAATAATATGTGTTAGGATAGCATTATAATAAAATGGTTAGTCAAATGCTTTATAGGTTGAATTGATAGGGGATAAATGGTCAAACTTTCTCTTCAGAGACCAATGAAATAAAAGAGTAATAAATTTGTATTTTCACATCAGTCTATATTTGGAAGCATTAAAAAAAAATTTCAAACTGTGAGGATATCAATCAGAGTTTATCAATTTACCCAGAATCATTTTATCTCAACATCTCACTAAATGTCACAAGTAACTTTTATCAATATTACAATTAAAAGACAAAAGCAGCTCTCCACTTGACTGCCATTTAGTGTAAGTTTGAGTAATCAGGGATTGGCAGATTTCTATAAATTCCTTAGCATTTTAACCCCATCATCAGAATTGTTTGTGGCTTTTGATTTCATTAATAAGGACTGGGATTCAAAATTGGAAGGAATTCAGATGTGCATCAAATGACTAACTTTAACTCCATTTTCTCTGCTAAACTAAAAAAGTTCAAATTCAAATCCATCTAAAGTTTTAAACCCAAGGCAACCTGCTCCAGCAATTATATAGTTTTGAAATCAGTTCAGTCATTGACTATTGATATCTTATTCCCATGTCCAAGAATATTAATAATAACAACAAATCATTAAATAGCCAGCTTGAAAAATATATGACAACAGCTTTTCACTTCACTGTCATTTAGTGCTTATAAACTTGAGTAGTCATTAATTATCATATACATATAAGGTACTAAAATATTTAGAAATTGAATTGGCTTTAGATCTATGTAATTGTTCAAGAAGATTCAAAACCCTAGACTAAGTTTTTAATCAATAGGTACATTAGAGCTAAAGATGGTTATTAAATGTGTAACTGAATTTTTCCAATTTTGAATTTTAGTCCTTGTTAATAAAGGCAAAATCCAACACCACATTGAAGATTGGAATTAGGATAGGGTTTTATATACATTTGATAATCATTGATTATTCAAGCTTACACTATATGGCAGTAAAGTGACAAGCTGTTTCTTTCTTATATTGTTAAAATAGGTGTTTGTTAATTTGTTATTATTTCAACAGTAAGATGTGTTCAAGTTCAAAGAGAAGTTACTTTAAATACATTTCTTAAAATAAATGAAAGTCTTCATTGATGCAAACAATATTAAAATAATATTTTCCATAGTTCTCTTCAGAGATGGCTAAATGGATGAAATTCTTTTTAGCAGTTTGCCATATAATATGGTTAGGTTGTTGTTGCCAAATCAACTTCAATAATACAATTGTTGGCTTTTTAATGATAATTTTTAAATTATTATAAACTGCTTGATTTAGCTATATACGGGGCTAAGTTTATGTTAATGAATTGTATGTACCCATTTTTAAATATTCTCTCTATTTTTTTTTACATATTTCTTATCAAAATTTGAAGTCATTTTGTCTTTGCTAAATCTCTTTTTAAAGTTTTCATTTTCTTCTTCTCCTTCTCCTCTCATTCTTCTACTTCTTTTTCTTTTTATTCTTCTTCTTATTATTATTATGATTATTATTATTTGTTGTTTTGTTGTTATTGTTGTTGATGTTATTCAACAATATACTTTATGATCAAAAGATGTGTTACATAGGTTTTACAAGGTTTTGCCAGGGTTACAAAGGTATTTCAAGTATAATGATTGCTTATTATTATATAAATTTGATCAACATTGTTGATTGTAGTACAATTATATAAACATTGATGTTAATGATACTTTTTATACAACATAGTATTGGACATATATATAAAAAGAAATGTTCATAATCTTTGAATTAAAGTTCATTTGCCTTGAGCTTGACTGGTCCACTTAGATAGCCTTCTGTGATATTGAACTATTGTAATCAGTGTGTGGAACAAAGTTTATCATGCAGTTAAAGTAGAGGAAATGTACAAGAAAGTTGTTAGTACTGCCTATTGTGGTTCTGGGAGTTTATAAATTGGATTGTTCTATAATAAATGACCAAGTGGCTGCAAAAATGTCTGGTGGAGCTATGATGTTATTCCATGTGTTTAGCTGTTGTAATTTATTGATAAATGTGAATGGATGCCTCCTGATGCTGTTGCCTAACAAGAAGGTGCAATGTGTACACCACAAGGTAAACAGAATAAATGTGACTGCATGCACTGCAGAAATATGTAATCTTTGGAAAGACTGAGTTATGTAGTGGATAAAAATAGCAGGTTGCCTGGATAAAAATAGCGAGTTGCCTGTATATATTTACCACAATTTGCCATCTGAAGTTTAGTGATCAGGAGTCATTGAAAAGATACTGTTGAGTCTCCTCAGTTTCATGGCATAGCCCACAGAATTGATATTTTTGTATGGATGATGATACTGCAGAAAAAAATATGGAAGTGCATGCAGGTTGAATATAATTAAGAAGTCAAACTTCAGTTGGAAAAGGCAATGTTTATTTATTCCAAGCATGGGGAAGTAATAATTATTGCTAGGATCAGGATAAAGCAGGTTATATGTTTGCTAGTAAATGTACTTGGAATTGTAGGAGAGGCTGTTTAATTGGTAGTACCTAGGATTGAACGAATAAGATCTGTGAGATATGCCATTGAAGGAGGGGATTTATCTACTCTCATCAGGTACTGGAGGTATTTGGAATCAATTGGTAATAACTGTTATTAAGTTAATGAGTTTTTGTGTATAGATCACCCAAATGCTGTACAAGACTAGACCATTGTACAAGGGTTGTCAGCTAAGCTGGTTTATAGATATTGATATAGTATTGCAATCCCAGAACAATTTTTTGCACATGAAGTAGATGACAAAAATGAACATGTTTAAAAATTTGTTAATAGGGAGTACAAAATTTGTTAATAGGTAGTACAAAATATTGTAATTTGTTTGTATTGTGAGTCTCATAGCAAGGAAACTTTTATAAAAGGGAAATCTTAATAATGAAGTAAGTTTACATTGAAAACTTGGTAACATAATTTCTTTGTGAATAGAGTCCCAGTTTTTTTGGATTAAAGTCCAGTTTTTAGGCTGCTATGTAGACATCAAGAATGGTTTGCAATATGGGAATTGTTTCTGAAAAGGCAGGAAGGCAATGATGTCATTCATGTAGGCTATGCAGGGAATGTATTATTGTATGTAAAATTTGGATTTTGATAATTTTATTCTGTATTTGTTGAAAAAGTGAATTTATGTAGAGTGTAAAAAGTAATGAACTTAGGAGTAATCATTGTAAGATTAACTATGTGAGATTGAAGGATGGAGAATTTCTATCATTAAGAGTAATGTGCAACTCACAATTCATATTGAGGTTGGTGATTAGATAAACAGAATAGGTGGAATAGTAGTGTTAGTGAGCATTTGAATAAGTAGATTAAATGAGATGGAATCTAAAGCTGCTTGCAGGTCAAGCTGGACTGCAATAGGATTTTGCAGAAGTGCTCCTTGGCTGGTGAAGGAGTTTTTTTGGAAAACTGTGTGGCTCCATTTGGTCTTTGTTTAATTTTTCAAGCATTTTAATGTCTAGTGGTGCTCATGAAGATAAGCTGAAAATTGGTTAGATCATTATGTGGCATCAGGTTTCTAGTAAAAAGCACATTGGCATTTGGATATAAACCTTTTTACATTATATATCCTGTGAGATATTAGATTATTGAGATCATGAATATACAGTGTAGTGAAATAACTAAGATGACCCAAAATGAATGCAGGAATTCCATGACTCCCAGAGTGATAAGGGCTTTCAATAATGAAAAATTTGGTGGCAAATTGGCTGGTCTAGAAAGGCATAGTAGTTTTCAATAGTCCAAAACAGTATACTGATGGATTAAATACACCATAGGTCTAAAGTTTATTTTTAAAGTACAGATATATAGAGAGTAGATCATATTATGTTCAATATATGCAACATCTATGTTAGTTTGAAGTGCATAGGAACCTTTGATGAGAATATGTGACCCAATAACCAGTGTATTTATGCTCTTGTCCATGTGTGTTTCTGGATCAGACACATTTTCCCTTTTTTTTGATTGCAAGGTAATCCTTCAATTGTTTGCATACATGAACATAAGTTTGAGAAAAGCTGATTAACTGTTTATTTGTTCAGTGGGTGGGCTTAGTAATGGAAATTTGCTTATGTAACTCATCCGCCAATGCTAAAAGATGTAGAGGTGATGGGGACAATCATGTAAAGTGTTATATGTGTATAGGAGCAAGATACTTCTGAACTAGGGTCTATAGCCATTTGTCATAATGTAACATAATATGGGGTTCAACTCAATAGTGACTGAGGGTTGTTTTATCTAATTAAATAGGATGTTGCCTGGAGTTTATTAAGGTTAAGTGTGACTGCTTGGGCAGAGTCGTCTGGGAATGGGGTGTGGTTATTGTTAAGTTCTATTAGATGATGCAACATTGGAAAGTAAAAACATAGGTTGATGAGTGTGGCATGACATTTATTGTGAAATATAATTGAAACAGGTGGTAGAAAACTCTATGCATTTATTAGTGAAAAATAGATGAAGCAATTTATAAAAGTTGCCTAGTTCAGATTGAAATCACCCATTAATATGGTGCATGTGGACTAATTACAAGAACTGAATTGTTTGTTTGGATGATATATGTGATGACTGTAGGACTTGAAAGGGATATAGATGAAAACTATATTTAGTGTTACTATATGATGGTGAAAGGTGGTAATTAGTATGTTACCATCAATATATATTGTAACGGGCATATAAGTACGTTACATTGTTTTTTACTAATAAAAAACAATGTATTTTAAAACTAAATTTTCAGAAAAGATTTAGAGATAAAAATATATGTTTAAGTTTGAAAACAAATTAATTAATCTTTTGTAAAATGGAAATGATTATTTTAATTAGTAAGCTAGCCCTTGGGCATTTCAAATATATAAGCAATGGTCAGATAGGAGAGGAAAAACAATAGGAACAGAATGGCCAATGAAAGAAATCCATCGGGAAAATTGGACCTCAATGGAAGGATCATCATCAACAATGATGTAACATCCATTGGATCCTAAAGGTAATATAAAAGGAAAAGTTTGGAAATTATTAGTTAGTTATTATGAGAGGACAGATATGTGTTAGTGTGGAGTCGAAGGAGAAGGGATTGAAAAGATGCATTCTTCAATCCCTTCAGTTCTGCTAAAAAAAAAAGAAATGACATCATTTTTTTACATTAAGGATCAACTAAACTAAAAGACCTCTGGATAAATAAAAAACAATGGCTAACTGGATACCAATATCTATTTAGGATAGCGTGGGAATTCACGTTCAAATGGCAAGCCTCGGATAAAGCTGGATATTTAAAAATTATAAGAACTTTAGATAATTCATGAACATTAAATTAAAAACTTTCCATATTTAAAAAAAAATAGAAATAGATTCCTATTTGACCAAATTAAATTATTTATTCATGAACATTAAATTAAAAACTTTCCATATTTAAAAAAAAATAGAAATAGATTCCTATCTGACCAAATTAAATTATTTATTAATTAGTTATAATTTTATTTGATGTAGTTCTTTTTTTGTCAAATCATTTCCATTTTTTTTTTGTTCTTTAAGTTTATTTATGATTTTTGTTGTGCGATAAATGAAATTATATAAATGTTAAACTTAAGTTGGGCGCGAATGGCTATATAGATTTGTAAAGTTATATTAGGGGAGGGTAATCTTGGGTTATTTGTTTCGTAGTTAAATTGGGTCAATGGATTGGATATATTGGTGTGATTAGTAGATGTAGTATGAGATCCGCTATGGCAGGATTGCATATATATGCCATACACCTTCTGTTTGCCTATGGATGGGTTTGTAGTCGGCAAAGGACCGCATTCCATTTCTATGGAGTTTTTGTTTATTGTTCTACTCGCCAACAGATGTAGCATTCCTGTTGGTAGAGAGACAATGTCTTCTCTAACTCTACTTACTGTTCAGTTGTATATTCCTGACAGTATAGTATTTTGTGTTGTCGTATTTTCATGCTACATTGAATACATAAATATATATGATGGATTGACGCCAGTTTGACTGCGAACTTTTAGCCTAAGGTTAAATGGGGATAGAATGTTTTATCTTCAAATGCAAATCTACTCGACACTAAATAAAAATGCATTAAATTTAAGTTGTTTATAGACGCTTGCATGGATTCGTTATCGGTTAATTATGTTTTGGGTTTTCATATTGGATCAAAATATATAGACATTCAATAAATAATGATACCTTACGGTAAGTATCTAAAATGTATTTATTCGGATGTCTTTTAAGTTATTGGTGTCAATGCAAGCATCTTATGGTGAATGCTGTTGGGTTACTTATAAATTTCCCTCTGCGATTGATGGTATCAATGACTTTGTATTTTGATCGTTTATGTTTATTTTGAAATGTTTTTAACCATGTAATCTATGTAACCGATCTATACTCAACATTATAAAACAAGCTTTCATAAATCCATCTGTGCGAACTTAATTAAAATGTAAACTTATAATATTATAAAAATAAAAATGTAAATTTAAATTCAAAAATCAAATTAAAATCTAAAATAAACATACTAAAATAATAATGTTAAATTTTATATATATATGTGCGTAAATAAATATTTGTATGTTAATTACTGGCAGTGGCTTATTTTTCTGCTACTCCTTGAGCTAGTGACATGGGCTAATGACCGGATATCAAAATATATATATAAAAAAATTTTTTTTTGACTTACGTATCTGCCTATTTTATAAATTTTTCTAGGTTCAAATGCCTAGATGGCGCTAGTGCAGATTACATTAAGTAGCTTTCCCCGGATCATTACAATATAGAATTTTAAATCAACTGAATGGGCAATCAAAGGTAATAAGAATACCTGTGCCTACTGATGGTGAGAAAGTATCATTGGATCCAGCACAGAAGTCATATCTATGGTGGTAGGTAGTTAGTGAAGTCAATTCAAGATCCTCAGTAAATTTTTAATTTCCAATAATCCAAGGAGATGAGGTTGAATGACAATAATCCACTTCTGTAATTGGTATAGCTTTGATGGTGAATTGATGTTCCAGACATTGAGCCCTATTATTTTTAGTTTCATGGGGTATAAAGAGGGGTAATGATGCCAGCGATTTTTTTTTAAAATATGAGATTGTAAAATGGCATTTGATTCTACTTATATAGTTCAGCAGAAAGCAGTTTACCAGCATAGAGAACAGCTTTCTGGTTCTATTTTATATAATCTCAAAGCACATTAAATACCAAGTTGACAAAATAAAATTCATACCTATATATAGTTCTTAGAATTTTTAATCACCCAATTGCTTTTTGTGGATTTCTACTGTTTTTTAATTATAATTTTTATTCTTTAATGAAGGTCTAAATTTAATCTTTTAATCAAGGTCAAATATGGCATGGAGCTATTGTATGACCAGATATCTTCACCAATATTATGAATTCTCCAAGATCAATGTTCAGATTTTAATCAAACATATCAGAACTTTATTAGCAACAATGTGGAAATTCTTCATGGCAACAAAAACATAATTTCTAAAAATATCAACCATTTCAGAGAACAAATATCCAATTCATAAGCAAACTTACAGAAAGGTCATCAGCAGTGATGCAAAAATTCTCCATGGTAATTAAAATATAGATTCAGATATTACTTTCTTCAAAGGTCAAACCACAAATTTTAAAAATCCCTATATCAACAAGGATATAAACCATTGAACATCACATGATCACCATTTCTTATGCTTGCTCAAAGACATCAAAATGTATGGATACTGAAATGAGTTCAGACTTATATGACTATATAAGCCAATGAGTTTCGATTGACAATAAAGATATTGTTTTTAATTTTAATCTCATAGTTTTGTAGTTAAGTAGAGATAAAAGGTGACTTCTGGAGTGTTTCATTAAATCCTAAGATCTATGTGCAATGCTCTCAGATCCAAGGCTCCTCACTGATGAAAGCCCCAAGCTAGAAATTAGTCTGGGGATATTGGATGAGTAGGCACATATGGATTTTATGCACATGTCTTCTGGCATTTTGATTACTCTGGCTTGCACTGGCACTACTGAATGGAGAGTTTTGCCTGTTTTAGCAGCTTGAGCAAGCATAAGAAATGGTGATCATGTGATGTTCAGTTGTTTAATACCAATTCTGACTAATAGGATCATGGTGGCTATGGTTATTAAAGAACCAAAAAAATCAAAATGTATAAATACTGAATTGAGTTCAGACTAATATGACTATATATAAGATAATAAGCTTGGATTGAAAAAATGTTTTCAAATTTTAGACTCATAGTTTGTAGTTAAGTAGAGATAAAAGGTGACTGCTGGAGGGTTGCATTAGATCCTAAAATCTAGATGCAGTGCACTCAGGTCCAAGGCTCCTCATTGATGAAAATCACAACTTAGAACCTAGTCCGTGAATATTGGATGAGTAAGCACTAGATAGGAATTTTATGTACAAGCCTTCTGTCATCCATTGATTACTCTGGCTTGTATTGAATGGCATTACTGTATAGAGAGTTTTGTCTGTTTTAACAAGAATATAAGTTCAAATTATCAAAAGCTTAAGAAACCAAAGTCAAAATCCTAATCAAACATGGAGAAATGTCAGCAATAATGCACACATTTTTTATGTTAACCAAGATATAGATTCAAGTGGTATTACTTGCTCCAAAGGTCAATGTACAAGTTCTAAAATCATATACAAATGTCATCAGTAATAATGTACAAACATTCCATAGTAATAATAATGTAATCCCAAACATTCCAAGGTCAATTCCACATTTTCACAAAACTACTCTCAATAACATCATAGATTTGGACTTAAATAAACAATAGCTCCAACTCTCTTCCATCATTGACTGGACATCATAAACACTAACAAATATTAATGACAGATGTCTCAGCACTTATCTCCTAGGGTCTTTATACATTTAAGAGATGATGATGATGATGATGATGATGATGATTATTATTATTATTATTATTATTATTATGATGATGATGATGATGGCATACACGTATAATCATGCTAAAAGTTACATTAATCAGGTTTCAAGGTATACTTTTTTACAAATGCTGCTACTAGTTTTTGGTACAGAGATGGATATCAAGTTTAATCATTAAAGTCTAAAAAAACAATTCAATATAAAACTCAACTTCATAATTAAATAGATATAACTTAAAATTGTAAAATCTGGCATCCCAATTATTGAAAGTTATTTAGTCACTGAATTAATCTTGATTATTGTTCTTTTAATTGTTAGTTATGTAGTATAGTAGGAAGGTAATTTATAATCCATGTAGCATAAATCAAAGTAGGGGTGCTGCACAAAGAACTCAGTTCAGAGAATAATTACATATGGTGACAGCTGGTAGATTGCAATAAATGGGGAGTAAATTCTATAGTCTGATGGTTGGTGGAATTGAAGGCACTTAATGAAAGTGAGTTTTGTTTAGTGGATGGTACCACTGAATGCTATTCAATGTGGTTATTGTTGGATTATGACCTGTTATAGATTGAATATTTTAATAGTAACCATGTGACAGCAAAAATATCTGGGGTACAATATTGTTGTCCTTGGATTTGATTTGTTGGAACTTTTTGATGAATGTAGCTGGGGGTGTCTTCTGGTGTTGCCAATGGTGAAAATGCAGTGAGTGCACCAGAAGGTATACAGAATTGTGCATGTGCTATTGGGGGGGGGGTATATATTCTGATAGGATTGATTAGCTATTGTATAGATATAAATGATCATCTATAAGTATTTAGTATGATAGTCTTAATTTGGTTGAGAGCTTGATACTGCTTGAAAAGATAATGGTTTTTCTCTGCTGCATGGTATAAGATGCAGAATGGATTTACATTTTTATATAGATTGCAATCCCAAAAAAATGAGATATCAGCAATGCATGTAGGTTAAAACAAAATAGGAAATTGAAAAATTTAGGCAACAGAGACCATTTTTGAAGGAGTGGGAGTAGCTGGCAGCTATCGAATCCAAGTATGAGAGAAGGATAATGTTTGTGGATTCCAGACATAGTATAGCATATGTTTTCCAGTGTTTATTTATTAGTCATGAAGAATGTTGAATGATTGGATGCTGATAGGATTGGTTGGTAAAGTGTGGTGAAAATTAAAGTTGATAGAGGGGGAGGTCCATCAGTAGGAATTTCTTGTAACATCGATTGTAGTTCTGGGAATTTTTGAACAGTTGATGCAATTAAATTTATGGCTTTTCAGATATAGAATACTTAGATGCTGTGGAGTCTCAGATCATTATTAATGGGTGGGCAACTAAGCCTCTTATCTGAGATTGAAACTGTCTTCCTGCTTCATATTAGCTTGTTGCAGAGGGAGATGGAATAATTAAATGATTTTGAAAATGTAACAATAGCAAATAATATGTAATCTTAGTCATTATAAGCATATTAAATAGGTGAATTATAGCATAAAGGGAGAAATCAGTTTTAGAGAGGGAGTTCATAATCTGTTTGGCATTTTCTTTAATCTTGTCTTGTAAGGTGTTTTTTATTGTGAGACCTTGTAAAGTTGTTATTGTTATTATTATAATTATTTGCAAAGTCATTTAGCAATCATTTAGGTCTTTTAAACATTTATTTTTAGTCCTACATTTTACTTTTATTTGATAATCCTTGAAATCTTTTTTGAAGTACTAAAGCACTATTTTGAAAATTAACATTTAATCTGCAAAATGTAGATGACTTTAGTAATCTATATTAATGTTATTATTTTTAATCTTACATTTTAATCCACAAAATATTTCCAGTAAAACTTCTGTAAAATGACTTGAAGAAGTAGAATCATCCTGACATATATCTTTATTAATGTTACCATGTAGTTTAATTATTGTTTTTACATTATGATAAATATTTTTCTTAATTAAACAATATTTTAGGTGCATATCTTGATGTTATAAAGCATTAGTAACTATTGAAATACTTAAAGAATGTTAAGTATTTTTATAGTTTAAAAATCCCAAGAAAATCTCTATCATACTTTTATAACTTTTCTTAATAATTATATGTAATTTAGTGTGCTTTCTGTAAAAGATTTGTAATCATCTTAATAAAGAATTTGTATAGAATTTACAAAAACTGATATGCCTATAATTTTTAATATCTTTCTTCAATATCAAATCATTTGTATTTTTCATCTGGTATATTTTTATTCTCCCAGTATTTAGGGTATATAGCTTTGTCAACAATTTCTCTATTGCTTCTCTTGCTTTTTAAAGACAATTATAATAATTTAATCATTCACTGGACTTATTTTAAAATAGATTTAATTACACAGCTCACCTCTTTAAAACAGTCTGTATTTCATAAAATGTTCTAATTTTTTAATTCTTTTTTACTATATATATATATATATATGAATATTTCAATTCTTTTTACAACATAGTATTATATAAAAATTTCTCAGTCATAATTTTAATTCTTTTTACAGCATAGTATTATATGAAAATTTCTCAGTCATGATGCCATCTTTCTTTTAAAATAATAGTACTATATATATATATATATATATATATATATTGTTGCCACAACTTTTCTTCTAATATCAATATGTTATTCTACATTTTTGATATTTTTGTTCTTTTCTACAACTTTTTTTTTCCATTTAACTATTATAATCTTATGTTAATTCTTTTCCATATAATTTTAGAAATTTTCAGATATTCAAATCTTCTAAGTAGGTCATTTTAAAACATTTTTATTTTTAATTAAAAAATTATTAGTAAAGTATACTTTTATATGTCAGCTACCTGTATAGCAGTTTTTAGTATAGTATAAATTATTTTTCTAAAATCTGAATCATGTTTAAAGTCTATTAATATTTTAAAATAAATTTCAAGTTTTAGTTTAAATTTACTGGAATATTTCTGAAAATAGATTTGCCACCCTTAATATCATATTTCTTAATAATTTTATCTTTCTGGATTTGCATTAACATATATATTATATCTCACTAATCAATAATCATTTTCTGTATTAAATGTACTAAGCATTATAGTACTTATGAAAAATTTGTGAGGATGGCATTTTACTTGTACTGTAATTATATATTGGACTATTTTCATCATTATTCAACTAATATCAATTGTTAAATAAATGTCTTTAGAAAACTTCAAACATTATTTAAACTTTTCAAATACCTTCAACTGTTAATAATAGTACACAAATTAGGACACAATATCTTAAGTGGTATAATAATATTGAAATATATATTTTCTAATAATCAAATTATAGTCCAATTCTGCTGTACCTTCATTTTGATATTTCCATATCCATTTCTGCTTTGAATTTTTCTAAAAAAAATCATAATATATCTTTTGTTGTTGTTGTTGAAAACTCCATAAAGATATTTACTCTATTATTTTTATCTCCATAATTTATCACTATTTCTTTTATCATGCAATCATAACTTATTGACTATGTCAGAAGTTGAAAACATTTATCAATATATATTTTAACAATATTTTTAGTATATGTAACTAATAGCGATATTAAATAAAAAATTGTGAAAAAATAATTAGTTGAAGGGAAAATAGTTTGATACCACTTTGATCAAATGATAAATAAATTAGTAAAATGCATGCAGCCTGGTTTCTTATATATTTTGTTCTATGTTTTATAATTATCTTGTGATATAAAAAAACCCCAATAATTTGATCTATTACTGTAAATATTTTTGCACATTATGCAAAAAAACCAAACAAACAAAACAACAACAACAACCCAAGATTATTATTGATAAAAGAATTAATGAAGACTCAGTTTTATTTTTAAGTACTGTATGTATAATATTTATTGATATCATTATAAATTTTAAAGATATATATATATATAATTAATAAAACAAGTTATAAAATTTGTAACTTGCTTTTTTTAAGCTTGCATTTAAATGATCACTAGATGGAGCTTACCAATAGCTCTAAACAAGCTTTATTTTTATAAGTGCCGAAAGAGAAAGAATTCAAAATCTCTATCGTTGTTGGAGGTAGGGACAACGATAGAAATTTTGAATTCTTTCTCTTTCGGCACTTATAAAAATAAAGCTTGTTTAGAGCTATTGGTAAGCTCCATCTAGTGATATATATATGCAGTGAAGCTGCAAACTGTACAACATTTTGTTCCAAGCCTTCTCTATAGTGTATAATATAGTTCACATTTTATTGATAAACACTGATTAGAATACATATTATTTATTGAACTGCAAGTGTATAATACTTTTCACCATGCACATATTGCTTATATATATAATATACATATAAATCAAAAGTATAAACAATATTTAAAAAAATATAGTTATTAATAATAAATTAAAGGATAACATTTACTTATAATTTAAACATTCACTGAAGCAATAAAAATAAGAAAAAAATCTACTATATATATATTTTTTCCATGTGTCAAAGCATCGGCCGGGAAGTGAACCCACAAACCCAGGACAACTGCTTGTAAGACAAATGTGCTGACCAAAGTAAATAGCAAAATATCTGACTTTCATCCCATTAAATATGCTCTGGGTGATATTTTTTTTTTCAATAACTTTTACCTTACTGAAATATAATAGACTATTCTCTTTATTTAGAAATTATGATTTCTCTAATTATTTAATGTTTTAAAATCAATATTAACTTTAAATATGTTCTAAAATTTTATAAAACTTTTATCATTATGTTCAGAAAATATATTTTATTATACAAAATTCTGCATTTTAAATTTGAAAACGATAATAAAAAAAATAAAATATGCTTTCATCATAAACTGAAATTTTTTTATTAAAATAAATATAATCATATACAATGTTCAGAAAAGGCAATATGACTGCCGAATATCTTAAAATTTTCAAATTTTAATGACTTTTTTTGTTTGATATTGTATATTTTTGTTTGTTGTCTATGTTTTTCTATGAACAGCATATAATTGATGTTGTGTTGTTGGGTACAGTCTAGTTCAAGGCTTCATTATACATTTATTTGTTAGATATATCATCAATGAATCTCACAACTCCAAGTGCATCTTTAGCCTTCTATATTTTAATCTATTAGAAATATATTTGATAAAACTTTCAATATGTTAAATTAAACTGATTGTTTTAAAATTTTTGTTTTTTCTAATAAAATCATAAATGTTGAAAATATTTCTAGCTTATGTTTCAAGATATTATTAACAAGTATAGAAAAGAATGAATGGTATGTTCAAATCTTTTTTATAATTATATATTGCAAATTTTTTTTAAAAAAAAAAAATAAATAAATTTTAATCTCACCATTCATTTCATCTAAAAAAACGTTTTTCTGATAATATTTTTTGTTCTCTCTGTAGTCTGTCATATTTTATTATTAGTATTTAGCTTAAATTCAGTGATAAAACGGCCAGACAAAAGCTGAAGCTTTCTGGCTCAATTGCCATCAGAAAAAAAGTATAAAAAAAACTCTGTTTGGCCAATTGAATGGAACTATTGCAGTCTATGACTGAGTGCTCGAATGTCAGATGACGCCTCTTCCGAGCAACTAACCACACGATTCTTATTATTATTTATACGTCTGAAGTTGAATTTGTAAAAGCGCATGTTTAAGTGGAGTTTAGTGCCTGTGTGTGCACAAAGCGTATAATGATTTAAAAATGTAAAATATGTCAAATAGTGGGTACTGCTACAAATAATATTTTTATCTAATTTAGAAAAGAAAAAAATAGTATTATTATTAATATATTTTTAAGATTACACACACGCATATATTTGATTTATGTATCAACATGTACTTACACACATATACAAACTTGACTTTAAAAAAATCACAAAATTATATTTACTTTGAAAAAGTGAATGGGCATAAAAGAGATGATTGAATCAAATAAATTAAGTTTTAAACTTGCGTTTAGATAAATGTGATTTTTTTTTGTTCAAATTTATATCAAAAATTTAGAAATCCATTAATGTTTTGACGTTATTTTGAAATATCATTTGTAAAATATCTCTAGTAATCTTTTTTTTTTTTTTTACTATTTTGCTAATGTAACCATGTGCAAATATTGAATTTTCTAAGTTTCACTTCTTTAGTTTTTTTAAACTTTTAACTTTTCTCACTAAGTAATTTTCTTTAGTGTGAATTAAGTTTAGAAAATTAGCTAAAGTGGAATCTTCTGTTTCGTTCATACTATTAATTTCTAAACAATAAAAGTCTTAAGGAAAAAAAAGGAACTAAATATAGTTCGAAGAATTATTTTTTTATCCACTGCCTATCTATTCATCCGCCTTCTATGAAGCATATGCTTGAAAAGATTTCATTACCATGAGAGCCATCTTTCGCATCTAATCTGTCAGTTCATGCTCTAACGCTTCACTACACAATTCTACACAATTGTACTGCTACTAAATAAAGAAATGTCCAAAATAGAGACAGTGTCAAGGCTAGCTTCACTTTTCTAAAACATCATAGCGAACAGAGCGCATTAAGAGATGTAAACTTCTCCCATGATACTTTAGCTAATTTCCGGACAATTTTGCACAAAATTTCATACGACTTTATATAAAATAAAATTGAAAAATTAATAAAAAAAGTCATATCCTCTATCTTTTTTTTATGTTCAATCCAAGTAATTAATTTTATCAAAATATTTTGTAAATATTGGCGCTACACTACTTACTTTTATCCGCGCAATCAAAAGATCAAATCTTTTCTTCAAACAAAGTTGATCCGTTTATTTATTTATTTTAGAATATTTATAAATAACATTTACTTATCAGATAAATTAATTTATCATAACTTTAATATGAATAAATATATTATGAATGGATCGTTTTTAATTTAAAATAAACATTATAAAGAAATGCTGCGTTTTTGTTAATCAATTTTTCTTTTGATGCCTAAGAAGGCATCAAAAGAAATTTTATTAAAATTTTTTAATAAAATGTTACAATTTATTTTTTTCTTTTAATTAAATTTATTTTTTTCTGGTAAAATAAAATCTTGCTTAATGCATGTAATTAATTAATTTGAATACTAATAATAGTTTATTTATATTCTCCTTGAGTGATTTTACATACATTAGATAAAATGTTTTCAAATCAATATTATTTCCTTGAGAGCATAGTTAATATTTCAATGTCCTACCTTTTGTTTGTGCTTATATTTCTTAAAGATTCGTTTGTTATATGATAACTGGGTTAATGTTTATTATTACATGCTTTTGTCTAAATTGGATATTTTAAGATTATATATAAGCATTAAATTATGCAGTATTAATATAACTGAATCAATAAACTTTCAAGGTGCTAACTCTTTTAATATAATATCCTCTAATATCAAAGTAATCTACATTGTAAAGGAATCTATTTGTCTTTGTGAATTTAAATTATAAGATGAGCAAGGACATCTTTGTCTTAATAAAAATATCATTGTCAAATCTTCAACTATATAAAATCATGACAAGCAGAAAAAAATGGATTCATTTTTCATTTGCAACTAATCATATGCTTAATATAATTTATCTCTAGATATTATATCTCTCTTTTCTTACCTAAAATAAAAAAAAAATCAATTCTTACCAGCCTGCATCTGATTGATCAAGCCTGCTTTTCTGTAGAAGATTACTGGAAAAACTTTTGATCAGAAATAGTTTTTAAAGGCTGTTTGCCTTTTTAATATAATCATTAAAAAACTCCAATAATTTGAAAATTATTAAAACAGATATAAAGGGAAAATCACAAGATTAAGTTGCATTACATATTAACCATAAACACGTACATGCAAATGTGAAAAAAAAAAATACTCTAAAACAAAACAATATATAAAAAAAATGAAAATATCAAAAAATATTTTATCTATAGTTTTCATTTCAATAAGAATTATTTTAAAAACATAGTATTTTAAAATTGGAAATAGACTTAAATATCAAAAACAAACAGATTCAGGCAAAAAAAAAAACAGTTATTTTATATAAAATTTACCTTTCAATAGAAATGTATTTAATTTTTTTTAAACCATAATAAAAGCATTAATATAAAAACATTAAATACATTTTTCCAATTCTGTTCATACATTATTCTTATATACATTGAATAATCAAAACGAGACAACCCTTAACAATACCCATAGTTCAATTCAGATTTCCCACAATTCTGTTATCTTAACATTTGATGACTGGCGATTCATTAACATTTGACAATTTCTTGAAATCAACATAGCCTCTTTTATTTTACGTTTATTATAACAACGTTCAATTTGAATAATTTTCATATTTTTATAATCAAATTTAAATTCATATTGACAAGATTTATTATGATCAAATATAACAGATGATGAAGGTTTATTTACATCTGTTCCATATTGATTCTCTTTTTGAATTCTATTATATAAATTCTCTTTCTCAAATGTACACTTAGATTCACCAATGTATTGTACGCCGCATCCACATATCAATCTATATATAATAGAATTTTGATTAAACTTTGAATTTTGAATTTTAGAATTATTAAGCAATCTATTTATGTTATTTGTAGAGAAAAAGCAATATGACACAAACCATTATAAATTTTCCTAATAAACTTGACCTGCTCATCTGATATAAATGGCATTGAAATCCATTTCATTTTGATATTTTTATTTTTAATTTTATTATAGTGTTGATTTCTTTTAAATCCTTTAATAATATTAGCAATTACATTTTTATAATAACCAATTTTCAACAAGTCATTAACAAATAATTGTACATTTTTAATTTTATCACTAGAATATTTGCATAATTTTTCATTTTGAAATAAGAATGATTTCAATCCAGACAGCTTATGACACATAGGTACACGTACTAGAGGTTTTATTCCATATGAATCACATGTACCTATGTGTCATAAGCTGTCTGGATTGAAATCATTCTTATTTTGAAATGAAAAATTATGCAAATATTCTAGTGATAAAATTAAAAATGTACATTTATTTGTTAATGACTTGTTGAAAATTGGTTATTATAAAAATGTAATTGCTAATATTATTAAAGGATTTAAAAGAAATCAACACTATAATAAAATTAAAAATAAAAATATCAAAATGAAATGGATTTCAATGCCATTTATATCAGATGAGCAGGTCAAGTTTATTAGGAAAATTTATAATGGTTTGTGTCATATTGCTTTTTTCTCTACAAATAACATAAATAGATTGCTTAATAATTCTAAAATTCAAAATTCAAAGTTTAATCAAAATTCTATTATATATAGATTGATATGTGGATGCAGTGTACAATACATTGGTGAATCTAAGTGTACATTTGAGAAGAGAATAAAAGAACATATGCTTTTATATAATAGAATTCAAAAAGAGAATCAATATGGAACAGATGTAAATAAACCTTCATCATCTGTTATATTTGATCATAATAAATCTTGTCAATATGGATTTAAATTTGATTATAAAAATATGAAAATTATTCAAATTGAACATTGTCATAATAAACGTAAAATAAAAGAGGCTATGTTGATTTCAAGAAATTGTCAAATGTTAATGAATCGCCAGTCATCAAATGTTAAGATAACAGAATTGTGGGAAATCTGAATTGAACTATGGGTATTGTTAAGGGTTGTCTCATTTTGATTATTCAACGTTATATAGTTGATAAAGACTACAAAGTGTATAGTCGAAAGTACTTCTAAAAGAATATAATTTATATAAATTGTACTGTATTTTGATATATATATATTGATTTGTATATTATATATATATATATATATATATTTTATATATATATATATATATATATATATAAAATATATATATATATATATATATATATATAAAATAACAATATCTATCTTTACCAGAGACTAATTTCAAAATCAATGGATAATAAATGGGAGTCTAATCAATGCTTGCATATAAATGGAATAAACAATTAAAATACATATTTTAATACTGACAGGATAATATGATGGTAGTATATTGGAACAAGAAATACATGGGATAATGAGTTTACAATGGTATAAAAAGATTTCAAAGAAAAACAATGCTTAATGTGGTTAAAACGAATTCTAGGCATATGATCTTTTAGGCATAGAAATTTCTGACTTCAACACATTATATAATATTATATTACATCATTATATTACATTATACTATATTTGACATTATAATACATCATTAAATGACTGTTTTCTAGTTGTTAATTTTTCACCAAGCCAGAAAAAACATCCAAACAGTGACTATGTTATTTATGTTAGTTGAGTTAATACTCTAAAATTTTGAAAAATTCTAAGATTTTGAATTCAAATCACTTATTTTTTGATATATTTAAAACTAGACTTTAATAATACATACAGACATATCAGAATATAAAAATTACAAAATTTTTGATCTTTGGTTGGTCAATAATTGATAGTAGGTTATGCATCATGTGCTCCTATTTTTTGAATTTTTTTAAAAAAATATATATTTGGCAATCAATATGTTTGTATAAAAACAATAAATAACACATGACTTCAGCTTATTCAACATTGTTTCAGCAGTATACTTTTTTCTTCACCACATTTATGCTACTTACTATAAGATTTAATATTTAATAGATGAATATGATAGTGTTTAATAAATTTCTATCTAGTAATGTCATATTCAATATCCTAGACTAGTTTCAAGCTTATGGCTTTCATCACTAGAGGAACTTTGGATCTTGGACTAGCATGTGACTCTTTAGGGATTTAATGCACTTTTCTTCTGCCAATTACTATTCACTGTTTTATTATACTATCTTTTTATCAGCCCAATTTTCAAAAAAATGTTTCCAATTTAAGCCAATTTGTGTATATAGTCAAATAGAACAGAAAACACTTCAGTTTATATATACTATAGTGTCCCAGTTTTAACAATTATAGGCAATTCTATCTTGTAACCAGGAAGAATATACAACTATTTAAATATCACATGACTCTATCATTTGACTTGAGCTTTATTTCAGCAGCATACTTTTTCTTTCACTACATTTAAGTCTTAAATGAAATACATTTATATGTTTTTCAAATTGGACTGATATTTTAATAGTGAAACAGAAAGATAAATGGTAGCTAGCAGAGGAAAAGTGTATATATCCTAAAAGTCCAGACATTGCTCCAAGATTCAAAACTTTTCACTAATGAAAGACATAAGCTGAAAAGTAGTTTGGGAATATTGAATAGAACATCACTAGATACAGATTTAGTAAACACTGTCACCTGGATCTATTAAATACTAAAACTTACAGTATGTAAAAAAGATGTGGTGAAGAAAGAAAGTATGCTGCTGAAATAAAATTGAGTATGCTCAAGTCGAGTGAGATTTTATTGTTTTTATACAATTCTATGTTACAGGATAGAAGTGCCTACAGTTGTTAAAATGAAAGACAACCATAATATATAAAAACTGATCTGGTTTCAGTTTTATAGGACTATACAGACAAGTTGTTTTAAATTGAAAACATTCATGTAATTTCAAATTGCACTGATAACTTGATAGTGAAATAGAAAAGTCTGTTAGATCTCAAAGATTCAAACCCTGTTACAAGACCTGAAACTCCTCACTGATGAAAGCATACATTGACACCCACATGAGGATATTGGATAGGAAGCACTAGATAAGAATTTATTAAACACTACCATCTGGCATCTATTGATTACTAAAGTTTACAGGAAGTGGCATAGATGTAAAAAAAAAAAATGTTGCTAAGATAACTTTAGAGTTTTTGCTTGTATTTTTTTATCATAGAAAAATAAATATTAAATGCAAAAATTTATTATATTGGACTAAAAAACATTGACAAAATATTTCTAGATAATTATTTTTTGTTCTTGATTGCTCTTTCTATCAGCAAAATGTTTTTTCATATTACAATAGGAGAGATATTAAATAGAAAAAATTGCAAACAATTTTTATTTCCAAATATATAATATATTGAGAAATAACTATCAAAATTGAACTTATGTCTGTTTATCTGTCAGTCAAAAACAATATAAATTCAGCAGCTGCACTTCTAGAATTTTCAATTTTAATTTTGTCAAATATTTGATGCTTTTTGTTGTTTATCACTAGATCTGATGCATATAAATTGGAAACAATTTAATTTTGTAAAAGTCAAGGCAGTTTAATAAATTATTTGGTAAAAAATTAATTTTATTATTGAGAGTGCTTGTCAACAACAGTTATTTGTGATATTCTTAAGTTTTCTTATGTTGTAAAAGACATTTCATTTAGCTTTCTCCATTTACAATATTGCAATAAAAAATGAAATCGATTAAACTTTTTTTAAAAAGTTATATGCTACATTTTGAATTAAATTTATTTCAAGAATTCAACAAGAAAAACAGAGAAATTTGATTTACAACATCTGGAAAAATTAAAAATATGAAAAAGCTACACACATACATATTATCTATATGTGTAAAGGTCGATATTTGAACGTAGAATAACTGGTCTTTAACTGGCAATTTGTTTCTGAGAAAAGAATATTGTTTTCAATAGCATAAAATTCATATATCACAGCAATTAGAAAGCAACCGTTAAAAAAAATTAAATATGGAATATTCATGAAGAATAAATGATTTATCTTTATTAGAATTTGAACGTTATAAAAATTTTGTATACAAATTTTCATTAATATTATGAGTATTATAAAATTTGTATTGAAAAATTACAAATGCTTTTTCCTTAGTATACATTATTCCAAAATATTGACAACAATGCACTGTTGATGAACATTTTGAAACTTATAACTTTACATTTCTAATTCTAATCACAGATCTGGTTATAAGGGCTCATTCATTATATCACCCATTATTTGTATTTTACGTATATTTATACATTTAGAATAATCTTTCCCACGCTCGTGATCTGGATCCATATTAGCACCAAAACAATCGTTTAAGCAGGAAAAATCAGTAACTTAAAGGAAAAATATATATAACGTTAATTGCTAAATATAGTATTTGGCTGATTTTAATGAAATTAAAATTTATCTTTTATAAGCATAAAATTAAAGGTAAAAAACTTATAAATATTGAAACTCATACAAAGAAAATCACAGTTGAGATGTGCCAAATTTAAAACCAAAAAAGGATGAGATTTCAGTTGAGATAATGTGGAAAAAGTGTGCCTATGTTAATAATATGAAAATGTGGTTGAGAAGGAAAAAAAGTACTTCTATTATCTCTCTTGACTTGCAACTACTATGCATTCAAGTTTTATCTATTTTCACAGAAGTTAAAATTATTTTATACTTTAATAAGCATTCACATTTAATAAAATAATAAATACATTTCTCAGGGTTATTCAATATTATTTTAATAATAAAAATCTTTACAAATATATTGTTTCTTACTAAAAGCACTAACTAAGAGTAACTTAATCTGGGTTTTAAAACTAAGCCTAAAAAATTTAAATACAAAGTTGATTAATAGTTTATCTTAGAGTTATATAAAATAAATGGATGGATATCAAAATGTGTTACACATTTTAGGATATGACAATGTAAAAGATATTTTATGTACACTATCCTACCCAACACCTTACATTTCAGATAGTATTAATATCATAAAGATGTAGTTAATACAAAATAGGTTTTACATGTATGTTAATATCAAATATGATCTTTATATCATGAATATGCAGTGACAAAGTTTCTATAATAACAACAAAAGAAAAGTATTAAAAAATTAAAAATTACTTTATTACATGTGATGTGATGCACTGTAACTTTATATATATATATGATTTCTGACACTTTTGTCATTTATGTAAACAAACGTATGCTTGGTCGGTGTTTTTGGTAAAACGCCATCTGTTGATCATAAATACAAATGACAGCAAGTTAATGTGATTATAACTTGTTTTTGTTTTTCATATATATATATATATATTATTTATTTTGAAATAATAAACAACTTATTTTATTTAATGTTAGTTATACCATCTGATAACAATTATATATATATATATATATATATATATATATATATATATATATATATATATATATATATATATATATATATATATATATATATATATATATATATAAGATTGTTATCAGATGGTGCAGTGAAAACACTAACATTAAATAAGAATAAGTTGTTTATTATTTCAAAATAAATAATCTCAACTCAAATACTGGAAGATAATAATTATCATCATAATTACACAGGATAATGTTTTATAATCATTCTTAATTAGTTTGATTCATTAATCAATTATTAATCAACCTCATTTAATAATGTTGAAGAAGGTTTTACTCTTTTAATAAGAGAAGCAAGTACAAATCATTGCTTAGCAGACATAGATGATATTTACCACATTGGGCTTTTTTATTTCACCTCAAAATACTTTGTTGGATTCATTTGCAGGTTTAAGTGTTAGGAGTGCTACTCCACTAACAAAATATATTTAGATTATTAAGTGGCATTGTTACATATTAGATAACAGGGAAAAATTAATACTAACAGATAAAAATGATGCATAAAATTTTTCTTGCAGATTTATTCATCTACATAAGGATATCTAACTCCACTTAACTTTGAGGTTGAAATTAAGAACTCCTAAAACATATAATATTTGCAAGATAATAGTTTTATATAGGTTTAATAGTTACTTATGTTTGTACACTAAACCTAAAGTAAATTACATTTAATCCCATTCAATGTCATCAATAACATTATTAAATAAAATACTACCTGTGTATTGTACCGGTCGGTTTCGTCTGTTCATATAACAAGATCTAGCATCTAGGCAAAAGTACCTCGAATCCAATCCTGTGCAAGATACGTAAGTCAGGAACATTCATGAACTCTGCCCTATTTGCCTATTTTCCAGATCTACCAACTTATGAGCAACAATTCCAATGATACTGATCTAATTTATTCCTACCCCACCGGCATCACAAAGTCGTGACACAAAAAAGACTCTTATTCGAACTTGGTTCATGTCTAGAATATTATAATTAGCGATTTTCGATCATCTAGTAAGTGAAACCTTTTTATATTACATCAAAATTATTTCTAGTCAATAAATGAAACAATGACTTAGATATTTAGAAAGATATAAAATTTATTAAATCAACTTGGAGTATATATGATTGCAAACGTTATTGGTGTTACAATGTAAATAAAATGGGTGTTTATCTCCCTTGGACAACATTAACCTCCCTTACAATACTATACAATGAACATATTTAATCATCAATAACAAATAATTCATGGCTTTATTCTATTGCGGCTATTTATATGTCAATAATTTATCGATTGAATGGGATACATAAGATTTTTAATAATAGCGCTAGACTACGGTACCTGAAAATTATTTGAATCCACCAGTACTAAAACAACAGCATTCATACCAATACGTAAGTTTATTAAGTTGGATGATAAGGGTAATTTTATTTAATTACTATTTGCATTTGCTATATAAGAACGTGTGTAGGAAGCTAATTTGGGAAATAATAATAATGACAGAAGTGTCATATCTGAAAGTGTGAATGAAATATATATTAAAAAAATGGCAATCCATTTAGTATAATCATAACAGTACGGTTTAGGAGAATTAATAGGCTTTTAACAAGAACAAAATATGGGAGAGCGGTACGTGTATGATGGCAATGGAACGATCTATTCTAAGATCTAAGAAGATGCTTCAATTCACCGTTAAAGAAAGGCGACTCTCTGCAAACGTCGGCAGGGTCGGGTCATAAACAACGAAGAAGGCGCTTTATTGAATTGCCATAGGCTGGACTTTTGCCAGAGCGAACCCTATGCAATAATATCTCGCGCTGAAGAAATCCAAAGAGGTTTGCCAAACCTTGTCCTTGGTATTGGAAGTAAAAATGAACGAAGCACAGAGATATATATATCACGAAAGGCCGGTATACACGTAACGCTTGCATTAATATAAATATATAGATATTTAACTAAGGAATAAAGAATTATCGCCTATCTTTATTAATAAAAACCCCTCGTACCGGTATGATTTGATTACTACGTGGATATGGAAGAATTACATTTAAGGCCAATATAATATAGCTCAGAGAACTAAAGGATTCCCCCCCCCTTTTATGTATTACTTCAAACTACACATAAACTTTCCACAATGTATAACCAATACAAATCTTTGGTTGTGAATGCTTTAATAAATACATACTTTCATATTATTATATATATATAAAGTCAGTGGTGGTTATTGATTTCAAGAAATTAATATTAATTTAATTCGTATAAATCTATTTGCAGATTTTAGAAGTTAGCGCTATTATTTAAGTAACCAAAGAAACGCATTTCTAAGAAAATAGATTTTTACTTAGTTTTTGAGAATAACACTGTACAATAATTATCAAATTCTGATTTTATTTTCCCCAGACTGGCAGGCACCCGCTATACTAAGAATAACAAATTTGTTTTTAAAAACTACTAGGTTAATTACCCTCTGAAAAGTAAGGAGGGTTTTCTTTTATTAAAAGAGATAGCGTAAGCATTTGCGATTCTGGGGGGAAAATTATCGACATATAATTTAGTATCTGAAAGTATAAAATATAATAATGAAAATAAAATATTGCCGCATAGACGTGAAATTAAGAACTAATAATTATTCAGGAGAGGTTTAATGTAGGAGAGATTACAGCTAAGTTATATATAGAGAGAACAAGGTACAATTAACAAAAAGGTAAGAACTTTACAAATTGATTCATAACTAATATTAAATTTTACAAATGAAAGCTTTACAAAATGTTTAAAGAAATAGATAGGTGAAAGTTAAAATTATTCACGGTAACTTTAAGAGTCTAGCAGCATTTGAAATGATTACCTCTGTAAAACATGGCGGTTCTTTTGATGATTTCAATTCCCGCGGAGACTAGATCTAGTTTGTCAAACATAGTTATTCAGGCAGGTAGTAATTTTATGATTTAACGAACAGGCATATAATTATAGTCTATGAGTATCGGGATCCATGGGCACAGATTGCAGGGAAGGCCATCTCGAATGGCGAGAAAGGCGATTTAGATTTACTCAGTACACATTGAAATTAACGAACGCAAATTTTCTTGGTGACTGCTCTCCTTGACTGTCCTAGTTACTCTCTAAATTAATTCGTAATTATTCCATGCCTCGGTATTTTTGGAATCCCTTTCTGATTGGTCATTGCAATCTAATTTCCAAAAGAATTCGTATACAGGCTTTTACCCATTGTGATGGAAGATGCCATTGTTAGATAAGTATTCAAACTTTAATTAATTTTGATAAAAGAAAATGTTTGTAACAAAAGTAAATCAATTAAGTTTAGTTTCTACTTTTGATTTTAGAGAAACTTTTAATTAAAGTTATGTTAGAATATTATACAAGATTACGCTTCTCACCTTTAATTAATTTTGACTAATTACAATCGCATCTTCCATATTGGATTTAAAAGAAAAGTGGAGTTTAATGGCAAAAATAATTTAAAAACACAATTTTATAAAATTACATATAACGAACTTTTCCACTAAATATTTGCTCAGTACTTTTGTCTCTACAATATCTATAGATATCTGAGCTGCAATTAACAAACAATTACTATAACTTTTATAAAATAAATAAATACAGAAATTATAATATATTTTGATATTATAAGTCCGTTATAATTAATCCCCCATTCCCTATTGCGTATACGAATTTTCAGATGCTACATTTATTAATTTTATTTTGCATGTTTAAATTCAGATATTTATGCCAATATCTTCGTTAATAAATATGTTAGTTAATAATACTCAAACAAAAGGATACAAACAAATGTGTTAGTGAGTGGAATATATATGCAAGAATAGGGTTTGAATTTAGGTTGGTAGCGGAAGATTGGAAGTGGGCTGTGAAGCGCAATCTGAATCTCAGATTCCGCTTCATTTTCCCGGACTTACAATTGATAAAAAAAAATGTAAAAAAAAATATCTTACTTGCTGTTCCGGTGACAAAAGAACAACCTGGTTTGAAAGGAGTACGTAATTTATTTATATATAAAAAAAAATTATCAAACTAATGCTAGCCCCATTTTTTCTTTGCTGCTATATGCTAAACAAAAATTTTTGACCTATCTATCACTGAGTGCAAAACTATATTCATATTTTCTTTTTTAAAAACGTGGTTCAAATTCCTTATCTATCCGTCTGTGATTTATTGTTCTGTCTTACTTTTAATATTTTCCCCGATCAGGAGGTTCAAATGGCTTTTTATTGAGGGTTTGGTCACCCCACCAGAGGTTAGGTTGATCATGAGAGGTTGCTTGGTTTCTAGCTGGCTCAACTTTCCGTATTCTTTCATGAGGTTCTTTGTTGATGGGCGTGTAGTCAATGGTGGTGAGGAATTGTGCCATTTCCTCAATTCTCCTTATTCGGCATCCTACCATCATTTGTTGTATGTATGGTGGCATATTTTGTTGTATTGCACGGATAATCTGGGTCTCTGTAAATGGGAATGCCGTCAGAGACCGGAGACGTGCCACTTGCCTCAAAAAAAACTGTGTGTGTGTTTCCTTGTTGGCCGATCCATACATTTCTTTTAAAACCGAATGATAAATGCCGTCCTGGCGCTCCTCGCTCCAGAAGGTCCTTAACAGAGCTGCTGCATACTGTTCAAAATTCAGTGGCTTGTCTTCATGGCTTTCCCACCATGATTTTGCATATCCATTGAGATAGTGAATTGCCAAAGCTACTTGATCCGGTGCTGAGATCTGTTGGAATCGAAACAATTCTTGAAGACTTTCAATATGCGCTTTCGGATTTTCTCCAGCATCACCTTTGAATGATTTCACTTGGATGAACTTTGCCAGGTAGGCTTGTGCATTCGAGATCTGTCCTATGGGCATAACATTTGATGTCCTATCAACGTGGTGTTCCTGTACTGGTCCTGATGCGTCAGGTTTGAACTCTGAAATTTTCACTGTGCTGCTTTTTAGTTTATCAATTTCACCTCTCAGTTCCTTTAGCTGGTCTTGAAACTCTGTCTGTGTTTCCTGCACATTTAAAATGACCCTCTCTTGTTCTTCATGACACTTCAGTTCATCACCCAAATGTTCATTTATTTGACTTATGGCTATGTGGTGGGCAGCTTCTTGCTGGTCTATCACACTTCGTGTCATCATTAATTCTCCAGTCATTTTGGATACTATAGTTTTAGTTTCTTCTTTATGCTCCTCCAAGAGTCCTTCCAATTCAGTATGAACCTTTTCATAGCCTTTCCTGCAGTCTGCTCGCACCTCATCTATTTGCTTTAATATATTACTGTTCATTTCATTACACAGTGATGACATCCACTCCTTCATCTCATTATGCTTGGCTTCGAATTTTTTTTCTATGTTAGTGAACATATTCATCAACAATGTTTGTAGGTTTATATCCTGTTTCTGTGTGGAGCTCTCTACAGATTCCATGGTTACAACTTCCTGATGTTCTTGCTCTGCATCAGTTTTCTCTTCGCTTTCCGCTTCCATCTTTTGGTCATCATCATAGATTACTCTTCCTGACCTGAGCGTCTTTCCCTGATATATCTTCTCTTTATCACTATTCTCCATTCTGCTAAGCTTCAAATATAGATAGATATATGTGTATTTTATTTATATATATTTTATTTATTTAAGACACAAAAATGCTCACTTATGGTTTCCTGTTTGTTTTTATTTATTTATGGCCTGATACACCTCTCCCCCATTCTCAACAGTCTCCCCCTTGTTCTGCTCCCCCATACCTGTACCCAATCTATACCTGATTTATTATATTTAGTATTCTACCATGCCTGCCTTTTGCATTATTAACTTCTAGATCCAACATTTACAATATATATATATATATATATTCATGTTCAAATATCATATTGTTACCTAATCTACTCTTGTTCATTCTTCAGTGTTTTTGCTGGGTCTTTAAGTTTGGTTGTTCCTTTGCACCTGAAACATACTTAAAATTGTATTACTTCATATTAAAATTATCAACACTTGCATTACATAGTTGAGTACATTACATAGTTGAGTACATAGTTGAGTACAATAGTTGAGTACAAATAATGCTCTCTATATAACTTGTTAAATTTTGGAATCATTGTTTCTAATATTTTTTTTTATTCAATCTACCACCTGATGACAAAATTTATAATGGTATTACTACCGGGCGCCAGTCAAGAGGAGTAGATTGTTACAACACTTTTACTAGATGATTGTACATTTTTATAAACACATATTTTTATTTATGACAGCTGTACAGCAGTTCAGATGTATAATATCATAAAGTAATTAAAGATGTCATTACTATTTGAAGCACATATCTTTTTTTTTCTTTACATACTATGGGTGTGAAAGTATTTAAAAGCTGCCACTACTTTTCTTTCACCACCCCAAGAAAGTGTACATATATATTTAAAACATTATTTATGGAAGAAGAACAAAATATCACATACTATGGGTGTGAAAGTATTTAAAAGCTGCCACTACTTTTCTTTCACCACCCCAAGAAAGTGTACATATATATTTAAAACATTATTTATGGAAGAAGAACAAAATATCACATATATACTGAATATTGTTTATGGAAGAAAAAAAATCTACATATATGATTGACATTATTGGGAAAATCATATACATATTTGTAATGACTTGTACATAGTGTGTATAATATTTAAAAAGAACATCATCTGAACTGGGTGTACAAACCAAGAAAAAAAAATTTTACACATATATTTTTATTATTTAGAGAATAAACATCATATATAGTATACTAACATCTATTATTCAGGGTTCTGCAGGGTGTAAAAGTAATTAATAGCCCCACGGCTGGGCGTCCATACCCGGGGGAAAAAAAAAACCTGTACCGGTCGGTTTCGTCTGTTCATATAACAAGATCTAGCATCTAGGCAAAAGTACCTCGAATCCAATCCTGTGCAAGATACATAAGTCAGGAACATTCATGAACTCTGCCCTATTTGCCTATTTTCCAGATCTACCCACTTATGAGCAACAATTCCAATGATACTGATCTAATTTATTCCTACCCCGCCGGCATCACAAAGTCGTGACACAAAAAGACTCTTATTCGAACTTGGTTCATGTCTAGAATATTATAATTAGCGATTTTCGATCATCTAGTAAGTGAAACCTTTTTATATTACATCAAAATTATTTCTAGTCAATAAATGAAACAATGACTTAGATATTTAGAAAGATATAAAATTTATTAAATCAACTTGGAGTATATATGATTGCAAACGTTATTGGTGTTACAATGTAAATAAAATGGGTGTTTATCTCCCTTGGACAACATTAACCTCCCTTACAATACTATACAATGAACATATTTAATCATCAATAACAAATAATTCATGGCTTTATTCTATTGCGGCTATTTATATGTCAATAATTTATCGATTGAATGGGATACATAAGATTTTTAATAATAGCGCTAGACTACGGTACCTGAAAATTATTTGAATCCACCAGTACTAAAACAACAGCATTCATACCAATACGTAAGTTTATTAAGTTGGATGATAAGGGTAATTTTATTTAATTACTATTTGCATTTGCTATATAAGAACGTGTGTGGGAAGCTAATTTGGGAAATAATAATAATGACAGAAGTGTCGTATCTGAAAGTGTGAATGAAATATATATTAAAAAATGGCAATCCATTTAGTATAATCATAACAGTACGGTTTAGGAGAATTAATAGGCTTTTAACAAGAACGAAATATGGGAGAGCGGTACGTGTATGATGGCAATGGAACGATCTATTCTAAGATCTAAGAAGATGCTTCAATTCACCGTTAAAGAAAGGCGACTCTCTGCAAACGTCGGCAGGGTCGGGTCATAAACAACAAAGAAGGCGCTTTATTGAATTGCCATAGGCTGGACTTTTGCCAGAGCGAACCCTATGCAATAATATCTCGCGCTGAAGAAATCCAAAGAGGTTTGCCAAACCTTGTCCTTGGTATTGGAAGTAAAAATGAACGAAGCACAAAGATATATATATAACGAAAGGCCGGTATACACGTAACGCTTGCATTAATATAAATATATAGATATTTAACTAAGGAATAAAGAATTATCGCCTATCTTTATTAATAAAAAACCCCTCGTACCGGTATGATTTGATTACTACGTGGATATGGAAGAATTACATTTAAGGCCAATATAATCTAGCTCATAGAACTAAAGGATTCTCCCCCCCCCCCCTTATGTATTACCTTCAAACTACACATAAACTTTCCCCAATGTATAACTAATACAACTCTTTGGTTGTGAATGCTTTAATAAATACATACTTTCATATTATTAAATATATATAAAGTCAGTGGTGGCTATTGATTTCAAGAAATTAATATTAATTTAATTCGTATAAATCTATTTGCAGATTTTAGAAGTTAGCGCTATTATTTAAGTAACCAAAGAAACGCATTTCTAAGAAAATAGATTTTTACTTAGTTTTTGAGAATAACACTGTACAATAATTATCAAATTCTGATTTTATTTCCCCAGACTGGCAGGCACCCGCTATACTAAGAATAACAAATTTGTTTTTAAAAACTACTAGGTTAATTACCCTCTGAAAAGTAAGGAGGGTTTTCTTTTATTAAAAGAGATAGCGTAAGCATTTGCGATTCTGGGGGAAAATTATCGACATATAATTTAGTATCTGAAAGTATAAAATATAATAATGAAAATAAAATATTGCCGCATAGACGTGAAATTAAGAACTAATAATTATTCAGGAGAGGTTTAATGTAGGAGAGATTACAGCTAAGTTATATAGAGAGAGAACAAGGTACAATTAACAAAAAGGTAAGAACTTTACAAATTGATTCATAACTAATATTAAATTTTACAAATGAAAGCTTTACAAAATGTTTAAAGAAATAGATAGGTGAAAGTTAAAATTATTCACGGTAACTTTAAGAGTCTAGCAGCATTTGAAATGATTACCTCTGTAAAACATGGCGGTTCTTTTGATGATTTCAATTCCCGCGGAGACTAGATCTAGTTTGTCAAACATAGTTATTCAGGCAGGTAGTAATTTTATGATTTAACGAACAGGCATATAATTATAGTCTATGAGTATCGGGATCCATGGGCACAGATTGCAGGGAAGGCCATCTCGAATGGCGAGAAAGGCGATTTAGATTTACTCAGTACACATTGAAATTAACGAACGCAAATTTTCTTGGTGACTGCTCTCCTTGACTGTCCTAGTTACTCTCTAAATTAATTCGTAATTATTCCATGCCTTGGTATTTTTGGAATCCCTTTCTGATTGGTCATTGCAATCTAATTTCCAAAAGAATTCGTATACAAGCTTTTACCCATTGTGATGGAAGATGCCATTGTTAGATAAGTATTCAAACTTTAATTAATTTTGATAAAAGAAAATGTTTGTAACAAAAGTAAATCAATTAAGTTTAGTTTCTACTTTTGATTTTAGAGAAACTTTTAATTAAAGTTATGTTAGAATATTATACAAGATTACGCTTCTCACCTTTAATTAATTTTGACTAATTACAATCGCATCTTCCATATTGGATTTAAAAGAAAAGTGGAGTTTAATGGCAAAAATAATTTAAAAACACAATTTTATAAAATTACATATAACGAACTTTTCCACTAAATATTTGCTCAGTACTTTTGTCTCTACAATATCTATAGATATCTGAGCTGCAATTAACAAACAATTACTATAACTTTTATAAAATAAATAAATACAGAAATTATAATATATTTTGATATTATAAGTCCGTTATAATTAATCCCCCATTCCCTATTGCGTATACGAATTTTCAGATGCTACATTTATTAATTTTATTTTGCATGTTTAAATTCAGATATTTATGCCAATATCTTCGTTAATAAATATGTTAGTTAATAATACTCAAACAAAAGGATACAAACAAATGTGTTAGTGAGTGGAATATATATGCAAGAATAGGGTTTGAATTTAGGTTGGTAGCGGAAGATTGGAAGTGGGCTGTGAAGCGCAATCTGAATCTCAGATTCCGCTTCAATATGAGATAGGAAGAGCACAAAACTTGGTTCCATTAATAACAAACATAATATTAACTAATTAAGAAAGAAGTGATTGTGAGAAAGTGTATTAAATAATCTGTCCTATTTACTGCACAATTAATTTCCTTTTTCTAATATCATCTTTTCTGGAAACAGCATAAAGAATAATAAATTCCATTTAGTATATTTGTTAATCCAAGATAATTTATATTTAACACATTAATCCATTTTTAAGATTCTTTATAACTTGGATGCTTATTATATTTAATATTTGATTAGATAATTCACAATTCAGAAGTGGCATTTAAATATCTAGCTTCATAATCCATTATTCATTTAATAGTATTTAAAGATTTAGCATAGATAGTCCTTAATGCAATTTCTTAAGCACTGAATATAAATTCCTAGTTTTATTCTAGTTTATTCCATGCCGTGATTTAGTTCATTTTAAACATATGCTATAATTTTATCCAAAAGTTTAGGATTTATTATTTTTTTAATTTGAGATATAAAATTAATCTACTTAATTCTAAGAAATAATACTCCTTTATGTTGTTTATCTTTTAATCAATGAAATATAATATAAATCTTTATTATATAATAATAACAACTTGTAAATACATCAACAGAAAATTATATATATAAAAGCCTTTTTCGGTAATTCTAATTTTTTTTACCCTTCTCAATATGATACCTCGTACTAATACTAATACGTATATTATGTATATAGCGACATCTACCAACATTCCCTATAATTCATTATTTTTATCATTTTATTTATTTCCCCTTATATTACTTTCCATTCTTTATCCATTACCCAATCATTCATTAAATCAATTGACTTTTTGTAAATGTTCATACATGTATTTATATTATATTTGATATAATTTGTTTCATATATTTTCCTTCTATTCATTTTCTTTATATAATTTAATGGTCTTATGTTTTTAATACAATCTATTTTATGTCCAAATTTTTAAATAATGTACATATAATGCTGATCTATCATCCCTTCTTTCAATAGCACTATTATGTTTCTTTTGCCCTTTGTTCTAATTGTTTTGATGTCTGTCCATAGTAAACCATTTTTACATATCCCACAAGTAACTTTATATACTGTTCCCTTTATATATTTTATATCATCTTTAATCTTATATATAAAGGGAACAGTATATAAAATTACTTGTGGGATATATAAAATGGTTTACTATGGACAGACATCAAAACAATTAGAACAAAAGGCAAAAGAACATAATAGTGCTATTGAAAGAAGGGATGATAGATCAGCATTATATGTACATTATTTAAAATTTGGACATAAAATAAATTGTATTAAAAACATAAGACCATTAAATTATATAAAGGAAATGAATAGAAGGAAAATATATGAAACAAATTATATCAAATATAATATAAATACATGTATGAACATTTACAAAAAGTCAATTGATTTAATGAATGATTGGGTAATGGATAAAGAATGGGAAAGTAATATAAGGGGAAATAAATAAAATGATAAAAATTATGAATTATAGGAAATGTCGGTAGATGTCGCTATATACATAATATACGTGTTAGTATTAATAGGAGGTATCATATTGAGAAGGGTAAAAAAATTTAGAATTACCGAAAAAGGCTTTTATATATAAAATTTTCTGTTGATGTATTTACAAGTTGTTATTATTAGATAATAAAGATTTATATTATATTTCATTGATTAAAATTAATCTATTCATTTATATATCTTTAATTCATGATACTAAGGTTTCTGTACCTCTGATAAAGCAAATAGTTTATTATTCATAACAAAATGATTTTCATTATTTTTTGTGACAAGTTTATAAGAAAATATATTTGAATTGAAAAGATTAGTATTTAACAAATAAGATAACATAAATTTATACTATTTTTTTCAGAATGATAAATTTATACTACTTTCAAAATTGGACTTTATTCACACCCAAATGGATTTACAAAATATGCATATCAATTACAAAATTTCAATCATAATACATAACACAACTATAGAATTATGTAAAAGTAACATTGAATATTTCTATTACATTTTTTAAATTACAGTTTTTCTCTGTTAATAACATATTAAATTCAGTTTTCCCTCTATGGGTCATATTAACTGTCTAGACTAAATTTTAATATAAACCATTCAATTAAATTCTGATCCATATAATCTTCCTCTCTCTAGATGAACAAATTTCAATTAATATATAATTTGTTTTAAACTTATCAAAATTAAACTTTTATTTCCACTTATAACATGGCTGTTCAATTCCTGAAGACTAAATTATAGATGTAACCAATTTGTTATATCTGAAGTAACTTCAAACCACAACACATACTAACAGCCATGTTTGGTCTGTTAACCATCTTTCGGTTTTAAAAAAAATAATTTTTACAAGTACACCTGGGTCTCATTTTATGCGATAGATAGGTTCCTCAGAAAATACATGCAAATGAAATCGTGCAAAAATAAACGTAACTTACATTGAAAAAGGGGGTGCGGTCTGTGATTTTTCAAAATTCGCATAAAAGCAAAGCACCAACATAAAATTTCTTTAAAATTCGCGCAAAAAAAAAAAATAAAGAAATAAAATATGACTAATAAAAAATTTCAAATTTGAAAAAAATTGATACAAGACAAACTTTTTTTAACTATAATATTTAATTTTATTCAAAATAATATATTTTTATGCATAATTTACAGTACAGTAATTTACATTTTTTTTATACATGTTTAATTATTATGATTTTTTGGTGACAACATAATTAGTAATTAATCTTTGAGATGATGATTTTATTAATTGTTTACGAAACTCAAATTTAAGAGCACGTTAATGATTAGTGTCATTAATAAGAAAATAATAATTGATTACGTTCTTTTTTAAAAAGCAAAAACAGAATGTGATTTAAAATGCAAAATTAACATGCACAATGTTTGAACAAATTTACATTATAATCTTGTAAAATTTAATATGTGTATACATAAAATATGAAAATCATGATTTTAATTTCATTATTGCATAAAATCTTACTATTATAAAGCACTGAAAATATTGAAATTACTAAGATGAAAGTCGAATTTGAAATCATGATTTTAATTTCATTATTGCATAAAATCTTACTATTATAAAGCACTGAAAATATTGAAATTACTAAGATGAAAGTCGAATTCCAATAATGTGCTATTACTTTCAATATAATGTAAGTGCGCGAAATTTATTATTTAAAGTAATAGCGCATTATCGGAAATCGACTTCCGGTGAAACACGAATCATGTAACTTCAAAATTGTGTTAAATAAGTCTGCGTAAAAAGAGACCCAGGTGTATTTATTCAAATTAAATAAATCCTAAACAATTAAATTTTCAGATATTAAATTCTTTTAAATAAATAATTTATTATTTTATAAATATTCTAGCAATTAATCTTTGCTAAATAAAAAATCTAAACATGTAAGCTTTCACACACATTCACTCAAAATATAAAAATGTAAGAACTGTTTATTTTATTAAGAAAAAATTTACAGTATCAGATGGCTACATTTGCTGATTCCAATAGTTTCATGTAGAAGTTTAAAGCTTTGCAACCAATCTGTGTGGTGTTGTCATCTTATTATTTAATGCAGTAGTCTGAGATGTTGTCTCATCATCAGATATGGTAATCTGTGACCATGTGTCTACAAGGAGATGCTCTGGCACAAGGGGGTGATGTCTGTTCATGTTTATTAGTATTTTTTAAAAAGTTCTCCAAGGATAACTATATCCTTGTCTGAAGATATGTTGGCACCTGGTGCTCCATAAGGCATGTAGTAGGCTTGCTGCTAGCCTGATAGTTGCATACTGTCCTTCTTTCATTGCTCATTCAATTGACAGGACATTGCCACAGCCAAAGGAAATGCTTGCGATAATTTTGTTTTTAGGGTAACTCAAGTATGAGTAAGCTTAGAAGATGTGCTCCAGCATTTCTTTATGTATATTACAATGTTTACACATGGGGATTATTTGACAAAATCATCTTTGCATCATCAAAAAGTGACTGGTGGGCCAAGAGGACAAGTTAAACTTGATTATAAAATCAACCAGCTTTGGTCCTATCCACCAGTATCTTGATTTTCTGAGTATTTGTTTTATTGACAGTCTTAATCAGGTAGATATCGGGTTTTGAATTGGGAAAAGGAGTTTGTACACTTCCCAGTAGGATTGCTTTGTTTCTCTATTTGTTCAGTAACTGAAAACAGCTCTTTGACCCATTTACTGGGTATGAGTGGTGGTGTATCTGTGGTCTCCACAGTGTCTTCACTCTGATCCTGTTCTCTTTTATTGTAAATTTTTCTGAGCATTGAAAAGGTTCTTTGTACAAAAAACATCTTGACATCATGGAGACCAAGTCCATTCAGGTTATGTGGTCTCTGCACCTTGGCCGGACTGATGGATACAGTTTTTCTCTTCCACATCAACTTAGTGCAGGCTGAATTTATAGCATCCTGAAATCCGTTGGTCAGTTTGAAGATGGGCAAGTAGTAATTTATGCATGAAAACACCAACATATTTAACAATGCCACATTGCCTGGAAGTGAGAGGAAACATCATTGAGAGGAAGTTTGTTACCTTCATACTTTTGTCCAAAAGATCCTGCTGGATGGCCCTCCTCATGGCTGTTTTGTAGAGGGCCTCAGGGACCCAAGGATTTTCTGTGGATTTCCCATATATCTTGATGATACTTAACATCCCTACTGATTTTCCAGGTCACATATTTGTCTGGCTTGACATCCAGATTGAATTTGCCAGTATATCTGTCCAGCAGTTGGTATAGCATTGGCAGATATTTCTCAGAAGGGAGGAAGATGGTAACATCATCCACATATGAAATGTGGTGGAGCTTCTCCCTTAGTGCCAGCACAAAGACTCCTGGTAGTTCTTTTTCCACATCTTCTAGTAGAGGATTCAGGTAGGTAATGAAACAGAGGGTGCTTAGTGGGGACCCCTGGGGGATTGATAGATACGGTGCCAGGGAGCCATCAAGTGATGTATGAATTGACCTGTTTAGCAATAAGTTATCAATGATTCTAACATAGACAATAGGTACTCATAGTGCCTTAGCAAGGATAGCATTTTTGTTGGCATTATAGAGTCAAAGGCAGCTGCAAAGTCTATCTGAACAGCAACAGATTCTGATTTTCTACGTGATCTTACATGCTCCACCAGCAGCATGAAGTGCTGCACTGCCTCAATGGTGGATGAGCCTTTGTGAGCAAACTGGTGTACAGAAATCCTTGTAAGTAAATGCTACTGGACCCTATCCTTAACCAATGATGTAATTGTCTTGATGATTAGTGGGGCTATTGAAATAGGTCTAATGTTAGATAAACTTGATGGATTGGTGGATTTTTTCATGTATGGTATGAGACCAATTGGATACAGGCCAGGAAGACTTTGAAAGCCCCAGCCAGCATATTAAGCACTACCTGTACTCGAAACTATGAAATGGTTAAAGTGCAAAAATAAAAATCAGGGAATGCCATGTAGGCTAGAATGCATGTGCTTAGGATAGGGTTGAAGCTTCTGGATGATTTGTTCCTCGGTTATACTGTGTTCACCAACTTCTTGTTTATCATTCCAGATGTTGCTGATGTCAAACTTTTGGCTTTGGAGTTTTCTTTTGAAGTGCTCATGGATCTTATCTAGCATTGCACCCCCAGAGTAGTTATGATTGTCTATGTTGATTAATGATGATGTAGACCTTTTTCTAGCACCAATGGCCCATTTCAGATAGCTTCATGTCCAATTTTGTTGTGTTGCCAAATAGATCTTGGCTCTCTTTGTTGCAACATTGTGCGAGCATCCTCTGTTTCTTCCTGTACTGTTTCTTTAACAGCATGATGTCCCTGATGTCAGCATCAATTGATGATATTCACTGACTCTCTTACCAATGAAATCCAACTCCCTGAGCAGCCTATTTGGGCCTTTTGTTTTTGGGTGAAATTGTTTGTAAGGGAACTAAGGACCCCTACAAAGACTGAAAAAGCCTCAAGAAGTGACAATGAGAGAAGCTGGATCTTATGGAAGAGGATATATGCCTCTGAGAAGATCTGGTCAGGTGTGCTGGCTTTGTTAAGCATTCTTATTGTTTTGATTGGGCATGAGGGGGTTAGTGATCTGGGATCCAGTTGAAGGGAAATCACATCCAGATGATTGTTGAATGAAACAATTTGCAATGAAGTATGCACTTCACGGTAAAGCTCTGGACTATAATAAAATAAATCAATTAAGGTTTTGTGCTGCCATGGGTAAAATGAGTATGCATTGATGGGAAAACTTCCCTCTCCACACAACAGCACTCTGTTGAGTTTATGCCAATATCTTTGATTGAACTGCTGATAGGACATGTTGAAGTCCCCAAAAAGAATGACAGGTGGCACTGCTGATGCAAGAATAGAGTTGATCCTGCCTGGCATCTCTCTGCATATAGACATAAATTAGAATTAATGACATTTGCAGAGATTGTGATTTCTATTATAATTAAATCATTGTTAAGGTGTAAAGTTCTGCTTCTTTCTATGTTCAGTTGTTTATTAATGAGAATAGAGACACCTGAAGTGGCTGTGTTTGATGGGTAGAACTAAAAGATCCCAAACTGATTGAGGATTCATATTATTTTACTATTGGTATTCAAATGAAGCTTGGTTTCACTCAGGCATACTATCTGCATCTGACTATTATTGAATTACCTTTGCAGTGCATATGCTTTATCCAAGGAGTTTAATCCTCTGACATTCACACCACTGATGTTAAGTTGCATGATGACAGTTTTTTGGCTAGTTTCCTAATCCATGCATCAACCTTCTTGTTATTCAATTTGTTCCTGAGGTTCTGTTGAGCTCCTGCAATGAGGAGATCCCATCAAATTTCAGGACATCACTTGTCTCAAGCCCTCAGATAGCTTGTGTACTTTCTGGTCCATGACCAGTCCTACAATCTGAATGTTGCAAGGGCAGGTCTACTGCAGCCCTTCTTGTTGTAATTCTCTGTCTGTGTCTGCCATTCTAGATCTTTTTTTATCATACTTTTTCCTTGGACTCTCGAATCTAGCACTCACCAGCCACTATTGCTTCCTCGATGTCAAAATCAGACCACAAATTTGCAGTCTCTTAACATTGAGAGCCAGAGGTGTCCTGTGTTCTCCTCTTGATTGTGTTATTCCTAGGACAGTTTACAGGGCTATTGACCACTGACAATAGTTATATCTGATATATCATTTATGAGGCAATTGTTCTCTTGGGGTAAAGTGTCTGTACCTTGAACATGTTGTGCTAGGAACTGTTTATTCTACGCATAAATAAAATGTTTTAGTGTTGTAATGTTGGGTTTCTAGTATTATTCTGTATTTGTATTTTTGAATTACTGTATTTGTTTTATGTGTGTGAGCACAATGAAATATAAGGATATGTATTTGCATTATACAAATATAGAAGTCTATTTTTAAAGTCTACCTAGAAAGTCATTCAAAATACTATTTCTTACAAACATAGGTAAGAGAACTTATTAGGTGTGATAATGATTATTTTCTATGCTCTACAACCCAATGACAGTGATGAATGTATTTGCTTCACAATAAAAATTAAAGCCAAAAAAATTTTTAATTTTGAATATCCTATTGAAAATTCTCAAATTATTGATTTTTAATGTGAGAGATATTACATGATCACTATTTCTTATACTAGAACATGATCGTTATTGAAACAGGCAAAACTCTCCATACATTAGTGCCATTCAGTTTGGGGATATTGGATGAGTAGACACTGAATGGGGATTTTATGCACAAGCCTTCTTGGCATCCATTGATTACTCTAGTTGACACTGAGTGGCACAAATGTATAGAGAGTTTTTCTTGTGAGAGATATTGTTCAGTAGCAATCCTACCTGCACCAATAACTTAAATGTACCTTATAATACTGTGCAATCCTGTTCTTTTTATGAATCTAATGAATTATAGTTTTCTGGTAATAAATACCTCTACAGGTACAGATTTTATACTATATACTAGAAGACTTTAACAAAAAAATATTCTTCAGATAATTTCTTGATTTTTTCACAAATTATTTCATTAAAGCTATTATTTGCCATTTGTTTTTGAACAATCACATTGATAAAAGTTTCTGTTTGTTCTGTGGTATTAAAATGTAAATTACTCAATTTAGAAATACCTTTCATTACCTGAGGACTTTTTATTTCATTATGGTTTAAAAACTGGTATAGATAAATGATTTAGCAATACCAAATTCAAGACATAAATTATTGACCATTTTACAGATTTCTCTTTTAGATTCTTTTGTTCATTTCAGTACTGATCAATGTTTATCATTACTTTTCTAGTTTATAATTAGAACTTATATTTGTATATGTAATAAAAATAAACAAATTACTAAAAAAAATGTAAGTTAATTAAGATCTCAAAACATGATAAATATATTTGATGCTTAACACAAATCTAAAACACTGAAAAGTTTTACACAAGTGTTTACTATATCAAACAATAGCACTTTGTTACAACATTTTCTATTTCAGCCAATGACATTTATCAAATTAGTGATTTCATGTTACTCTACTGAAACAATTTTTCTTCAATTTCCTTTTTATATTAACATTAATTCATTTCAAGTTCTGTTTTTATGACTCATGGCTAAAGTTATTATATTATGTACATCTAATATATATATATATATTAGATGTACATAATATAATCAGCTGATCTGAGGGTGGAGCAAAATGAAAGAGACAGTGAATATTGATTCTGACGTTTATGTAAACAAATACACTTACTTGGAGGTCTTGGTAAAGCTCCATCTATTGATCATTAATACAAGCGATAGCAGGTTTTTGCATATATAAAACTTGTTTTGTTTTTCATAAATGTACCTTTAAAGTTTTCTTGCAATGATATAGATTGCAGAGGCTTTGATTATGTGGAGAAACTGAACTGATATCAGACCCACATAGCTATCTAGTTTGATAGGCTGAGTTTGAAGACATTTAGGTGTCTAAAAAATTCATGCTTGCAAACTGATAGAAACGTTTTGCATAAACGCTTGGAGTTAATATTTAGGTCTAGTTTCTAACTCCTATCCCTTCACTGATGAGAGCAAATCAGCTTGAAATCAGCTGATCTGAGGGTGGAGCAAAATGAAAGAGACAGTGAATATTGACTCTGACGTTTATGTAAATAAATACGCTTGCTTGGAGGTCTTGGTAAAGCTCCATCTATTGATCATTAGTACAAGCGATAGCAGGTTTTTACGTATATAAAACTTGTTTTGTTTTTCATATATATATAATATTTCATGAGTAATGATTTTGTGATTCTATATTTAGCATTTTATGTTCCCATAATTTTGCTTCAAAATTATTTCTTTTGGATATTAATACTAATCAGTTTTCAAATTCAATTTTTGTAGCCATAGTTAAAATTATTACAGTATTAAACCTAGAGAATACTTTTAAAAAATTAACAATATCTTGACAGCTAGAGATTCAGAAATTTCCTGCTTAGAACTTAGATTTATATCATTATTATCATAATTCTGCTTCAAAATTATTTCCTTTGTTTTATCACCATTAATCAGCTTTCAAAGTCTGTTTTTTGATTGTAGAATAAAATTATTTCAGTACACACTATACCTAGAAGAAAACTTAAAGAATATATAAGAACAATATTTTCACTGCTAAAAATTGATAAAGATAATTAAATTGACAAATTTTATATGACAAAAAAGTCATACTCTACATGGAAATTACCTGCACTCAAATTAAATGCATATTTTGGTTCAACATGCATATGATATGTATATCAACTTTAACAGGATTTTTCTCCATGTATTTTATAGATAAATTTCAGCTATGATGTCATCAAGCAAACTACCAAAAAGAAGCATTGTAAACTAAAATCATGCTATCTAATAATAATATTTGTTGGATCTGCTATAAATCAAACTGTTAATTCCTTAGATTATATAAAGGTCGAAGAAATAGGCATTAATTGTTTACATTTTTGAAAACTGAAAATGTAATAACTTTCTAAATATTTTCATGATTGAATAAGACTGTTGCATAGAATTACAGATAATAATTAGATAACCATTACAGGATTTTAAATATAAATAATAATAATCTTAATGAGATTTTTTCATCTAGTTTGTAGATAATTTTTTTTTATAAAATTTTTTTTTAAAGCAATAAGTTATTGAATATAGGGATCCTTTTGAATAAATATTGTTTCTTATATCTATAAAGATATTACATATGGGACAGAGAAAGGTGAATACTCCGTGTGTGTAAATTTAAAAAATCAGATATATTAATCTTTAACTGAGGTTTTGAAGTTTATATCTGTGTTAGAGATAATCTCTAGTTTTGAAAATGATTAGTAATAATCAATGGTAAATGAAAATGTAACAATTTACTCTAGATAAATACTTTGCATATAATAGAGATATATATGAGAGATAGTGACCTGGGCCAACTGATGAGTGCTGGTTCAGCACAAAATGCATCTTGGGGGTCATTTGTCTTTTATTATATCTTTATTTATATGAATTTGAAAAGAATTGGGGAAGTGTGGAGATGTTTATTATGTCTATAAATATTTTTTAAATGAATATAACTAATAAATTTAAATTTATTTTATTTTGTAATAACTTATTTTTTAAAAAAGAAATTTGGTTGAGAAGATCTCATTTAAGTTATGCAAATTATGTTTAATTTTTGAACATTTTTTATTTACTGTTTAGTCATAAAATGTTTTAACATTATTTGCTTATTCATTATATTATAAATATAGTTAAGTATTTGAGCAACTTAATTTGTTTTTGTAACTTTTCTGAAACAGTATTCCACCATGAATCAAGGGTATCTGAAGAACAAGGTATAATCTATATAAAAAATGTATACACTGCACATTTCTATACAGATATTAGAAAAAAAGACATATTCCTAAAGTTTTGACTTTGTCATTTATTAAATTTAAATCACATTCAACTTTGACTCTATTATTATATTTAAATCCTTAACAGTTAAATTATAATAATATTAAATACTGCTATCACACTTATAACGTAAAGCTATATAAATTAATAGCAATTAATCAATTAAAACGGCTTAGCACTTTTGAAAAACTGTATTTCTCATAATCATAGCCCATTGTGACTCATTCATTGGAATCATTCTATGTGTATAATATGCAAACTCTATGCAAATGAGTCAATTAGCCCATCTTTTTGATATAGCAAAACATGCTTCTTTACGATTAATGGTGAAGGAGACTTATGCAATGAAGTAAGCATAAATCTATAATTTATTACTTAACAGTTAAATATAATATCTTCATAATTTATATATTTTCATGAAGACTACATCAACCTTGAATCAGTAAAGTAGCTAATAGATATCTAATATTAATATTAAAAATGTGTTTTACAGTCTTCATTCTAGAATTCACACAAAAAATATCAGCATCAAGGATTTTTGCAGTATAATTTTTCAGCCTAACATTTATTCAATGCTATGTATTTAAAATATCTTCCACCCTATATTTTCAAAAAAGAATGTAAAATTTCCTGCAGAAGAATTTAAAAGCCAATATATAAAAATATCAAACAGTGGATGCATTCGTGTATCATGGATTGGTTTACATTAAACTCAGCGGTAATATTTTGTACATTATGCCAGATTTAGAAAACTATATTGCAATCGTAAACAGGGAAATAAACCTCCAGTCATGCGTATTTATATTGTTAACTAGTAGCCGCTAATGGTGATAATATCATTTCAGTGAATCATCTTGTACCAATGATACAAAACTTTCATTTTTCATATATATTATATACAATACACACATACATATATATATATATTTATGTAAATATAATAATAAAATATTTTACTTTGTGCTAGAAAAGTCATATAATTTGTTTTCTACACTTGAATGATAATATAAATATGACAGCTGGTAGCTAAACATGGCTTTCAATTTTATTTGGAGAAAGTAATTTTTTTTTCAAAAAAATAAAAGCTTATTTTTTATTAAACGGAACACCCATGAATTTTGAATTTAATATATTTTTTTCAATTTATATATATATGCATGTAGATATATATTCAGTTACATTTATTCCAAAGTTGTTATTAAAAACATAGTTAATAGAACAGTAATTTTATTATCTCAAAGTTGATCATTTTTAGGCATGTGTTAGATGTCTTAATTTTAATCATAAATTATCATATTCTTTTTTTCTTGTCATAAAACAAATTACATTAAAGTTTTATATTTTTATATAATTATTAGAATACCAATCTATTTATTTAATATATAAAATTTTGCGAGAAGCTATAAGCTATTTACAACGGATTATCTTGTAGTTTTACTAAGTTCTTTAATCCAGGTTTTAATATTCTTTACATAAAACAGGCAAATCTCTCTATACGTATTGCCACTCAGGGCAAGCCAGAGTAATCAATGGATGTCAGAAGGCTTGTGCAAAAAAAAGGCAATACGTATAGAGAGTTTGCCTATTTTAATCACAGTTAAGAGCATGCATAAAAAATCGTGATCATGGGATGTTTATTCTTTACATAAACTGGAGAATTTTTAATTATGTGATCCATGGTAAGTGCTTGCCACAACTATATAAATAAGGGTCTATAAAATTACATTTCTGAAAAAGATAAATACAGTAATTGTAAATAGTCTATTAATAATATTTGAAAAAATTAAATCCATATGTTTTTGTTATTAGCTTTTGAAAAAAAAAATGTTTGAAAATTCAAATGAAACAAATTTTTTGCTTCATAATTCTATTGCTTGAAAATTTTTATAAATGATCTTCTAGGAAGAATATCCCTTATGAGGTATATAAATGGTAAAACTTCCTTTTTATTAAAACATTCCATTGTAGATCAATGACCTCTCCAACAAAACTTTACAGATAATAGGAAAAGAGAAAACAATATTCATGAGGCTTGGTATTTGCTAAATGATGAGGAGGTGGGAAGTTTTCCATTTTTGTTTTACTCTTAGTTAAGAATAACTAGAGATACCTATTAAATAAATCAATGTTTTATAGTTAGCTCAGAAATCTATGTAACAGCTACTTGAAAAAATCTGAAGTCTCTTGAAAAGAATTTTATTAAGACTGATTTGAACTCTAAGTTGAGTTTTTTAGTAGATGATTGGTTATAAGCCTGATCTACTTAGTAACTAAGTTTCTTGGAAAGAATTTCACTTAGACTAAATTTAAATCCCAATTTAAAGTCTTTATCTGGTAGTAAAATTATTTTTGTGCTGGTAGTATATTTAGTTATTAACATCATTGTATGCATTTCAGTGATACAATTTTTTAAATAAGTGTAAATATAATTTTTCAACTTAAAATTTAAATAACTATACAAAATTTTGAAATTCACTTTTTTGTTCAACAAGCAGCATAATATTTAGCAGGTGAATGTTAAGTACTAAGGAAGTAATACTTAAAGTGTTGTATCACATTTTAAAGTGTTGTTTCACCATCTTTCTAAAAAAGTTGTTCTAAAGAGTAATCTTGTACTTAATTGCTGATAGATAATAAAATTAATTTATGAAATTAGTTTTCATTAATTCTTAAGTATTATGAAGTGGTGTCATGATTTAACATTTTGCTGCAGAAAATTCACTAATTGATATATTTTTTATTATTTAGACCAAAAATAAAATATAGATTAAAAAGAAGAGCCAAATAAGTTTTAATCTTTTTAGTGATTTTTCTATTTCCTGAGAGGTAACACCAAAGCAATATCATCATCATTGATAAGTTTCCTAATTTACATTTCTGAAAGTCGCTGATCCTGTAGATAAAGAAATGAACCTCTTAGAAAACAAGTTTGAAACTTTTGACTTAAATTTTTTTTATTGAAAAGCATTGAATAGATTTGTCTTAAAGAATTTTAAATACTTTTAGAAAGTGACTATTTATTCAAATATAACAGGAGTATCAAGACATCGACTGCAAGTCTCTGAAAATCAACTACGTAATTTCTTCTTCTTTTTTTTGTAAAATTTGCTCTAATTTATTTTAATATAATTCTAAGACAAAACTTCTCTCTTTCTTGAAATTTTCAAAACTCAGGACCAGCTTTAGAAAATAATTATTTATAGGTAATTTAAAATTGTAATTTAATAAATATTTTATAAAGTGACATAGACAAATTATAATACTAGAGGGAGTTGAGTTAATTTAGCCTTTTGCTGATGAATTTTCTTCTTGGCCAGATTGAGTAAAAATTTGAGTGATTTGATTTTTTAAATAGGGATCTAATCAGTTTCCTTTCTGATATATATTGATGTACAATAATAATAATTGTTTTAATTTACTTTCTAAAAATTGAGTTATTTTACATTCAAATTGGTTAAATGTAATGAAAAATTTAAAATAATGTTAATAACTGAAGAAAAACATATAAAAATAGCCTGCAATAGAACAAAGGAATTATATTTCAACCAATTATTAGTGAAAACACTGGTGATTTTTAGTGTCTTAGAAATTATGATTGTTGATTATTCACTTCTGTTGTCTTTTCTTTGTCTAAAATTAAATATTTTAAATAAAAATCTAAATCTAGCCACATTATTAGTCAATATAGTGTAAAAAGTAATCATAAAATCCATAAATATTTATGAAAAATAGTTGTGTTTTAGCTATCATCAAATGTCATTAATATGCAAATAGTGATCAATGTTATTCATGTGCCTTGAATAGTGTTCAAATATTATTCACTTTCCCTTGATTATTTTTCTTGTAAAATTAAAAATTTTTCAAATCAAAGTTTATATTTAAATAAATTAATATAAAGCTTAATTATAAATCAAAATATATAAAATACGCTAACACGCACAAGCACACAAAGCTAAAAACAAATAAAGAAAATGTATATTATTTTATGTAAAAAGTTACGAGACATATATTTATTTATGTTCAAAATCTATTACAAAAGCATAAAACATTTCAGTTTGATTTTTGACTTTGATAGTTAGAAACACCTGGAGAACAATAGCCAAAGTTGACAGTCAGTGCTTTGTGACACTTTGTAAGAGAAAAGAGGCAAGACTATATACAATAGACCACAATCAGAAATTGATCTTTTGTGAAAAATACTGCCAATAGTGGATTTTTTTTTGCATTAAAATTTAAATACTGATAAAGCTACGAATTTATGATAAAATAAGCATAAAATAATAAAAATGTGACCAAAATGGCCAATAGATGGTGCAAAAATTTTCTGGTTTCTGGTTTGAAGTCCTGAAAAAAACATACTCATCCTCAGATACACTTTCATCAAAAAAGTCACCCCAACATCTAAAAGTTTGGCCACTCAGAAATATAGTCATAACATAAAGTTGAATCAATAAAGAGCATTGAAGGATGTTAACCCTTATGCACTTACAATAATTATTATTAAGATTATTATTCCAAATAACTTTTAAAAACATATAAGTTTATGGATCATTGTTAGTTTTGCTAGATTTTTAAAGTGATATAGTTTGACTTTATCACAAATTATTTGTATCGATTTTGCATACATATTTATGATGAATGCATACCTTGATTTTAGTTTGTTTAAAAATTTCTGACAAGTCTGTTCAATTCTAATTGGCCTTTCCTAGTTTAAAAGGGCCACGAACAAATTTAAGTTCATAAACATTAGTTTTATAGGATTTTGGTTAAAAACAACTCTATGACAAAAAACCCGACACTTTGTTTCAATAATAAAGTATTAGTTCCTGTGGCAGGAAACCTAAAAATTTTATTTTAATAATGTTTTTGATTCTGATAATCTTAAAAAATATGGTTATTTGAGGCAAGTTTTGCTCATTCTTCAAGGTTGCATCAACCAGATTTCTTGATTAAATTTTGTAAAGTTTTATGTTTTAGATCTTTGTTAGACATATATTAAAATTTGAATCATTTTGTTATAATAAGGACTACATTACTTTTGGTAACTTTAAATGGTAAACTATTAAAAAACTACGAGTTTGTTGAATTTATCACAGTAAAAGGAAATAGGAATAATTCTGTTGATAATTTTTGCAAATATAAAATAACATTAACTTACTATGAAAAGCAATAAAGATGAAAAAAATATAATCACCAGTATAAAATAAAAACAAGAATATAAACAATTTCTTATTAATTTTATATTCATTTATATACAGAAAATTTTGATAAAAAGATTTAAAATATACATTTTAGTAACAAGTTATGATACTTATCATAGAATTGACTAAAATAATATATAAAAAATCTTACCTATCATAATTTATACTAATGATATTCAAAAAAATGAAAGCATTTACATAGTAAGGACCCTTCATTTCTCTCTAACGAAGCAAATAAAATACATATTATACCAAACAATAAAATGTTTTCAAGTGCTTTTTAAAAATAACATTGATAAATTAGAATTTGAATGTGCAAATATATTTTAATTGCTTGTGTATGCAATTTTTTTTAAAAAACAATTTTGAAATAATAATTCTTTAAATCATTTATACATTTTTATATTTTGTTACAAAATGATTACTCTTAATAATAAAACATATAACTTTTTTTTAATATTTAACATAATCGGTAACTATCAATTGTATCAATTAGCATACAGTTTTTCCAATTATTTATTATAATTTGTAATAAAATATTTTTTTTATAAAATATATATTTAAAAAAAAAACTAAACTAAATCTGATGCTATGTGGCAAATTAAATGATGTATTGTGGCTTTTCATGTCACTTTAGATAAAATGTGGCTTATGCACAGTGTACTAATTGGCAGGTTTTTTGGCGTTAGGACTATCTTCACTGGTAAAGATCAAAAAGTAAAGTCTAAAACCTTTTCTAAGATTTGCACTATACAAGAAAAAAAGAATTGAAAATTGTCTTATTAATTATTGAGTTATAAGACTACAAACAAAAAAATTATCACGTTGTTTTATATATGTAGTATATTTGAGAGGAGGTAGGGCTCAATAATGTCAGCAGAAAATTGTGAAATATTTGATTTGTTGGCTTCTTTCAACCATTTAAAAAATAAATGTGATATTATTTTTAATATTTTGTTTAACTATACATATATAATACACATATTAAAGCAGACCATATCCCTATCAAATTGATGGTATATACTTTTATTAGGTGGGAAAAAGAAGAGTGTATCCAAAAGTAGATAGGGGTCAAATACATATATAAACTAAATATACTGACACTAAACAAATAATAATTAATTATCCCAAAACCGTCAATTATGTCCTTTAATTTCCTAACTTATACCTTTCATTTATTGATTTTTATCTATTATGAATACTCTTTCTTGTGTGAGAAATGTAGAATTTTATTTGTGCATGTATTCATAATTTTAGGTTAATTATAAATAGAAATATTTATTTTATAAAATTATAAATAAAACAATATTAATTTTATCTTTTCTTTATTTAATAATTATGTAAAATCAATTATTTTAAAATTTTTTACCAAACTTTTTTTTTCTTTTTTAAAACATAATGAAAAAATCAAGTTAAAATTTCATATACATTATTAGCTAAAGCATAAAGGGTTACTTATCAAGAATCATCTAGAAAGAAGCTAAAACATTTTTTTTTTTGCTTTTTGGTAAAGAAATAATGTCAGAAGTTTTTTTAGACGCTTTGAAGTAGCTTTTTACTTTTGAAATTGGAAAATGTATATTATTTTATTAATAGTTAAGTTAGAATAAAATTCTGAAAGAAATCTATTCTCATATAAAAAGGAGCTACCCAGATTATTATTATTTTTTTTCATGTGTCAAAGCATCAGCCGGGAAGTGAACTCACGAATCTGGGACAACTGCTTATAAGGCACTTGACCACCATTTTGTTGTCAAAAGAATATGCCTATAAAAAGTCATATGTGAAATAGATATCTTTCATAAAAACAAACTTTTAAAAAAGAAACATTATACAAGTAATAGTTAAGTGCATCACTGGATAACAAACTTCACTATAATTATTTAAAGAAAATGAAAAATATTAATGTTTCAACAGGGTGACATTTATATTCTTCTTCCTAGTCACATATTTTGTAATCATTCAACATTGATTTTAGTATTAATCTGTTATTTTGTATAAAAATTTACTAAACTGGGCTTAATTTGTTAGAATTATACATTTACAAATATAAAACATGCTAAGAATCATATTTGAACTTTTAAAATATTAAAAAATAATAATAAACAGAATACATAATAACAGAAATCATTTTAGTTATTTAATGATGAGCAGGAAAGCAATCAAATGAATAATTTCAGAAAGTCAACAAAATCTTTTTTGACTGAAATTTATTTGTAAACTGTGAACAAATAAATATAAATCTCTGATATATCTATAAAATTCTGCTTTAAAATATTAAAATGGTTTTATAATTTTTAAAATATCTCAAAAGATCCTACCACAGTATTGGTAAGACTTTAGAAATCAGGATCACAAGACGTGTTTATCATTACCAGATATGATTTTCTTTATTTGAATTATGTTAAAATTTGTTACCTTCTATTTTTAAATGTATAATCAAAGTATAATCATGTATACTTTTGTTTTTATTAGAATTATTATACAATTATTGTATAAAAATAATTATTCATCTTTAATAAACTATGCAAAACAATTAAATTTTTTGTTATTCCAAAAGTTTTCTCAAAATAATTTCATAATAGTATGGAAATCAATTGCAAAAAACTAAATTCATTAAACACAAGGAGACAGGACTAACATACTTTGACCTTACTGCATATTTAAAAATGCTGACATCTTCAGATTTACTTTTAATTAAAATATTACTATTCATTAGTATGTGATTTTCCATTTAAAAATAAATAAATTAGAAAAATATCTTTAAAGATGGCCATAAAAATGATATCTTAAATAAATGTCAAATAGCAATTAATTATTAACCAAAAAATTAAAAAAAATATAAACCAAAAGGAAAATAGGTCAGTCTCTCAGGTTTGGAATAAGACTTTTAAACCAGCTATATATCAGTCTTTATTAAAGTTAAAGTGATATATTTTTTAAAAAAGTATACATTAAAATATACTAAGAATTTAAATAAAAGTAATGAAAGTATTGGTGAATTACCAGTGGAATATTTAAAAGGGACCACTATTGCCAAAAAATTTAGAAAAAAAACTGTATAAGTAGTTTTTCTTAAATAGATTATTGCATTGATAATTGCTTACATTTAAAATCTTTTATTCTAATGAATACTTTTAAGAAGTCAATAGTTAATTTAAGAAATGTTTTTAAACAAGAAAAGAAATTTAACATATTTTTTTATAAATTATTTCTGTAAAATAATTATATAATTCAATGTATAAATGAATTTGCGATTGCATTGTTATAGAAAATAATAACGTATTGTACTGAAGGTATGTATTATTAATGACATTATTTTATTAGTTGAATTTTTTTTATGAAAGAGGAAAAGATTGAGTGCATAAATAAATATTGGAATATACATAAGAATCAAACATTAGTTTAATTATATTTACTTTAATTTACAATAACTGAAAATAGTACATCATACTGCACAAATTTTCATACACTTTGATTTTCTAGAATTTTACAAATTGAACAGATATATGCTTCAATAGTTTTATATTTGTATCTGTATTTTGCAAAAAAATAATTAGTACGTATTTTGTTCATATAGTGTGAATATTTATGCTTCTTGTTTTACATTAGTAGTATTTCATACCGGTTATATTCTAAACTTAAATAATTTTATTTCTCCATTTTGTAATCTACGGTTATATATTATTTTTTGTACACTTTTTATAAATAATGCTTATAAAAATCAATTTATTTTATTATAATAACTGATGCTAATTTTGTTAAAAGAATGTGTCCAACTGATCCAAATTGAAAAAAAAAACTTTTTATGTTTGCAGAATATATTTTGTACCTAGCACACCAAAAAGATATCCAGTAAATGTTCCCGTTTGAAGTAAATCATATTAAAATTATTTTTAATTGTTTTACTTATTATAAATGTCCATTTGGAATCCTAATTACATTATAAAATACTTTTTTCATGGACAATATGTAGCCATTATGTTTTAAGATAATAATTTATGTGTGTGTTTAAGTTGTGGCTTTATTTATATATTCATGTAAGGAGAGAATAAAATAACTTCTCTCCTATTATAATTATTATTGGTACCAATTCTATTAATTAAAGTTAAATAATATTGTTACCTAAGCTTCATTAATGATAAATATAGTTAAGGGATTGTTTTTGTAATATGTATAATATCTATTACTTTTCTTACCAATTGATTGCTCATTAAAATATTTGAATTTAAAAATAGATTATGTCTGATGACTTTTTATTTATTATGTATTTATGTTTTCTAGGGTTTGACTAATAGACTTAATTTATATCCAAAGTGTACCACATTATTAATACTAGCTAATATTGCTCATTGATTGAGAGAATTACTTGCTGACACAGAAGTAATATAATCATTATTATTTATGTGTTAAATAGTTTTGACAGTCAAATTTAATTCCAGCATATCACTAAGATTTATGTTTAAGTATTCAATCTATTCAGTTTCTGGTTTCCTTTATTATTACTAATTAATCAATAAAATTATTATTCATTATTTTTTAATAACAATAAATTTATTTAATGACTAGATTAAATATTATATTCATTTTATTCTTGTAAACATACTTGGAAGAGTCCTTTGCTATCCATGTAGCTAACACCAGAATTTGATTTATGTGTGGATTGATAAAGATAATCTTAGAAATTCATCTCTTATTAATGATTTTTGTTTATTTATGGCTAATACGCTTATGATGTCAAATGGCTTTGAATTTATCTTCATGAAATGATCGTTTTAATGATCCAAGCAATATATGATTCAGAATTTATATAGCATTGATGTATGCAAATTTACATGATGTTCATTCTTCTTCTTTCATTTTCATTGAGGTACAAATGATTGCACATTGTGAAATATGCTGATAATTGCTTTTACTGATGATTATGATTCTCACTCATATGCCCTGACTTTTTCTATTATTTATTTATTTTCCATTTAGAGAGAGAGAGAGAGAGAAAGAGAGAGCTCACAAATAAACTCTTAATAATCTTTGCAGAATATCCCCAACCCCAGATTACTTTCTATATATAACATTTGTAATACAAGCTTGTTAAATTAGATCATGTGACATATGATTTGATTTCTTTGTGATTATATATATATATGTCAACAGATGGCGTTCTACCAAAAAACCGTCAAGCGTTTGTTTACATAAACGTCAGAGCATGCATTCACTATCTCTAACTTTAATTCCACTTTCAGATCATGATTTCAAGCTATTTGCTATCGTCAGTGAAAGACAGGAATTTTAGAAACTAGATCTAAACACAAACTCTGAGCATTTATGAAACAGTTTTTATTCAGAGTTTGTGTTTAGATCTAGTTTCTAAAATTCCTGTCTTTCACTGATGATAGCAAATAGCTTGAAATCATGATCTGAAAGTGGAATTAAAGTTAGAGATAGTGAATGCATGCTCTGACGTTTATGTAAACAAACGCTTGATGGTGTTTTTGGTAGAACACCATCTGTTGACATAAATACAAGCGTTAGCAAGTTTTTAACTTGTTTTTTGTTTTTCATATATATATGTGTGTGTGTATTATGAGATCTTATTTATGGACCTGAGACTTGGACACTTAACAGAAGAGCAATGTAGAGACTTCAGATCACTCAATGAAGTATGGAGAGATGCATGTTAGGAGTAACAAGAGGAAATCAAAAATAAAATACAGGAATGAGAAAACAAACAAGTGTTACTGGCATTATTAAAAAATTAAAAGATAAGTGAGTAGGGTTGGACATATTGTTAAAAGAGATGATAATAGATGGAAAGTTGAAATCTTAAACTGGATTCCAAGAGATTGCAAAAAACCTATGAGATGGATGGATGAAATAAGGAAGTGCACTGTGGTGATGGAAATTTTTTATCCTACAATAAATCAATAATCGTTGAAAAGGGTGATAATAAATGTACACATATTGTTAGATTTACTACTTTAATATAGTCTTTATTAAAGTTATTCCAAGTGCAAAAGAATGATATCTTTAATGAAAACCAACTGTTTATTGTCTGATTATAATATCTATCACTTAGAAACTTTTTAAAATCAACTGACTTGATACTAACTAGAAAACTTACTACGTGTCTACAAGTGATAATTTTAATTAATGTAAATTTTTAAAGTAAATGGAATAAAAAAACTAAATTAATTTTAAAGAACTCATTTCAAAATTTAAATATTGCATATTTTAATTTGCAATCAATAATTTTAATTACAGTTTAGAAATATATATTGTGCATAAATATTACATTATGAGAGATGAAACAGTCTTAAACACTGAGATGAATATTTATATTATTGCATTTTAATTAATTTAACAATTATTTTTTGATATAAAAAATATCAATTTATATTTCACTAAACATATATATAATTGATTGCCATGGGTACGTTGGAACTAATTTGGATAAAAAAGGCTATATATATATATATATATATATATATATATATAGATATATATATATTTATATATATATATATATATATATATATATATATTAAAAACAATTATATCTACGAATAACAAGAATAATATCTCTTGAGAAAAGATAAATGATTGTAATATTAAAGACATTAGTAAAAAGTTAATTAATTTAAATACATGCATATGGTAATACCTCAAAACAATTCACTTTCAGTGTAAAAAAAAACCATAGTAGATATATGAAATGTTTTTAAAAATTCAATTACTGTACATTTTAAAAAAAATTAAAATAGTAAAAATAGAGAGTAACAGTGTTTAAAATACAAACTTTTTTGAAAATACTATATCAGAAAAAAACAACAACAGAAAATTCTTATATTTTACAGAAATCTATACGAAAATCTTATCAAAAACTTAAATCAATATGTCAAAAATATAAATTTATAAAACAAACAACTTTTAAAACTACTAGATTGATGGGTAAAAAACTACAACTAATGAAGTTCCACTAATCCATTTGTTAAAAAATAAATACACTAAAACATAAAAAGAAAACTATATAGACTTATCAGAAAGTATAATTAAACAAAAATGAAATATCTAATATTATAATTTTAAACAACTACCCTAAATACTTTCCTAACCTCTACTTCAGTAAATGCAGCAGATTGCAAACTTGTAAACATCAAAAGACCATCATATACAGTATTAATACTTTGCTATCAGCAAGTACAAAAGTAGTTATAATGATTTACATAGGAATTATACTTTATAAAGATCAAGTTGAATTCTTTATTCATCCTTTAGAAAAACCTAATGATTTTTTGAGAAAACTTTTACAAAATATGCATTTTTCTTTGCATCTATAGAGAGAAAAAAATAAATTTTATAAGTAATAGATTCTCAAAAACAGATTTGGCACCATATGTAAAAGGATTAATAGTTTGGGTTCACCAAAATATACATATTTCTTCTCTTACATGTCTATTTATAAGTGTAAAATATTTTTCTAAAGATTTGTAATAAATATCAGAAAGTTAATAAAAATAGTAAAAAGAGAGATTGACTCACTTTTACTCGTTTGCCTTTTTTAAAAATTTAACTTCAAACTACAAAATTGCAAACAAAGATCAACCCTAGTGCACTAGTTTTTCCAATTTCATAAAAAAAATATTGCAAAAGTTAAAAAAAAGATTGACTACCATATTCTGTCTACTTAGACCAAAAATACATAACTATTACGATGGAAGATTATGATGTTTTTTTTTTAGCTTTAATGAAATAAAATACTTAGAAATAAATTGCTCAGGAGAAGAGTATAAAAACTTTAATACATATTTGTTTTATAAAAAAATACTCAGAATACAGGGCTTAAATGGATGACCCAAATGCTTCAGAATTATCAGATTAGAAAATAAAATAACTAAATAGATTTGATAAAGAATTTAATGCACTTTCAAAATAACTTATAAAAGAAAAATCATACAGAATGCCCTCAAGATAACTCTATCACACTGAATCAACTTAATATGAATTAAATTTAATCAGTAATCTTAAATGTAGCGGGGAGGGGGGGGTACAAAGTAAAATAGAAAGTATAAAATAAAAATATAAAACAGTGCCAAAAAAGCACAAATAATATTAATAATATAAATTCATTAGCTGATAAGAAAAAAAAGAAATGAATTATCTGTTTTATATGAAATACTTATCATTAAATAATAATAAAAATGACAAAATTATTCATAAATGATCAAAAAGATAAATTATTCAGTCAACGTGATGTTGCAACCATTCAAGTTCAAATACTAATATAGTAAAAGTAAAATTAAAAGTGTAATTGATTTTCTAAATAACAAGATTGCTGAGTATTGAAAACATTTAAAAAAGTTATACTCTGTCCATGATAAAAACTAATATATTGAAAAATAACTTATTTTAAACTTCAAACTTTTTTTTTATTAAGGAAAATACACGTAGAATTACAATATAAAGCTTGTTGGTATACGTTTGTTTAGATTTGTTACACTTATTATAACAATCATTAGTAAATAATTTTCCAAATTAGAAAATATACCCGTTTGATACATTAGATATTATTATGACAAATTAATTTCATGATCAGAGCAAGAAGCTCATCGTTCAAACTTAGTCTATAATTAATATGTAACTAGTTTTATATCAGAACAACTGGCTCTTCATTTAGTGACTTTGCCAGTAATCATTGTGCAGTCCATATTTTGATTGGCAGTGATTCTTTGTCATTTTCCATCTAACTGGATCATTTTTAATCAATTAATTTTTAATTAGCATGCCTGAGGATAGGCTCTTCATCCAATGGCCTAAGTTGCCCCCACGTGGCCCCGAAGAGCTTTTCCGGTATTAATAAGCGATCCCTGAACATAGTCTCCCTTGTATAAATATATATGAAAGAAAAAGTGAAATATAGTTTTTATAATAATAAAAAAATATAATTTATGTATTTCCCCGAATGAATTTAATGTTTATTGTCAAAATATATTAATTAAGCAAATATTTAATAGTTAATAAAAATTATACTAAAAAAACATATAAACACATCAATATATATACAACATGTAGTTCACTAACTTTAAATATATTTATTAATGATAAAACAGAAATAATCTTTTTCTTTTTTTTTAAAAAAAAAATGGATTTTTCACTAATTTAATTAACTATTTAAAATGTTTTTCGTATTGACAGTATTTATTTATTTATATATTATAAATGAATTTTTAAAATTTTGAAGAAAAGCAAACACTGAAAATTGAATAAAATGAATCTTTTATAACACTAAAGAAATGATTTATGAATATACATCAAATATTATTTTAGAAATTTGACTTTTTCTGATAAAAATAAAAAGTCTTTAGAAAAATATATAAAAAAAACATATAAACGTTCTTAAACTTTATAATATAACTTAATAGCAACATGCTGGGGTAAACTGTATTAAAACTTTTTATCTTTTGGTAATAATGCACCAATGACTTTTTCAAGAGTGATTCATTATGTCTGTACTACTTTTAAATAATGTGTCCTTATTGTTTTAGTAGACGTTTTTATTGCAAATATGTACTCAATATCTGGGTCCAGAAATATGCTTTGTTTCAGAGCATCATTATTTATTTATTATCATTCACGTTCTTTGAAACTTTATGTTAAATAAATGTATTTATCTCTAGTATAAGCATTTTACTTTAAAGGATAAAAGTATTTTATCTTGTAACGATTGTAAAGTATTCTATCTTCAATTATTAGTTATATATATATATTAGTTACTGTGCATTCAACTACATATTAGAGTTATAATTACTATACATGAATGATTTAAAACATTAATATTCTCTCAATTTAGCTAGTAATTAAACTAAAATCCTTCTAAATGTTACAATAACTGATAATTCCTGGAAAATAACTTATAAAACATTAATACTTTTCAGAAATTAGCTCTCAAAATAACATCTAAAATTTTATTATTACTATAAAAAATCTAAGAGAATACTAATTTAACTATTCATTTAATAATAAGAAAAATAATGTGTCAAGTCATATATATATATATTTTATAATTTATATCACTTTTTTAAAATAAGTTTACACAATTACATATTTAATATATACTCTGGGAAGTTGATTGATAGTTTTCATGTTTTAAAAGAAATAAAAAAAAAATATCTATAAAAAACAAGACAAAACAAGACAAGGGGTCTTCAGGTATATACTTTAAATTCATACTCTAACTAATATATAACAATAATTAATTAATAGCTGACTGACTAACATGAGTAATTATTTCCTTTCTTTTTTAATTTGTAACAGACATTTTAAAACTATTAGTTATTAATAGTATGAATGCCCTTTGTACTTGTGTATATGAAAGATAGAAGTTTATGTGTGGTTGCACACAATATTAATAATATATAATTCTTCAACTGTCTTATAATCTTTCAAAATAAAATAATACTATTAATTTTATCACTGATAAAATTTTCAGATGATTATACAAAATCAATTATTTAAAAATGTTTCATTATTTTTATTACCAAACATTTTTCCTCTTTCAAATATGACAAAAATAATCCAATTACAAGCATTGTATATCTAATTAACTGATAAATAAAAAATGTGATTGGTTAATATATCATGATTGTTCTAAAAAGTATATATTTTGTTTGGTCAAAAAAAGAAGTAGAGATGGTTAAAAGATTACTTTGAAAGAAAATGCAAGCTTTGAAATAATATCTTATTTTTAAAACCTTTTTTCTGAATCTTGCTCAATTATATCATTATTAGCAATAATTAAATGGGAATATTAATTAAAAAGACATTCAAATGTTTTATTTTAATTTTCTAGAAAAAGAAAGAATCTAAATGTCTGGGAAATTGTCATACATATTGTAAAAAGTACCTCTTTTAAAACAAATTTATTAAAAGGAAATCTATATAGGCAATATATACGTGCATAATTGGAGAAATGAATGCCATTATATAACCTTTAGTAAAAGAAAAAATGCCAATAAGATTCACTAAACTCACTATTGGATTTATTTAAAAAAGAAAGAACATACTGATATTTCATATTTACAATAAAATGCCAAATTAATATACATCAGTTTGCAATATAAAAGAAATAATATAAGCCAAACATTGGAATACACTACAAAGAAAAGATTAGAGAAAGTATAGAGAATCTTCCCAATGAAATATTTCAATAAATCGGTACTAATTATAAGTAATAAATATAAATATGCAATCTTATTGAAATAAATATTTCAATTGCATTTATCTACATTATGCATCAAACACTATAAGAAAATATTGACTGATTAAAGAAGAGTTTTAAAAGCTGTAATAAATATTACATTTCAACATGAATGAAAGATTAATATTTCTTGTATATATTTTTGTAAAATAATTCTATAATATAATGAATAGTTCTGATCATGTTTGTAATGTTAAATAAAATAATACAACGAATAAAGGAAACTTTGTTATTGATTTTGTATATATAATCTTTTTATATATTAAAAAAGAAAACTGTATGCAAAAGTTAGATATTTGAGCATAAAGGTATGAATATAAGATTGAATATTAATTGATATTTAATATTTCTTAAACCAATAACTTATATATGAATGCAGGCAAAACTCTCCCTACAGTAGTGCCACTCAGTGCCAACCAGAGTAATCATTGGATTCCATTGATAACAGTTATGTGCTAGCATAAGAAATGGTGATCATGTGATTATATACGAAAGCTATAAGAACATATGTAAGCTTAATGTTAACATCGAAAAATCATATACCTGGAAAATTTACACAGCAAGTCCAATTACAGATTATTTCAAGGGAAAACCTAGCACTTTCTTAGGTTCCCATTCCATTTTAGTACCATAGCAATGAGAATACAAATTCAAAATAAATTAAAGGAAAAAATTGAGAAATTAATAAATTCATTGGAGAGGGTATATCTATAACTATAGGCAAAAATATCACTGCTTAACATGTTAATAAGAACTAGAATAACATATTTTTCTCCTATTATAATTTCCCCCAGAAGTTTCATTAATAATATTTACACTCTATGCAGGAAGTTATTATGGGGGGAAAAAACATATCTGTTTTTATTAAAAAATTACAATTACCATTATCTTTCAATGGACTGGGTTTACACAATATTCATATTTTTCGTATACAGAAAACTATAAACATCATAGCAACTTGTACAAAAATATATCCAAAGACATCACATATAATGAAAGTTACACCAACAAACATACCATCACCATTTAAAGGTTACTAGAAAGCTTTATTGAACCTATTAGTAAATGCTCAATATAACTTCTATTCAAACAAATAGTACTAAATATAAATACTGGGAAACATTTAAACTTGTCTATCCAAACATATAAAATACAGCAGAAATATTATTGTCTATTAACAATAAGTAATTAATTAAAAGATATAAATATTCGTCATTGGAACCAAAATATTTTGACTTCCTGATAAAGATAAATCTGGAAGCACTTCCAACATTAAATTTTTTAAAATATAAAAAATATTACCATAACATAGATTACATATGTCATCAAGAATCAAAAACAATACATAATTAATTATTCACTCGTCAAGAGATGAAAACATTCACAAAGCTATCTGTAATATCACAATACAGAAAAATACAATGATCAGACATATATTACAAGCATATAAAAAGGTGTATTTTCCAATACTAAGGCTAGTACTTTTATTCTATATGACTTCTGGTGCACTAGATGAAGTTTTAATATAAACACAAATAACAGAAGACATAATAAAAAATAAATTAATAAACATCCAACAAAGAGATAAAAAAATAATAGAAACACAAACATATATTGATACATGGTCTCTAATACGATTTATTTCAAATTGGTGACATGGTATATTGCCAACAAAAAAAGTAATTTAAATTTTTATATTCTGGGAATGATTTTTTATTATTATTAATCTTTGTAATAATTTTTGCAGTATGTTATTTCTATTGTAATGTTTTTTTTCTTCAGTTAATTTGTTTCCAATTTTTTTTGTGCACATACTCATTTTTTATTTATTTTTAATTACTATTAATTATGTAATGAATAATTTTTTTGTCCTCTGTAAAAATTTTAATCTGTAACCTTTGTAACCTACTGTAAATTTTCTTTTTGAATAAAGTTCCTTTGAAATAATAATAATGATAATAATAATAGAAGACCTTGGATAGCACAGACCAGATAAAATGTTCCACATTCAAACTATTAAGAAGATAATAAAAACTATCAAAGACAGAGTAAAAATATATATATAACAACAAAAATTCTAATATTAAGTTAATTGATATCAACTGATAGAAAAAATAAACAAAATTTAAATGATAATTTTTTAATTGAAAACCAACTTCAACAAATTAACAACGCAAGCATGGAGGATCAAAAATCACATGATCTAATAATAGTGGAGGAAAAATGCCAATGAAAGCCATAAAAAAGAAAAAAACAAGCCAACATTTGCAGACATGGTCAAAAAATAATAATTTCATTTATCCTAACAAAAAACTAAAAGTCAATTTAGTTCATATATTAGCAAAGAGATAAAAAAAGCAAAGCAACTTGTCTCAAAATATTAATCCCAGATATAGGAAACCAACCAATAATGACATAAATAATTTAGAAATTAAAAAACAGGTATATAGTTATATTTAAAGAACTTTAAAATATGTAGAAATGTCTTAATTCATGTTTATGCCCACATAATGTGGACAATGATTTTCAAATTATAAACATCCAGGTTCAGGTTAAGATTAATGGAAATATATTCAGGCTATGCATGCACTTTTTACACCTTCATTTTTATCTTTTTTTCTAATTTTCAGAAAGGTAATTCTTATTTTTCTATGATAAAAAATAAAAATTTTATGATAATTTTTGTGTTTACTAAATTGATTTTTTTTTTTTTGTCTTTTTCTCATTTTTTTGATAGTTACTGGAAAACATTTGCCATGAAAAATACATCAGTAAAAAGTACTTTTTCAGATGTAGTTTGAAGACAACGTTATGGGGGGGGGGGGTAATGGTAAGTATTTATTTTTTTATATTTTTTAATTATTTTATTTTCATATATTTTTTAATTATCATTTTATTTGTATATTTGATAAAAAATATACAAAAAAATTATTATCGAAACTAACATAAAAAAAAGATTGTGATTGTGCACAATTTATATTGTGAATTATCTGCATTTTTTGCTATGATGTGGGCTTGGATCTAGTATTTGAATTAGGTGATATGAAACAAAGATAAACATATTTTGAAAATATTATGACCTGATTTAGATTTTTCTATACTATCTTGTCAGCATTTTAATAATAATAAAAATATGCAAATGCTATCAGTAAAGATTTTGACAGTATATAAACTTAGGTCAATTATACACTACTGCAATGTAAATTTCAAAGCTGCATATCAAATGCAAAGAGAGGTAGCAATTGACAAAGCTATTATTTAATTTATGGTCATAGTAGCATGAAGCAATATGAGCTCTCAAATCCTATAAAGATAGGATAAATAACAACACTACATTGCATTGACTAAACTACTAACTTATGTACCTCAAGCTTAACTCTATAATAAATTTAGTATTTTATTCACATTTTATTTTGTATATAGTGACTATTTTAGTAGTACTTTTTAATAAATTACAAACTATATTGAAGTTATTTATTATAATATTCAAATTATACTAATTATTGATCAATATTAACTACTTATTATAAGAGATGTTATTAGAGATGACATATTCATTGCAAACCCTGTATGGAAATACATTTTGAAGGGCTACTAGGAAAAAGGAGAGGTGCTAATGTCTTTATTCTACAAAGTTTTCAAGTGATGGATTATCTTAGGTAAGTATTATTATATACTAATTTTTTAGAAATTTTATGATGAATCCAACTAACTTACTAACAAAAATATAATGTTAAGTTGTATGCATGATAATTTAGAATTTATAAAGTAATATAAAAATAATTATTAGAAATATTAACTTTCATTCTTTGTTTTATTACTTTGAATATCAATGACTACATTTTTTTAGCTTAATTACATTCTTTGATGTTTGATCTTTCAAACAATATATATTATGTAATTTTTATTAATAAAATTTAAAAGTTATGATAAAATTTATGGCTTAGCATAATTTTTTAAATATTCAATATGGCTGCTTGCAAGCAAAGAGGTTAATTTGCTATCCATATATTATTTAAGTATTTATATACTTCATTATTGTGAATTCACATTTCTACTCAGTTAAGATACAAATGTTTGATTACAAAGCTGATAGAAGAATATAAAATATTTAGTGTAATTTGAATAAATGACACATTTTAGAGATTTAAAATATATTACCATTATCATTTTTCTTGTTCCAAGTGCATTCTAATTTTTAACCTTGAAATATAGACATTTTTAGAACCCAAGATAAAATTATGAAAAACCTAAATTTTTTTATTTTAAATAAAGTAAAAGTTGGAATAAGATTTAAGTTAATATAAGAAACTGATGTATTAGTAATTATAATTAGTTATTATGTTATATGTAAGAGGACTCATACTCTGTGGAAAATCCAAAGATATTATGATGACCATGTGACCTGTCCTTTGTTCCTGTAATCCAGCATTTCTTGGAAAGTTACATTGTTGGTTTTTGGAAACCAATGTAGTGAGCTTGAATGTAAAGTTTCTTTTGTTCCTGCATACTTTGGTTGGTAATAAATTACAATATAAATATATATATATTAAAAATAATCAAAGTGATTTTTAAAATGAACTATTATGAAAAAACGGAAAACAAATTTATCATTACTTCCCAGAGTGATCAATTAAAACAAAGTAATTCTTTTGGATGAAATTCAGTTGTATATAACACATTATAAATTTGTGTGTAATCTTTAAATTAAAACAAAAATTTAAAAAATGATGAGTATTAATACCATCATCAACAATAGTTATATGCCCATAAGAGATCATACATGCTAAAACAGCAATCATCTTGTATAATCTTTTATTAATCATTCTGTTCTTTAAATAATTACTCCCCTTCCCCTTAAGATCATCAACCAACTTTTTTTTATTTCTCTTTCATTTGCCTTTGTAATATATTAAATATTTCTTTTACTTTGAAGGGTGTATGCTTAGTTTAATTCCTCTATTTCATATTTTCCTCAATAATCTTTTTTCAATTACAAACTTTCAGCACTTTCCATATTATTAATATTCTCCTTCCAGAATGAGTATCTCATTTTCCTCTACATCTTCATTGTTTACCTAATGGCCATATTTCTGTTTTAAATAAAGTTACATTCTAAATAAAAACATTTAACCATGCTCTATTATATCTTCACACATTGTTGTTGTTATTATTATTGTTATCAACAGTTGTTTTCATTGTTTTAATTTTATTGTCTTTATTTTCATATCAATCTCCTGTAGATTTTATCAAGGCAACAAATCATTTTCTTAACATCATTATCACTCTTGCTATATTACTATCTAATATGATATAAATAAACTTCTCTGCATTCAATTAGCACTTGGAATAGAAGAATACATTTTATACCATTATCAAAACGACATTCACATACAAACTACTGCATCATATAGATTTTTTAAAAATAAATATGTTCTTTCGTCTTTGCCTTTTTATTTTTTAAAATATGTAATATTGTAAACCTAATTTATCAGATCAACCACCAATTACTCTTTTCCTCTTTCTATATCTTATAAAAACTTTTAATCTTTCATTATATGAAATTCAAACAAAAGTAAACCAACTCCTCTCATAGTAAGTGCTATTTTATGCTACTATCAAGAGGAAATTTAACGGTTACTCTCCTGAGTCATAGATAGGACCTGGTCAAATAATTGTGGTGCCTGAGACAATCCTTAAAAACTGCTCATTTTAGAATTATTAAAGTTTTATTTGAAATTGTCGACTAAAAAAGACAAGGCGTGTAATACAAAAAAAAAATATGTATTAAATAAAAATAAACATATCTATTAAAAACATCTGTATTTTTCGAATGTGTGCATATTTTAATTTGGTATCTGGTTCTACAAATGAGACTCAATATCTCACCTATGGAACAGCTCTGGGTTATATATTATATTACAATTTTTTTTCAACATTTCTTGTCCAAAACCGTTAATAATCCAACTGAAATTTCATAAATTTCTTGAGCTTTGTAATTTTTTCTTTCCATTAATGCTTTTACATTTTATTTTTTGATTATTGCACAACATATTTCATGATTATTCATCTTGCTTGTTATTTCTATCATAAAAATATCACATATATTCTTACTACTTTTTAATACATCTATTTTTTTCCTAATAATTTATTTCTGTCTTTAATTATTAATTTATTTTTTTTGATCCTACTTTTCCCATCTAACCTCTTTTACTTTACTACTTCTTTCAATATTTATTCTCTAATTATTCTCTCATGGTTTTATTCATTTTATGTTTCAATTTACTGTTCAACTTACTATATGTATTTCTACTTTTTATTAAATTTCTTAAAATCATGAAATAATTTTATGCATCATGTCATTGCTGTTTACATATTATCTTTATGAAAAAATTAATTCTCATTTTTTATTTGAATTTATTTTATCACTCAATTAATTATAATACTATTAAAGCTTATTTTCTTATTCAAGAAAACTAAAAAAGCATCAAAATCCTAATATTTTCTAGATGTTCATTTATTTGTCTTAAGTCTTATTTTGCATTAAGAGCAGAAATTCACTTTATTTACTAACTCCAAAGCTATTTATTGTAAGCTTGAGAATGAAGGAATACTAGATTAGTCAATAAGCAGTAACCAATGATAAGCTTTACATTTTTGCACACATTCTGCAAACAATTTTTCATGTTTTGTATTATTTACATAAATAACCTGAGATTTGAAAAATAATCTAAATAAACCTAAGTTAAAATGCAAATAAAGTTATACCAATCTGATATTAAGTTCACCAACTATATATTTTAGAGAACTCATGCTTAAATGTAAAAATCATTTGCTTTTTGGTAAAGATAGTATATACCAAACAAAGGATAATGTATTTTTTGTTTTTCTTTTGATATCTGCATTAAAAATAATAATTCATTCTATTTATTTTTACTTCAGAGCTATCTATTGTAAACTTGAGTAATTACTGAATTTATGTTGATAGTGCCATCTTCAGATCCTCTAATTATTTTCTGATTATTGTCTATCCCTTCAGTGTGGAGTGTCAGATTTGCTGTCACAATTAGCATAAAATAGATTGCTAAAAGTTCACTTGTATTAGAATATCTTAGCATTTCAGATCATTAGTTTGTATAGAATAAAACAAATGTGGATAGAAATCTCATAATTAGAATGTAGCTCCACCATCTAATGTCCACTGATCATTAAATTTCCATTAGATGGGTTTCCAGAAGAGGGAATTACAACTATTTATGCAGATGTTAAAAGTAAACAGAGAAAGTTATGCAATACTTTTTTTTTTTAAGTGTAATGTTACTCCTACTATTATTAACTTCAGATTCATATTTACACAAATAATAAGGTGTTTACATGTATTTTTAATATTGTTTCTAATCTACTTTGTATCAAGAACACAGTCTAATTAAAAATTATTTTTATCACCTTGTTTTCTATCGGAAAATCCTTCTTTTATAATTTTTAAGCCATATGTTCACATTACCATATTATTACTATTATTTTATAAAAAAACGTATTAACTTTTTATTTCTATTATTTGTTAGCTAATCTCCTAACATTTTAACACTTTTTCCTTAATCCACTAGACAATATAATCTATTATCATTATACACTTAGTTTAATACAATTTTTCAAATTCTTTACGTATTATTTCTTCTCTTCATCACATTAAAATATCATTAAATCTTTTAAAAGTACTTTACATCTAACCAACAAAATCATTAAACAAATTCTTGAAAAATAAAAAAAACTACTTAAAGGCATAAAAAAAAAAAAAACATTTCTTTACTCATCAAAATGTATTAACTTACAAGTTCAATTCTTAGCATTAAAAAAAAGAAAATGCAAAAAAAAAAAAAAAAAGAAACTATAAAATGTTGAACAATAATGCTTATTACTTTATTATCAATTGCAAAAACCTGACTCTTTGGCAATAAGCAGGTATACAATATATAATTATATAATTTCCTCTGATTATTTTCAACATCTGATCTAGAAACAATAATTTCTCTATTTATTTCAGAAATATTTTTTATAAGCTTAAGTAATCAATATTACATTAGATCAAAATGACAATTGATTGCTGAAGTGTAAAAATAGAAAAAACTAATAATAATTTACAAGAAACTAGTTGCTGGCTGTGAAGAACCACTTACTTACTAATCTTGAAAAATCCATTGATGACATAGAAAAATCTATGCATAAATTTAAAAATACCAGTACAAAATTAAATCAGTCAAACAATAATAATAAAAATAATAATTGAAAGAATTAATGACTGCCTTAAAATTATCAGTTGAAGGGGTTGAAAAATCAGGAAATATTTTTAAAGCAGTAAGTAAATTTCATCAATTTAGAAGAAAAGTGATCGTCTTTAATACAAAAAACAAGATGGATTATAAAAAAAATTGTCAAGTATTTTCAGGCAAGACATTTTTTGATTATTAATAACAGATATCCTATAGTTGGAAATAGAAAAGAAGGAAATAGGGATCAGTATAAATTTAAAAGCAGAATTAAAGCAAAAGAATGATTAGTTAAAATTCAACAACTTTATTGTAATGCATTTTTAAGCAATAAAAGTGCACTTATACACAAGAATATTATTAGATAAAGTTTTCAGAAATAATATTAATTATGATATGGCACATAACAATGAAAGACATCAATTAAATAATAAAATTATGGTTAAGAGCATATTGTGAACAGATTATAAAATAACTATAAGTGGGTCTTAATATTCTAAATATAACTTAAAAAATATGGTTAACATTATCAAAAACCAACATCAGAAATTGATTTGAAGTTTTGATGGTAAAACAGATGAGGATACAAACAAAATAAAAAATAAAAATGAATCTGAGAACAAACTGAATAAAACTAAGCAAGCAAGGAAATCAAAGTACATGTCAGAAGATATAGTAATAATTCTAAAGAGAAGAAAGCCTAATTAAAAAATAAAGGAACAAAACCTTTCAAATGGCATCCAAAAAAAAGTACAAAATTGTATTAACCATTATAAAGATATTGAAGTGAAAATAAGATTTCAGGGAACTCATGAAATCCAGATGACAATCAAAATATCAAAGATTAACTAGTAGTAATTATGAGATTATATAGGAGAACTATGTTCTAAAAATATCATTTGAGACATTTTATAATATAAAATATCTTTAACATTGCAAAATATAGACAATTTAACCTTGAGATCATTTTTATAAAATTATGCTACTGGAGTTGATGGCATTTCATCAGAAGGTATACAGAAAACTGAAGAAGAAAAAAAGAATTAATTTTTAAAAATACTGACTACTTTATACCAAATAATATTTTAACAACTATTTAATGCCTTAATATTAGAAGAAATCAATATATGATTGATTTATTTTTTAAAAACATATTTTTTATATTTTATGCAAACAATATTTATTTAATAAAGCATAAAGAGTATAAAGTCTTACATTGAAAGGGAACCTCCAAATGTACAATCTACTTTCAAGAAAACTAAAAATATCATTGTTGATATATACATTGAATAATATACCAAAATCAAATTTATATGTGTTTTATTAGTCACAACAGTCTTTACATCTATTATCTATATATTACAAAATATTTTTTAAAAATATATGATTTAGAATATTTTTATTATTCTTATGAAGAATATCTATAAAATGACTGAAGCTTCAATAATAAAAGTTGAATTAAAATGAATTGGGTGCACATTTACCAAAGAAACTATGCAAGATCACCCTAGAAGACAAAATTTGTATATTAAGAGAATTAATTGATTCCAAAGACAATATTGGTAGAGAGGAATGATTGAAAGTTTTTATTTCTTTGGATAAATTTATTACCAACAAAATATCCAGTAGAAATTTGTTGCATACAAACACTGGAAAAAATTTCAGTGAAAAATCTGATAAATATTTTTGATACACACATGCATATATAATAAAACATTAAAATTAACTCATCAATTTTCAAAATACCAATAAATAATTAAAAGCTATAACCAGCTTACAAAATTATTGCTACTAAATTTAACATTTTTGTAAAATTCTACTTAGTGTGGCAATCATGTTGTAACCTGAGTATAACTTTATATATTTAAAGGATTTTAAAAATTATAGAGAAAATTCCAGTGTTATATTTTATTATATATTATTTTATCTGATTATATATATATTTAAGAAGATCATAATTGTTCTGGGTAGCAATGTTTTTAATAAAGAAATTTAGATATATCAATGAGATCCATAAAGCATTAAAAACTTAAATAATAATATGAAATATGGTATCATGGTTAAATATGAAGAAAAAAAACCATATTAGAGATTTAGTAATCGATTTTAAAATTTGCATTGGGGACATAAACATGATTGACAGTTTTTATGTCTTTGAATATATTTATTAACAACCAAGTCAAAAAGAAATTTATTGCAAACTAATACTGGGAGAAAATCCAATAAAAACCTGACAAATAGTTTTAGATATATGATATATTTATAGAAAAAGATATGAATTGTGAGAGATTGTGTTGTTCTTTTCTATAAATATGAAATCTGAACAGAGAAAGTATTGACATCTTTTAATTGAGATGTTAACTTTTTCTTACTTTTTGTAATATTGTCAAAATAATAACATAAATACAGGGTCAAACTAATCTTCATTTCTCTTACTTGAAGTCCAAATGATCAGGTTAAATTATTTTATTTTAGTCATGAAATGAATCACTTAGTTAAAAATGTGCAAATACTTAGGAAGATAATTAGTGAGAGAAGTAAAAATCAAGATGGGTGAATTCTGTTTTGAATCCAAACCATTTAATAAATCTTTCTGGAGTTAGACAAGTCATGTTATTAAAAGTTAAAGATGCATTTAATAACACAGTAATTTTCAATTTAAATATATCTAGGAGGTATCTAAAATATACAAAGTAATTTTTCAATTCTATCTTCCATTATATTTTAAAAATAAAATGTGATGAGCTAATCATGAAATAATTTGCAATATTATTTGATAGGATGGTAACTTTGTAAATATTCTAATAAATATTTCAATTTTATTATAATATGAAATAAGAGTTAGAGAAAAACATACATGCAAAACTAAAACAAAAAAAAAACACTTTCTTCTTGGAATTTTAGATATCTTTTGTAGAGATACACGAGACCTGGGTACTTTTCTACATAATTAACTGATTTTTATTGTTACAGTCAGCATTAACAAAAATATCTGTTACTGACATTTGAACCTACAAATTTATTCAGAAATTATCAATTGTTTATAAATAATACTGCATTTTTAAAATTACAATTAATCAAATAAAAATAATGAAACTAATTGAAGTGTTTTTAATTTTGAAAAATAATAAATTACAAATCACCTTATAGGTAATATTATTTTGGTAATAATTTTATTAATTTTTATAAAGTATTACATCTTAAAACTTTTTTTAAAATTATTTTTAATTAAATGGAATATATTAAATTAAGTTTAATTAAAAATTAAATTTCAGAATTAAAAGAAGTAAATACTGCTTACAGGCAAATTTATTTTAATTAAAAAAAAAAGAAATAAATATCATTTCAGTAATTTATTCAAAATAAAATGATCAACATTTTTTTTTTAATAAATTGGTTGTTATAAATATGTACACAGATAAAAAAAAGAGGGAGGGGGGAGAGCAGACATTGATTATTTCACTACAGAAATGAGACTCTTAGAAAGAATTATATAGAAGTAAGAATTGCTTACTAGAATAACAACTGTCAGAGAGTATTATTTGTTCAAGATTTTTCTTTCTCTTTTTACTTCTACCTAATATTATCTAAATACACATTTACCCAGTAAGTGAATAGCCAAATAGTAATCTATGAATCATCTACCTTAAAAAAATTCTAAACTCTATCCAATAGCATATAATATTTTAAATCTTAAGTTATGGGAATGGCAAACATTTATTTTATCCAAAGAGAAGTTTTAAAAATAAAGCAATAACATTATATCACCACTTTCTATCATCATTAGTAATGATTTGCCATTGTTTATCATTCTCAAAACATTTGCTCTATCATCTCTTTTTGAACAGCATCAGAAATTTTAAATATCTCAGTTATTTTTTAAAAAAATATTAAAATATTTACTGATAAAAAATTAAAAACTTCTATAAATAAAAATTTTCTCACATAGATTTCAACTCATAATTTGAGCAAGATGAACTTTTCCCAATTTCTAACAATTCATTCACTACAGTTTATCCTTTATGCATATTCAGAACAGTGAACTGGTTTGATAGTTGATTGTATGTGCAGAAAATGATTTGGGGCTGAACCATAATAAAATAATTATAAAATTATGTATACATTTATAAACAAGATACTGTGTCATCATGGTTTAATTTTAGCACTTGATTTATATATAACTTATTTTTATTGGAACATACTTGGAGAATCATGGAAAACTTTGATTATGTTTTCAACTCCTATTTAGAGATCCTTTGTGATATATGGGATGTTCTATCTTTTTTATCTTTACTATTGATTTACTATTAAATAAAAAATATATTGGATATCTTTTATTTCATATTTCCATTTTGCTGCAAAATTTTTAAAATGTTGAACTTGTAAAAATAAAAACAGGTATGAAAGCTTTAAAAGTTATGATTGTGATCACATAAAAAGTTGAAACTGTTGCGCAGTTAGAAAAATGGTTTATAAAAAGTGGATTCAAGATCTGTAAACTTTTAATAGTAGTTTCAAGGCTGTATGAACGTGTTATAGTCAGCTTGCTAACACTCATTTACAATCTCGTATTATTTTGGAATTTCTACTTCAAGTTAAGAAATACCTAAATATTCATTTATCAATGATTGTTATATGGATTTTCCAGTCAATTATCTTTCAGCTACTGAAAAGTTTTTTCAAGTAAAATCCAGATTTGAATTTCAAGCTGTATTTGTAGCAAAATAGTAAATGCACTAACTACTGCACCATTGATGTGAGTAGTGTGAATATATATTATATATACCACACACATATATAGTTATCATCATCATTATTTTAACCATTATCAATCTACTTCAGGATGAAGTTCTCTCCAAGTTCAGTCAATCTTCTCCTATGTTGTCTTTTTTTTCCACATCACACCAGCACACTTTCTTATTTAATCCATCCATTTCATATATGGTCTTTTTCTAGATCTTTTACAATCTCTTGGAATCTAGTTTAAGATTTCAACTGTCTATTAGCATCTCTTCTAACAATATACACACACACACACATATATATATATTGTAACGATATATAAATATATCATTATAATATATATATATATTGTACTGGTATGAAATGTGGCTACATACATTGGATTTCCTGTGAAGTACAGACTCTATTGAAATTAAATTAATAGATTAATCAAACATAGAATTAACCTAAATAGAATAAGCAGCTTTATATGTCTTATCCAAATTTCCTCACTTATACCAATATATCAGTTAAAGAAATTACTTAGTGATAAGTGCTAGCTCTTAAATATAAAAAAGTACCAAACAGTGAATTGATACTAAGTAATTTACACTTTTTGAATACTATTTACAAATATATATTTTAGCTGTCTTTTATATTGGACTATTTATAATCTAATATGTGTATTGAATGTCTTTAGAAAAATTAAACTTTATTTAAATATTCCAAATACATTCAACTTTTGCAATAGCACATCAAACAAGTTAATATATGCACAATGTTTCAAGTGGTATTATTCTCCCTTCTTCATGCATTGCTGACTTGACCAGTGACAGTACTAGCATGGGATTTGAATCTCGACCCTTAGATTTTTGGGTATTAAATTTTAAGATAATACTCTAACCAACTGAGCCATCCTCCCAAAGGCAACAGTCTGTAGAAATTTCACATACTTATCTATGAGATTCCTCCTGATTTCTACACTTTTTCCTAAGAGTAAAATTGATTAGTGGTTTCCATGCACTATGTATAGTCATACTAGATTGGCTTATGGGATTTTTTGCCATTGTCATGTGAGCAGCTTCTTTACATTTTCTTCTTTGTACCTTTTCTTCTCTATCCAATATTTTTGTATTTTCCCAGTTGAACATATATTTATTGGCACATACATGGTCTGCTACCATAGACACGTTTTTTTCTTCTAATCATCAGTTTGTGGTTTTGCAAGTGCTTTTCAATGGGATAACTGGTCTCACCAACATATGTTCTTCCACATTTCATATGGTATTTCATAGATGCAGGTTTTTCTTTTCAGCATTTCAAGTTTAGGCTTTGTAGATGTTAGAATTCCTCATAGTGTGGTATGGCTCTGGAAAGCTTCTAATGTTATACTGATTGCAGATTTTTCTTAATTGGTCTGCTATTTTTGGAATGTATGGGTACACTACAATACCAATAATTGTCTTTTCTTTTGATGGTTTTTTTGTTGTTGTCTATTTAATGTTTTCTTAATAACAGCTGATGGATAATCATTTTTCATAAGAGTTTGTTCTATATAGATCTTTTCTTTCTCCAAATCACTGGTTTTTGAACAAAGCAAAAGAAATTTGTTCAGAAACCAGCAACACTCTTAGATTATATAAACCACTGGAAACTCTAAAATATTTCATTGTCACATTGCATTGTAATTGATTTCTAACATGTACAAATTTGAAGTAAATCCATTTGATAAAAGTATGTTAAAATTTGATTACAAAATTTATCCTAAATTGACAAACAGAGTTTCTAAGTTAAATAAAAGCATTTAATAATGAAACCATTTTTATGATGTCTATTTGCTGGTCTTTCTCTGTGTAAATGGATTTCCTGTCTACTCTTACATAGGAAAATTAGTATATAAAACAATTTTGTATTATTTTTGAAGCTCAAAAAAGACTTCCCAGTATCAATTCAATTTTTTTAAATCTTAAAATAATACTAGACTAAAACAAATAGTCTCTGAATTAAATTGTAGTAATCTCTATTATATTCAGTGTAAATTATGTAATCAATAGTTTCTTTAAAAAGCAGCAGATAACAATGGTATAACAGATCAAAGTGTGCTATTTGATATCTATTGATTAAATCAATGCTTCTATAGTGGTTTAGGAATAAAATGTAGGCACAGAATTGTAATAATTATTATCATTTTCAACCAGTATCAATCCACTACAGTATAAAAGACTTTCCAGGTTTTAATCCGATTTCTGCACCATATTTTTTCTTCTTCATGTCACACCAACAAGTTTATTTATTTCATTTATTCATTTTACATGAGGACATATTTCTATTTTAAGAATTCAACTGTCCGTCTATTATCACCTCTTTTATTATCCTGCTTTCAAAAAATTTCAACTAATATTTTAGTCAAAGAATTATCAGGCAACTAAGAAACAAAGACCATGATGTTTTTTAATCTTAGACTCAGAAGTAAAAACCAGTAAACATATCATGTTGATTGGTGCATGTTAGAAAGCATTCCATTTACATTCATTTACTACATGAATAATCACATAATATTATCAGTAGCAATGATAAGAATATGCATAGTGCTCATTAGAGATCTCAAAATAGTATCAAAAAGTCATTTTTCAGTCAACATCAAACTCCTTTCTGCAAGCATTTTCACGCAAAAATTGTAAACAATTGCTTTGTTTTACTAAGACTGTACTTTATACAAATTTTCATGTTTACAGATTGTTTTGCAACAGTATGTTAAAAGGAATGTTTTATTTTTGCTTTTAAAGAGATGTATTTCTTATACTTTATTCAAATTAGCACTTCTTTAAGATTTTATCTTAGGTATGAGTCGACATTTGCTTAAATTCACTCATTATCTCTATCAATAATTTAATCCCTATTTATTTCAGTTTTTTCTCTTATAATACAAAGCAAATTTGATTTTACATTCAAATATATATAGATGAAGTCACTGAAATGTGATTTAAAATAAGTCAATAATCTATTTGAAAAATTCAATCGTTAATTTTTAATTTCAGTTGTTATAAATTATTTATTTATGTAAACTGATTGAAACAACATCAATTTACACATAAAATATTTAAACTTTAAAAAAATTAAATGAAATTTACATTTTCTCATAATTAATAAAATATGTTTAAGTTAAAAATATAATGTTAAAAAAATTTTAAATCAATATAATTGCTATTCAAAAGCAATTTAAAAATAGTAAAGAGTTTTCTATTTTTAAAATTAATTTTAGCACCATTTTATAAAACAAAAAAAAAGTTTTATTAATGAATGAGTTAATTATTAATAAAATTAATTACACTGATTAATCTGATTGAGTAGAATTTATTTACATTTTAAATTGAAGTCTTCCTATTAAAAAAAAAGAAAAGAAACTATAAATCAAAAAATATACAAACAACTCTATTTCGATTTGCAATTAAAAATAGTTCAATTAACTACAAACTCTTAATATCAGTCAAATAAATCACATTTTGGTATTGTACAAACTTAATATCTTTATTATTTTAAATAAATGATAATGATATGATAAAGTAAATAAACAGTTTTAAAATGGAAATAGAATATTTATATTAGATATAAAACTTTTTCTATTTTTTATTTATAGATTGCTGGCGATCCTTTTTTATATATATATTTAAAGTAATATTCTTTATTAAAACCAAAAATATTTACATAATTACAAAGGTTATTTAAGTTCCTCTAACAACATTTCTTCAACTACTGTCATAATACTCGGGGTATTTTCCTCAGTGATTTACATGTTGTAATTCATTACCTTACTAATACATTCTTAGACTGGAAATGATGTTTACCTACCATATTTCACATGTGGATAGAGCAGACCCTCCCCACACTGATTCTACAGTTTTCTTTGGCCAATATTTTAAACATAGGTTAAAGTAATCACTCCAATCTCTCTCCAGCTTTCTCAGCCAGTTGAATTTTTTATTGTCAAATACCAAAGAACATCTAATTTGCCATATTGTTTTTAATGCATGGATTATAACCATTGCATTATGTGGATTAAACCTAATCACATATTTTTTATCAGATCCTTTAGGTCTATTATTGGCATATGAAAGACTTGTAATCTCATATAGCTGAATGCCTGGCATTCCTCAAGCAGGTGCGTAAATGTTTCTTTTCTCTTCTTACAAAAGATACACACATCATCCAACCCCATCCCCAGCCTTTTATTAAGGTAGGAGGTAGTCAGCAGGATTCCATTTATCAGCTTAAAAATAAACTTCATGGATGATTGAGGTGTATATATCGAGTGGAATTTTTTAAGAACACTTTTCAGTGAACAGTCTAACCACGCATTCTCATTTTGATAATCTCCTTTTGTTAAATATTTATATTTTATTCCATCTAGACTTTGGACATTTAGATCATCTTGTAAATCTTTGTACGTTATAAACATGTCCACAAGATGTGATCTTCTCTCAGCTCCCATTTCATTGCAAATTCTTATATCTCCTGTTGGAGGTCTGAAGGACTGATCCTTCATTACATTCAAATATGCCCTGGCAGTAATAAAATTAACATAAGCTTTTGGATTGATTAAGTTAAGCCCATCTTTATCTATTGGTTGCTGGAGTACAGAGGTTGAGAGGAGGCTAGATTTCTTCCCCCATATGAACTTCTTTGCCATCTGTATAATCTTTTGGATAGTTTTGTTGTAAAGTTTCAACCAAGGTCCATAATAACTAAGCACTCCTATTGCAATTGCATTGAAAATCTTGGTTCTAGTCACTTCATAGAGTTTAAAATATGAAAAACTATTAATTCTTTCTTCTATTTTTTTTGTTACTAGTTGATTTAACTGACGATTCATTTTAGTTTTGGATAAGTAAAGGGAGAGGCCAAGAAAAGACTTAGGCTGAGCTAAAAACTCACTTGGTATTCTTTTCCCAGTTGCCAATTGCCAAGCTGCTGACTTAGCAAACTGTACTACTGATCCTGTAGCCTGTTGGAATTTTCTAACCTTATTTATAACTATATCAATATTATAGCTGTTTTCAAAAATTATTATTATGTCATCTATAAAGGCCGTTACTTTTATTGAAACTCCCAAATGGGGCAGGTAGATTCCATTAATTATTTTTTCTATTCCTTTACCATAGGGTCCACATAAATAGCAAATAAGAGTGCTGCCAACAGAGAACTCTGTGGGATACCTTTACTAGGGATAAAGAACTCCGACCTCCTCATAAAGTTTTTATAAGAAATTTTATTATTAGTAATATAATTAATTATTGCATTTATTAAATATTGATCATCTTTTATCAGCCCATTTAGGGCATTAAATAGATAAGCCCAGTCAACCAAGTCAAATGCAGATTTAAAGTCAATTTTTAATGCAAAGTACTGAGTCAGATTCAAGGCCTTGGCATACTTGATAGCTTCTTGTATTTTAAGGGCTGCATTTATCACTCTCTTACCTTTCAGAGCATGATGCGCTGTTGAAATTTTATCACTGACACTTTCAAACAATTTTCTTTGTAGGATTCTAGCCAGTATTTTAGAATCTATATCCTCAATCGATATATTTCTTAGGTCTTCAAATTTAGGTATTAATGTGTTCCTTTCTTTTTTAACACTAAAGATTACTCTTTTATTTATGCTGGGCCATTCAAATCTTTGCGAGCACATCTGATTAAAATATTTTAACATAGGCCTTATCATAAGATAAGTGATTTGTTTATAAACTGATGCTGGGATTGCATCTTTAGCCAATACTGTTTGCATTTTCAATCTATTAATTTCATCTGTAATTTCTTGACATGAAATATATTCATTTCCTGTTTGCTTTGTAATTATCCTATATTGATGACCATCAATGTCCTGATTACTCATGGTCTGTTTCAGTCTTTCAACCATATATTCATCAACTTCATCACCTGATATTAGAGAATCTTCTATTGTCTTCATAGATGCTATACCATTTGTGTGAGGTATATAAATGTTTGCATAATTAATGGTTGGTTTTAATATTTGTCCCAGCCCTGGAATTAATTTCCTTAGTCTTAATATATATGTATCTTCATGCATTTTTCTATATATATTATTATATTCTTGTTGTAGTTTACCAACCAGGTCTTTATTTTCACCCAATTCAGAAATGACACTCATTGTTTTATTAATCTCTATAATTCTGTTTTTCATTTGATTTTGGGACATCATATTATTCGAATTATCAGAGCACAAGTCTGAAATAAATTTTTTGAATTTATGCCAAGCAATACATGGAGGCAGGTTTGAAATCTGATTGTAATAATTCGACACTATGATAATGTTAGAAATCTGATCAACCGAAAGGAAAATCTGACTCCTAATGTTCTTCTTTATAGTAAAGGCATATCTTTTATTTTTAATTAAACTATAATTCTTTATCTGGAGAAGTATTCTTAAGTGGTCCGAGAAGGCCACCAAAGAAGTATCAATAAATGAGTCCTTAACTTTAGCACTGGATACAAAGAACAAATCAATCAGTGAGGAGTATCTACTGTTAAAAAATGAATAAGCATCTTTGCCATATTTCATTTTCAATGGGTACACAGCAATCATTTCCAATTTCTGTTCTAAGAGTTTGGGAATATTCTGATAAGAGAAATTAAAATCACCTCCCATCACAACAATATCCAGCTTTTGTAACAACTTATTCTAAACACTATGAATCATGTTAGATATATCATTACCCTTAGAAATCGAGTACACCGCAATTAGGTAATGAAGCTGGTCAAAAATGACAAAGGACACCACCACATAGTTTCCTTGTAGCAATATTATTTGTATATTTCTTATACCTGTGCTCATATTTATTAGCACTGCCACTCATTGTGATGATTTCATGTTAGGTGTGTACAAAAATAAATTTTTATTTGAGAGTTTTTCAATAATCCATGGGGATTTTTTGTCACTAATCTTTGTTTCAGTTAAAATTATAATATCATATTTCTGAGATGCTATGTAATCCACAACCTTATCTGCTTTATCACGTCCATTCATACCTCTTACATTAATTGATATTATATTTAGTGCTTTATTCATGATTTGGCAAAAGATTTGTCAATTTATATGAATATTACTCCACAAATTATCCTCTTTTAATTTAGTTTTTTTTTCATCATATTCCTTATCATTAACATCATCATATAAAGGTTCTCTATCCTGAATAGGCAATGTTAGCACATCAGTATTTGCTTGCTTATTATCATTATTAACATCATCATTTAAAGGTTCTCTATCCTGTATAGGCAATGTTAGCACATCAGTATTTGCTTGCTTATTATCATTATTGCCCTCATCAGCTATATCTTCCATGTTGGTTTTTCTTCTGCATTCCTTTTTATTTACTTGTTGTTTGAGAGATTCTACCGATAGAGTTACGATATCCCTGTCTTCCACCACACTTTCCATCCGTGAGTCAGTGTCATAATCTTCTTCAGAGGTTTTACTACTATCAGCATGTGTGTCAGGTTCAACTGATAAATGCTCAGCATCGGCTAATATATCTGTATTAATTTCATTATATATCTGTTCTTCATACAATTTATCCTCTTCTCTATTGTTATTAACTATATTAGCCCATGTCTTTATAGGCGAATTATTACATAGGTGATTCATTCGGTCAAATTTATTACACTTTATGCAATTCCCCATATCACACATCGCTGCTATATGACCAACTTTGTCACATCTAAAACACAAAGGTGGTCTACCCCTTATAACTAAGGAAATGGGCATTTTATCCTTTAATAATCTATGTGGAAGCTGTTCTTTCATTACACCTTTCTTCAACTTTAGCACTACCCTCCATGCATTTGATGGAATTTGAAAGGCTACATCCACCATCATTTCCCTTTCCATATTTATTATCTCGGCATAATTGCCTATCTGCATTTTAAAATATTCAATATTGAAACTCGGTGGAGTGTGTAGTATTCTTTCATAAATTAATGGGTTTGGATCTTTTGTTACATAGTAAATTCTTTTTTTGTATTTCTTTAATTAAGTTTTCTGCTCTTTCTTTTTGTTCTTTATTGTAATATTCTATTGAAACAAACCCTCTAGCAGGAAAAAAGGCCGTATATTTAACCGTGCTAATCAATTCCTGGGCATCGAGTGCTTTTAAATATTCATTAAGATCTGGTTTGTCAAGCACATGTTCTCCTGTAGTGTCATTTGTTTGCATAACTAAACTAAAAATTGATGTACTTGGTGACATGCAGCTTATGAAAATTTTTTTCCAATAAGAGTTTAAAGTAACAAAAGATTTAGTGGTAAGTCTATTTGTGCTTTTATTTTCTGGAACATTATCGTTAAGTTCAGCAAAATTTGTTGTTGCTTTTTTAATTAATTCTTTTTGATTATCCGATTCATTTACTATTTTTATTAATTTTGAACTAGCTGTGATTTGTTTTATTGAAGTAGTTTGTGTACTCCGCTCATCCAGCGAGTCATAACTTTCATCATTATCCATTTTTCTTCTCTTACTATGTTTTAATATTTCTCGCTCTGATCTTTCTAATCCAATGTTATTATGTGAGCCACTGTCAAGTATTGTTCTAGTATTTTCTCTATCAATGCCTGAAGTCTTACTCCCATGATTTTTTGTTTGCAATAGTTGCAGTTTAACGTTAATACTATTACCATCACTTTCATCTCTAAATTTATCATTAATTTTTTCTAATTTATGTTCATTTAACCTAGGCTTATCGGACATTTTATCTTTGCCATTTTTATTTTCTTCCAAATTACTATCAACTAAATCCTTTAGATTATCTTTATCATTAGTAATACTCACTTTGACTTCTGGTTTTTTTTTACTCTTCCTCCCTATCTTTTATTTTGATTTGTAGCGCCTAATACTCGTCAAATTTAAGCAGGTAAATACCTTGTATGACTGGCCATTACAAACTGGAAGTGATGTTGTGCTGCTGGTGATCCTTTTTGATCAAAAGATAGACATACATGCTTATGTACTTTTTTTTCATGTGTCGTAGTATCAGCCAGGAAGTGAATCCGCTAACCCGGGACAATGCTTGTAAGGCAGGTGTGCTGACTTCTCTACCACTGATGCTTGACATGCTTATGCACTTTGAATGGGCTCAGTAGTTAATATGATAATAATTTAGCTTCATATATTATATGTTTTACTTTTCATAATTATTTGACTACAATTTAGACTTTTATGTACATTAAAAAATATTGTAATAATTAAATTTGTAAAGTGCATACTCATTACATAAAGTAATATATATTAAGGCTATAACCTTAAGATCATGCACCTCAAAAATGACAGAGGTCACTACTGTCGTTGCCTTAATATATATTACTTTATGTAAAGAATATGCACTTAACAAATTTAATTATTACCACTTTATATTATCTTAAAAGATTTCTAAGCATAAGATCTCAACACTGACTCATTGGAAATCAAAAGATTTCACATATGTTGGTGTGTTATAGAAATTTTGGACTTAATCAGTGAGGTATTTAATAACCTTAAACTCTCAAATTAAAATACTTTAGATTCTCCTATATAATTAAAATGTAGATTGAAGATAAGAGTAGCATCTCTTATCTTTTAAAATAAATCTTGTGTTAAGATTTGTAGAGGTCCTTACTGTCATGTTTCAGGCACTTGGTATTGTTAAAAAATATTGTAAAAGTTAGTACATCTACCGAACCTGTTTTTTAAAAAAATTAGTTTGTTTAAGCATATGACTCATAATCAATTTAACTCAAATGGTGATTACCTGTTTATCAATCCATTTACTATATTTCTGACTACATATCTACTCATCTGCTAATTCAAGCTTCTTATCCAGCCAGATTAATTAGATTTATAAAAAGATAAATGCACATAATTCAGATTTTTGTCTTATTCAAATAAAGAAATTCTTTTATATCTAAACGTAAGCAGGTTTTTGTAGATCAAACATTTTAACACACAATGGCTATCACGTGGTATTGTGACACTCCAACTATTATCAATAACTCCTACTGTTCCTAAGATATGTATTTATTTTATAATTCAATTGTTACAACCAACTTAAAATATCTGGTAAAATGAAAATACACGCAGAAAAGATAGTTTTTTTAAAATAATACTTAGTTTTATTACTGTCTAGTATGCTTTCAATATATTTTTACTATATCCTATTTATGATATTTAGTGGTGTGACTAAATGGTTTTTTTATATCAATGTTTAATTAACTGTTCACATATTCTATTTTAATTTAAAATTTAAATTTGAATATTCAAATAGCCCATTTCTTTGAAATGGATACACTTTTTTTTGTTAATAGAAAAATGGTCACCAACTTTTTTAATCATCTGCTTTCTAGACCCCCTTCTCTCTCTGTGCACACTATCTCTACTTTTGTTAGCTTGAATCTATGACCAGTTTTTTGCTTGTGGTCTATAAATATTGAAATGTGTTCTTTGTCTCTGAGGACTCTATTGTATAAATATCTGTGTGTAATAAGTCTTGTTGACAAGTTTGCCACTGACTCCCCATAATATGCAGTATTGTATGCTGATTGGCTGCACTTATTTCAAATTTTATTTTGTTATAAACATTATTTACAATAAATGTTAAATTGTTTGTTTAAAAAAATATTGCCAGAAAATGAAATAAAATTATTTATATTGAATTCAGTTGATTACTTTTTTATAATCAGTTATTATAAAGAAATAAATTTTCTTATTATTGTTACCATTTGTTACAATAAATTTTATTATATTTGTCTTAAAAATTAGAAAAAATAGTATTTTTTTGGAAAAGATTTAAATTTAAAGCTATGTAGCAGGGGTGGGAAATGAATGGTATAAAATTAAAACACATGAGCTAAATTCAAACTACTTTGATTTTTCAAAATAAAGACATGCTTAGGAAAGTACTGAGAGAGGCATTCAGTCTAAAAAATATTATGAAATTAAGGTATTTGAAAATTGTTAGCAGCATCACATAACAGTTGTAGCCATTGTCAGATAAAATTAATATGGGATATTTTAATGGTAAAATTGCAATGAGTTTAAAAATGCAATTGGTAAACACAATGTGGATTCAAAAATATGGGGAAAACATTTGTATTATTTTGCAAAGAAACAAAATTCTTTATGATCTTTTTTATTATGACAAAAATCCAAAGAGCATTAAAATTGAAAACATTAACACACTAGAAGTTATATTATATTTTGGTTAATAAAAACATAAATATTTTAAGTAATTAATAGAATTTATACAAGAGATGATTGTTTATTAACAAAATATAAGATATATATTAATTTGAATTTATCAAATGAAAACCTATTATGGAAAATAATAATAATAACATTTGATGTCTCTGATGTTGAAATGAATCTAGAATTTACAAATGATTTTAAAATGTTGAGAAGTATATGCTAGAATTAATAAAAAAAAAATTGAGAAACAATATATGGAAAAGGAAATGAAGAGATATCACTGGAATCATTATAAGAATAAAGAAGAAGATGGACTGGATATGTTGAAAGCAAAAATAAATAGAGCAGTGAAGTTCTAATTTGGATCCTAAGAGACTTTAAAGATTACACATGAGATAAATAAGGTAAAAAAAATTTCTGTAGTTTAACAAAAAAATAAATCTATAGAATGAAATTACTGAAATAAACTTCGAAACCAATAATGGTCGAAAAATTTTATTTATATATAATAACATCTTTAAGGATAATTTCTAGTTATCTATTAACTCATCATTTTTATTTTAATGCAAGAAAGCCAATAAAATTAAAAAAAGTGATAGTTAATAATAATAAAAAATTAGAAGAATAGTGGATTGTTGACAGAAGAAATTATAATGAAATTTAATGAGTAAATTTAGCTTTTACTTTAAGCAATATTTCTAGGTTTATATTAATAAAAATTTAATATTTTATTCATGATTAGTCTTTTTTTATTAACACATATATATAACTATATATGAAAATGAATGTGCAATTGTAATGAATTTGGTTATAAGTAAACATTCAAAAATAAACATTATTTAAATTCCACATTTAAATAATATTCCACTAAAAACAGCATGAAAAAATAAACACAATATTATATGTCACTGTTATAAATGAATTAGCTTTAATGAAAATTAATAATCAAGTGATAAGATTTAATAGAAAGACTAAAAAATAGGGGCTACACATTTTTTTTAAAATACTTTATTCTTTTTGGAACTTGGTGTTTTACTTATTATTTGAATTTATTATCTATGCTTGATCAGTAATTTTGTTTAATATCTAACCAATCAAACCCACAAAAACAATTTAATAGCAAAATTTTAATATTTATTTATTTATATGTAAACTGTATTAACAGATCAATTAATGTTAAATAATATGTCAAGGAAAAGAAAGAATAAATTATATCATTATGTTTTCATTTGCTAGTATCAGATCATCTATTACTGCTCAACCAAAGTCTTCAAAACGTAAATTATTTAGATCATCAGACTAAAATAAAAATTTAATAATTTTTTATTAACAAAAAGCATATGATAAGTAATTTAAAGTGATTAATTAAATCTTCACACTCTCAGTTCCAAATGCTTTAGATTGGCCGATACATATAGCTTGGGTGAAAAGGATAGAGTGATCCATTCTATCTTTTAAAAAGACTTTATCTTGTGTTTGGAAAGGAGAGTATTCATTATAAATAACATTCCATCTGTAAAATGCATATGCTGCAGTGTAAGCTATGTTATTATTATAATTTTTAACATAAGAAAAAGAATTAAGTTCTGAAAGTTATTCAAACTGCGATAACACTTTAATACATTGTTTACTTCTCACTAGGAAAAATATTTTAATAATAATATTTACAACTAGGAGAAATTCCTCTACAAAAACTTTGAGGATTAAAAAAATATATTAAATTTATGATTTTGCACAATGATAAAATAATTGCACATATTTTTATTTATGATATATACTATTTATTAAGTTGGAAATCAATATATCCACTGCTACACAGTTAATATTTCAATAAAAATCATGAAGGAATTTCAAACAACTTAAAGGTATTTGAAAATAATAATTACTAATACCATTATGTTATATTTATGTGTTAATTTGTTCTTTTATATAGCATGAACTCAAAACATAGAATAATTATTAAAATTTTATTTACATAAAATCATTAATTTGAAGTTAAATATGATATTACTAAATTTAGAATAAAATCTCATTTGACAATACTCTTATTCTACAAATGCATTACAAAAAGAACTCTTTTCTGTTATTATTTCAATAATCTTTACATCATCTCATTTGTTAATGTGATATATTATAGCTCCAGTATACAAATATTAATAATTGTTAAATATTTAGATTATGTAAAACTGAATAAAAAGAAATGATTTTTTTTTAAAAATAAACATATAACTAAATATTTAATAAAATGTATCTAAAATATAAAATTGCAAAATTAATCAAGGAGACGTATTTTATTATCAGTGATAACAATGCCATCAATAGACAACACACGTGTTTTGCTATTTCAAGAAAATGAACAAATTAATTTGTATACGCATTTGCATACCTTATTATTTAGTAACATTACAGCAATGGTTTATAACCTATTTTGGCCTTGAATATGAGAGAAAACCTCGAAAGTACTAGGCCTAGATTAATTTAATTTAATTGTTTTTGTTTACTATTGACAGCTTCTTCTTCAGTGGGTTAAATCACTTATATATGCTATTTGATTTATTTTAAGTTTTATTTAATAAATAGAGAAAGGAAATAAATCTCTGGTCACACACTCTTTACTAATTTACATGCACTCACTCATGTTTAAAAAGCAAAAGTGGATCATCCAAACCTAGGATTTATCATTATATAATCCAACCTTTGCTGTCCATGCTGAAATGAGAGTTTAAACTTTCATTAAGAGTGTATGACTGAAGGTTTATTTCCCTTCTCTATTTATTACATATGTAGCCAACACTTTATAAATAGACTATTTATTTCAGTAAGTATAATCTATAGTTGTGTGAATGTTTATCAAAGGAAAAATAATACACTAATATGTTATAGTGTGGGTATGTTCTTTTTATGGAAACAAAATTTGTAAGGTAACCAATATAATGATATCTAATATTAAATAAATGTTTTGTTAAAAAGTTGAATTTAAATTAAACTGATATATATATAGCATTATAAGTTATATTGTAAAAAGATATATATTTTTAATCTTTTTTTATCTCAATACATTGAATTTAAATAAAAAGAAATAAGAAATCCTCATTTATTTTCTTATAGTACCAGAACATTGCAGTAATAGTATATGTGTTGAAGTTTATTATGAAAAAGGAAACACAAGACACTCTTCATTCATTAAAAAATATTATTGCATTCATATGTATTAAAGAATTATTTATTATGTCTACTTTTTTGCTAAAAGTAAAGAAAAATATTTTTTAAACAATACTTATATACATATTGAAACAGTCAGCTTTTCAACCCAGCTGTTTCACTTACTATATATTATATAGTAGTATTCATATATATAGACACCACCAAACCCTCGAATATTTATTAATAATAATCTTAAGAAATCCCACCTAAAGTTAAATCTAAATAATACAATCATGTATGTGTGCGTATATGTTTAAATATTTACAGAAATATTCATTTATATACTCATGAAGCCAAAATATGCACATATATCGATTGTTAATAATTGCTAAGTGAAAAGCTAATTGTATGTGTAACTTTAGACTACATATATGCAAGAATATAAATGTTAACAGGATATAAAACATTATGTTTTCTATAATTTTATATATTTATTAAATTATATATTTTCAAAATTTAATAATTCTGCATATATCGTAAATTAGAACGGTCAGGTTACATATATAATAAATTGTTTTTCCAAATCTTAGATTTGTTTTTTTGGACAGAGTGTCACCAGCATAATTAATCTTTACTGATATAAGATTAATTAAAAATTTATATTTAGAATAAAACTTAGAAAACTGCATAAATTACAGCGTGTCAATGGGTTTTTTTGACCTATTTAATATTTGACACAGCAGGCTCCTGCTGGTGATTATCATATGGGCCAAGAAGACACTTCTAAAAAAATAAAATAATGAAGGAGATGGGGGATACTGATATAAAAGCAATAGCAGCCATCTTTAAGACAGAGAGACTTACACAGTTTTTCATTACTCACAAAATCCAGTTAATTGATTGATATTTGTAATAAGGTGAATAATCAGCATGTTGGGGTAGTGGGCTCCAAATCTAGCCTTCTGCCCGATGAAGAGCCATCTAAGCTGGGAGAACATGAGTTGACCACCGCCAGAACCTAAAGATGCCATACTATGCAAAGAACTTGCCAGTAAAAAGAAAAATCAAGTTAAACAATGGTAATTACTTCTCCCAATCTAAAACTTTCAACTAACTTCAAATTTAAATGCTAGCTTAACCTTAAATTAATGGCCATCCTAATATTGTAAATTAAACTTATGTATATTTTATTTTGTTATATTTTCAACCTAAAACTTGCCTAAATTATAAATGTTAATAACTATGTTTAAATCCTAAAGTCTTGATAACTGATAGGATAAAAAAATGATTTAAAACCTGATTTAAAATGCCTGATACAAATCTAATTGATATAATTTAACTGATGCAAAATGATTTAACTGATCTAAATGATTTATGATTTATTATTTCAAAATCTTAAGTACTCGCATTCACACACATTCTATATTAATATGATTGTATGATTTTATGTTTTGGTTTACCCGTAAAATAATGTTTGATTTAGTTACATATTAATTTGACCCTAAGTAATTAATCGCTATCTGCTTCAATTTGCTATAATGTAGAAATTAAATGTTTTATAAATTTAGTAACATATAAAATGCAATAAACTGTTTAAAGTAATAATTAAATTTTCTATGCTAATTTATTATTATCTTAAGTTAATGATAATATTTGCCATCATTAATCTTAGAGATAGCGTTATAAAACTAAATTAAATCATATTTTAGCGAACATCGCACAATTTTCATTTAAAATGAACAATTATCAAATTTCACTTACTTAAAATTTTATTATGTTTTAAAATGCATTTCTTAAGTTAATCTATGCCAAATTTTACTTTTATTTAGTTACGTTATATTGTTTATGCTATAAAACTTCAAAACCGAGCTTTATTCTTAATTAAACTATTAGCGAGAATTAAATAAAGATTCTCTAGCATATATATGTCAATTCGCATATATATAACACGTATAATTATATACAAAATAAAAGGCTCTGTTTTGGAAAGGATAAAATGTTTTGAATTAAAGATAAATACAAACATATCATCACTTTTAAATAGATTTGCTTTTTTAAGTTAATATTTTAAACAAATATTTGGTTAAAGTGATAAAATACAGCATAAATCTATAAGTTTATATTTTAATTTCCCCCATATGCTATAACCCTCCTTAACTTAAATCAAAGCCTATATAGATAGCTTTGTAAATTGGATTTGTAAATTCCCTTAAATAGTATTATTAAGAGTACTATAATATGAAGTGATGTAGGGTAGTTTCATGAAAGAAACTTTTACTTTAGCATCTTAATTTTATAAATATGATTATGTAGTCAGTGGTGCATATGTGTCCTTATGAAATGCTACGACATATTCTCTTGTTGCTGTACTTCTTTAATGGTCGCATGTCGCCACGCTGCACCATTACCTTTAGTTCGGGCAATTATCTTCCTCAGATGTCGGATGGGTTCGCACCTCCACATTCTGCATTCGTAAATGGAGCATGAGACTCACACAGAGCGTAAGACTCCCACTCACATATATAAATTGCTCAATCTGCCAGACTAAAAAGCCTTCTATACCACAGCAATGAGATCGGTCGCAGGGAGCCGTTACTTGGCAAAAATCCCATGAATAAGGCACATATGAGACACAAATAAGACTCAGAGTTATATATTTTCTTTACACACTAGTATCTGAAGTCTAGCTTCTGTTAATCAGTTTATCCTGCCATTTTAAGTATTATTTCAGCATTGATCTGAAAAGGGAATCCAATTTAAATTGCATATTACTGTGTAGAGAATATATTAAATATTCATGCTAAGTAAATTATGTTCTTTACAAAATTTATTATCACTTCCGCTAATATGGCAAATCTAAATCCTATTATAGCATAAACTAGGCATAGATAACCATGAGCAAAGTCAAATCATTATAAATTCATATTAAGCTCATGCAAAATTAACTGTATTATAATTTTATCACCTGCAAATGATAGAGACATATATATAGCCAAATAAATAATTAGTTGTAACCTGCATAATATCATCTGCATGTGATATGAGGCTATATACATATATATGTAGAACAGAAATGCAAAACCTCCAAACTTTATTAATCATACTAAAAAGTTGAGATCACTTATAGGTAAATTACCTTATATATGTAAACCAAATTGCGTAAACCTGTACATCCAAAATTATTACTGATAATGCATCATTTATATGTGAACCCCATTTAATTGTAATGTTCCTTAAACACCTGTGTGTGAAATCAAAAAAGTTACTTACTATAATATTGTTTTTGAATTATTGTTTATATTGAATTCATTAAATTAACTTTAAATTTACTCTAGTTTCATGTCTTTGTCTTACTCACCGACTCATCATTATTTAATATTTAGTAATTAGTTTATGATTTATTGAAATTTTATAAATAATTAATAATAATAAGTGTGCCACGTGATACCTATATAGATGTGCTATATAAAACATCTATTGTTACCCGTCTTATGTTCTACTGTTGTGCGACTGCTGGCACGTAAAGAGAAGAAATACTGCTGTGACCTCAACTGTGTCATTTGTAAGATAGTAAGTCTATGAGCAATGGTAGAGGAACTAGGGTTAGGCCAGAGCTGTGGCTTCAACCATCATAAATCTGGTCGGCCTTAGGATGATCTATTAGAGTTTTAGATTTTGTTGCACAAATGCACATATTTGACCATTACAATATTAAATAATTATCTTAGACCATTAAGCATCATATGATCACTATCTCTTAATACTAGGACATATGAGTTTATAAACAAATCAAAACTCTCCATACAGTATTGTCACCCTGTGCCAAACAGAGTAATCAATGAATGCCAGAAGGCTTGTGCATAAAATCCCTATCTAATGTCTACTCATCCAATATCCTCAAACTAGTTTCTGGCTTGTGGCCATCGTCAGTGAGGAGCTTTGGATCTGAGAGCACTGCACCTAGATCTTAGGATCTAATGCAACCCTCCAGCACCCACCTTTTATCCCTACTTAACTACTAAACTATGAGAATGAAATTGAAAACACAAAAATATTTTCAATCTAAGCTCAATAGCTTATATAGTCATATGGGTCTGAACTCAGTTCAGCACCCATACATTTTGGTGTCTTTGGCTCTTAAACAACCATAGCCATCACTATCCTATTAGGCAGAATTGGTGTTAAACCATTAAGCATCACATGATCTCTATCTCTTAATACTAGCACATATGAGTTTATAAACAAAGCAAAACTCTCCATACAGCATTACCACCCTGTGCCAACCAGAATAATCAATTAATGCCCGAAGGCTTGTGCATAAAATCCCTATTTAATGCCTACTCATCCAATATCCCCAAACTAGTTTCTGGCTTGTCATGCTTTATATGACTTGTTTTATTGTTTACTTTAATTTCTTTAGTATATTTTATAACATTAATAATTCTTATTAAAATACAGAGTATTCTTAATTTTCCCCCAAAAATGTTAAAAAGATTTAATTCTAAATAGGAATGTAAAATGAAGCATAAATATTAACTTTCTTAATGATAGAAGAAAATAGTTGGCGTATCATTTGCAAAGTTCAGTTAACAATTAAATTAGGTATAGTATTTTATTAATTTGATGTTTTGTTCTTTGCTACTTTTGTTAATTGTTTACAAAAGTTATTTTTATTATTTAAAGTAAGACATGTTTTAATGATTTTTAGGCATTTGTGAGTTATTAATAGAACGTAAAAGAGATCTGTAAGATAATTAAATGATTATTGCAAACTTACAAATTATTATAAAAATTATTCTCTCATTTAAAATAAATATATGCTTTCATCAATTTTGTTTTCATTTAATATTTAAATATTTTCTACATTACATTCAGATAACATGGATGTCACATGACCAACATGGATGTATAAATAATAACTTTATATTAATAATTAGTTACTGATCAACAATATATATATCCATTTATAAATGACATCATTTCCAACCGCATTTCATCAGTAATTTGAAAACTAAATGAAATGAATTTCTTTTTGAGTAAACGTAACAAAAAGTGGTGTCCATGTATATGATCTATTATGTTGTAGACAATTGATTTCTTTTTAAAATAATATTTTCAAAATAGCAATATGACATATTTTTTTATTATGATTTTTTTCTTGTAAAATCTTTTTTTTTAAAAAAAAAGAAAAATGAATTGATAGATACTTTCAACATATATACAATATTAATTATTACATTTTAAAAAAAATCGAAATGTATAAGACATGTCTTGATAAATTACTTCAAATTTACTATTTGAAAAATAAATTATTTTTAATTATAAAAATAAAATTAAGTTTATTAATACAATATTAATAATTCTATGTTTTAATATTAGTTTGTAAAAGAAATTGGATATAATGTAGATCTGTGCATGTAATGTATATGTAAGTTTATGTGTATATGATTTAGTCAAATTAATTTATAACATGTACATACTCTTCCATCTTATTAAAATTTTTATAAATAAATACTTAAAAACTAATTATTACATAATCTAATATTTATTTTGTCAGGAAAGAAAGACTCCTCTAGTCAAGCATTGGTGGTCAAGAGGTCAGCACAGCTGCCTTACAAGCAGTTGTCCCGGGTTAGTGGGTTCGCTTCCCGCTTGATGCTATGACACATAAAAAAAAAAATCCTCTAAATGGATTTTTCTATCTAGAACTTAGATTTGGATGAAATAAAAAAAATCTGTTTTATACTATATCAAAACTTAATAATGATTGGTATGTGCTATTATACATCATTTTATATAGATTAAATGATAATTAATATATAAAGGATTAATTTTAAAATTTAAATATCAAAATTTATAATTTATGAATAAATTTTATAATAATAACTTTATAAAAATGTTTATTATTTTTATATTTATTTTGTTATAATGATTATATTTTTTCAGCTTTATTGTTTCTTTTACAGTATGTTGGCTTTATGGAATGCTTAATATTTTATCTTTATTATATATGGTGGAAATACTTCCTTTGCATAAAATATACTTGGTAATAAAAATTATGGATTATTAAATATAAAGGGAAATTACTTCCTTTGCATAAAATGCTTATAATGTAAATTATGGTTTAGTTAGGTATAATTATTTATTTATAAAAATGAATTTAAAGTTTTTTTTTTTATTATTTTCAATTGTGAATTTGGCAGCATTGTGATAAAATGTAATAGGTTTTTTTTAATTCATTGTGAATTTGACACATGACAATCTAAAACATACATAAATTATATATAGAGAGATAACTATGATTTTATCATGTACGGCACACATTCATCAATAGCTGACATTTTGGCATTCATGCTTAAGTACTGACCATTACAATATATATTCTATAAAAATAATCATTAATTGTAGTCAAAAATATATATCTACCATAATAGTTCTCCATATAGAAAAATTAATCCATTAAAAAATATTACAAAATGTACATAAATAAAAAGACAATATTAAATCATTATTAATTCAATTGTATAGTTTAATAAAAGTTTACATCTTGAATGCAAACATTTTAATACATATGATAACAAAATCTGTAGTAAAACAAAGATTATTAAAACACTGTCAATGACTTTAACCAATATGTAATGTTTGTCAACCTTCTAAATAACTTTAAAGTTTACAATGTCCAATCATGATCTGTAGATTCTTTGCATCATACTATCAAATGAACACTTTCAGTATAATAACATCTGCTGAAATCTGCTATCAAATACAAGTAGCTTATCCATGCTTGCCAATTCAAAATTGTCGACTTGCACTTCTGAATATATAAAAAATTAATAAGCATCAGTTTTTTCTTTGTGTTTATTAAATAAAGAATTGTATATTATCTTAATTGCTTGGAAATTTGAGTGGTGTTCAAGCACCAATATGATACAGTAAACATAATAGTTTCACTTAAATGGTCAGAGTAAGGTTTATTAATTGGTTTATTGGAGAAATCAATAACTTAGGTGTTCAAGTACAGGAAGTCTGCTCCCAGAATGACATCATGGATTAGATCATCCAATATTAAAAATACATGATAGAGCATTGTTTGGCCTACTTCAATCTTAACCCAAATTTGTTCCTGAGCTAGCTTGACTTTCCTGCTGTTAACCATGGTAAACAGGATGGATTTTGGTGGCAGTGTTTTGATGTTCAAGTTCTCTTGTAAAATTTGTCTGATAATATTAAAATATGGATACCAGAATCTAATAGTATCTTAACCAGCAAGCCCTCAAACAAAACCTCTATCATGAGGCAGCTTTGCAAAGCAAAATTAGATTCTTTGTCCACCCATTAACACATCGTGTTAGTGATTTCCTTATAGGGGTCAGTTTCATGTTCCTCAGTGTACCTTTGGTGTCTTGAGGTGAGGAAGATAACCTCAAGTTTTTTACTAGTTTGGCATCTGTGGGTTTTGGGTGCATGGTCACTACCCTGGTTTTGGGAAGTTTTCTGGGCTACTAGGGGGACTTATTTGTGCCTTTCCATGATTAGGCAGTTGCTTTTGGGTGACAATATACCTGGTGAATTGTTTTGCAAGGCTTTCCCTTTCCAGTGATTGGGGTCATTATTGTTTTTCCTGTTCTGGTAAAAAATGGCATTTATAGCTGCCTTCTTCTTCCTCTTTTTAGGTGCCCTGGTACACATGCTGGTGTTGTTCATGATTATGCTGATCAATAATTCCACTACCTGTTCAATGTTTCTCACACTTGTGCACAATAGCAATTGTTCTATCCTTAAAAAGGGATTCCTTTTTATAATTTTAACTCACTTTTGTTTAAATTGTAGGTATTTAAGGTACATAATTTTGTGACTAGCCATCTGAAAAATTTAGTTAGCATTTCTCCAGATACTTTCCTGAAACATCTGGTATAGTATAGCCTCCTGCCTGTCCCTATTCCAGAAGTTCCTGATCAGTAACATCTGATAGTCATCAAAGGTGAATGGGGTCTGGAACAAAGACTCCCACCACATTAAGGCTTCTCCTGGAGGTGACCATAGGTGATTATTATTTTCTCATCAAAAGACAAATATCTGTTTACTAAAAATACAAGTTAAAGCTTCAAAGGTGATTTATTGGGGTTTCATTCAGGGTTTCTTTGAACACTTTCAACTGTTGGGTATGTGTGGATCTTGATCATTTCAGAGGTATCCACTTGGGCTCATCACATGGTAATCAGTAGTAGCTTGGTACATGTTTAGGAGAGCTTCTTTCAAATAAAAATCATGGAGGCAATTATCCTATGTCATGGTATGAGGTGGGAGAATGGATACTGCATATAGGTTACTTACTCTTTGTGGGTGACCAATAGCTATCTCCAAGTGACTCTCATTATTATCTATCTTCTTCCTACCCTTCCAAGTCCTTGTACCAATTTTGGATTGTCATATGACTTGAATTGGTGTTTTCAGATCCATCTGGGCTTCCATCTTTGAGAATCTTTGGTTGTTGGATTCATCCAAATTTATCAACTGTCTTGGTTGTGTTCTCAGTGAGGTCCTCCAACCTGGTCTAGTGTGAAATAGTGATTGTTTCTAATAAGGAAGCTCCTCCTTGAGTTCATATGGATAATAAGGAAGCTCCTCCTTGAGTTCATTCTTTTTTCTTCCTTGGATTTCTCTCATCTCTTCCCTGAAAGTTTTATGGGGCTTATGGATTTTAGTTGAATTTTATATCTAGCTGTGTGGCAATACTATCTGTAAATCCTGTATATTGTTTGTGACACTGTATACTCCTTTCATCCATTTCTTTTCTCATCCCTTCCCTTTCCTGCTTCAGTTCAGCACTCCTTTTTTAAACATTCTCCAACCCTAGAGATAGTTGTCCCATGCTCTTGGTCAGTTTATTTTCAACTCCCTCAATTTCTGCTTTCATTTGAGCTCCAATCCTATTCACATTTCCTTTCAAATCCTCTCTCAAGAGACATATGTTTCCTTCAGTTCTGTTTATATCTTGCTAACATCATCCTTAGTTGTCATATTCTCTAACTTACTTATTATTCATATCTTCTCTCATGGCATTATTTCACCACACATATTAATATGTATTTTTGTTTCATGTAACTTATATTGTTTTCATGTGACTTATATTTGATTCTATACTAGCATTTTTTCTCACCTCCATTCTGATCATGTTTTTTTTTCATGTAATTGTTCATATCTTTCTTAATACTGTTCATTTTTGCATCCATGTTACTGTTCATATCTTCCTCAATGGCATCTGAGCAATTATCATTTGTACCATATGTTGCATGACTGTCATGTTTTCAGTAGTCTGTGTTATTTCAATTCCTGACACTTTAGTAACTTTTTTGGTAGGTCTCTTGCATCTGAGAAGCTATTTGGCTCTCCCCTGTCTCTGTGATATTGATAAATCTCCATTATAGACCCCTGGGATTTTGAATCAGTGAACACCCCTTCCTATTACTAGTATCATTTCCCCTTTCATTGCCACCAATATCTTGTGTTTTTTCATGTGCTTTATGGTTTTGTTCACAAACATTGTTCCACTCCTAAGTAACATCTATTGAGTTTTTGTATGGATATTTAGAAAGCTTGCATTTATTTATGTGTTAAGGTATTACACCATAGAGTTCCTAGCCACTTTATACCATTGTTTGTTTTATTTCCTTTATGTGTGTGCATTTTATTGTATATCTTTAAATTTGCATTTTAGCTTGCCTGACTTCTCTATTGTAAGTGTGATTTATTAATTATTTATTGAAAGGTTGATCTCTACTTGTCATGATGTTTCACTTACGGTATAGTGCATTCACCACTTTTAATGTTGTTTTCTTTTAATGTGCATTTTAAGTTAAAAAAGAATTGCCATATTCATCCATGTTTGTTGCTATTGAATATATTCTGGTCTTATGTGTGGGTAAGTAAGTCCAATATGGATATATGGTTTAAAGTTTAATGGTGTGGAAAAATATATAAAAAAATTTAACCAGTCCAATGACTGGATCTACTTTGAGATATATGTTTTGTACTCCTGAGTATGTCACCAGATGTAATGGGACTGTGGATGATGTAAGAAAGAGAAAGTGCATCTTACTACTGTTAGACCTAGAATTTTTGAGTAGGATTCTGGTGATGGCATGGTGAAATTTTTAGTCCATGACTACACCCACTTTCAGCATGCTAGCTCAATATTTAGTAGAATTTAGATACAGTTTAGACTAGTTCATCTTCACCACACACTCATTTCAGTCTCCATTGTGCCACAGTATTCAAACTCAGGGAAAATTCACAATCAGATCTCTTCAGGGATGAACTTACTTAACTTACAAACAAATGTGCCTATATATAAGCAAAGATCGAGGCATATTTACCACTAGAATATCTCAAACATTCATATATGCCTGAAGAGTACTGTGAGGATATAATTCAATAATACACCTGGGTCTCGTTTTATGAGATTATTTTAAATGCAATTTTGAAGTTATGGGATTTATGTTTCTTCTTAATATCTTTCATAGTATATTTATTAGATATCAAGAAATTTAAATTATTAATAACTTATTTTCACTTGAAATACTTTCCCCCCCAAAAAAAAATATAATGTTATATTAGCCACTAATGTGAATATGGCCTGAAGCAGTATTTAGATTTTTAGCTTCTATGTAAATAACCTATTTATACTAATGAGTAAATAATAATAATAGATTTATACTTACATATAAAAATATCGCAATAAATATTCAAAAAATTTAAACTTTTAAAACGTACTTTGTTATATATAACAGAAATAAATAATCTTTTAGATTTTTAAAATAAAAAAATGAAGATTTTATAAACTGAAAATAATCTTTCTAATGATAATGTATAATATTTTGTTTTGATTGTGATTTCATTTTTTTAATATAGAAACAGAAAACCATTACCATAGCATAAGACAGAAAGTGGCACTAGTTGTACATCACATCATGAATAAAAAATAAAGTGGCTAACAGGTTTCTCTGGGCATAATTGCTGAGAGATTCTTGACTTCATTTAAGGAGAAGCCACAATACATCACATCACATTGAATCTTATTTCTTATCAGTTTACAAATGAATGCTAGAAGTAATGATTAAAATATGTATAAAAAATGTAAAATTAAATACTGTAGTTAATAAAAAAAGTTTGTCTTGTATTAATTTTTTTAAAATATTTGAAATTTTTTATTAGTCATACTTTAATTGCTAATTTTTTAATGTGAATTTTAAAAGTAATTCTTTCTTGTTGCTTTGCTTTTATGTGAATTCTGAAAATTACAGCACCTATCCCCCATTTTTCAAGGTAAGTCAAGTCTATTTTTGTGCGATTTTTTTTGATGCGGGTTTTCTGTGAAACCTATCTACCACATAAAACAAGACCCAGGTGTATATATGTAATCACTATAATTATTTAGTACTGCATGGATATTATGGATAAACCTATTTACTTAGTGGTGAAATGTTATAGATGAATCTGTTTACTTAGTGGTGTAAGTGCATAATGAGGGTGACCAAGTAGATATCAGATTGATTTCACAACTCATTAACATTTATTAAACAACAAATAATATATTGAAACAGTCAACTTTAGTTCAAGATCGAGTTTCACTGTTTTACCACAGCCCACGTGTCGTCCTGCTCCTTTTTTTTGTTGTTGTAAAATGTATATAAACTATATGAAGCATCTATGAGATTTATAAATATAAATCTGAAATAAAAACTTTCTTTAATTATTTTAAATATTAACTTTTATAGATGTGACTCAGATATATACATATATTACAGGAGCTTATATATATATATAATTAAAAATACTAAATATTTTTTTTTGTCTTTTAAAATTATATTTTTTTACTTTTATTTTAATACTTTCTAATTACCTTTTTGTCATAAAACTACATATAAATTCAAGATGGAAAGTGCAGTCGTTGACTGTCTAAAAATAATTAAAAAGGTGGGAAGTTTGTTTCATGATTTAAAAAAAAAAAGGAATTTGTAAATTAAAGTTAATAAAAGTAATATCTAAAACAATGCTTATCATTTGCATTAGAAGTAGTAATCCATTCTTTACTTTATTCCAGAGTCATCTATTGTAAAGTTGGATAATTAATTAATACTAGATTTTAATTCTACATTCATATTTTCTGATTTAATTCTGATTACCTTTCATTTTGAAGGCCGATATCTACATAAAAAATCTGAAACATAAATATAACACCACAATGCAAAACCTATTAATTATCAAATCTTATAATATATGACTCTGGATTATAATAGAGAATAAATTACTGATCCTAATACTTTATAAAGTTAAAGTCATTCTTAAATCATTGTACTTTATTATTAAGCCTATAGTAAAATGAGTATCTAGATTTTAGAATCTATACTGTCAAGGGAATATTTGAAATAAGTATTGTAAATTTATGATATCAGAGAAAAATATGAAAGCTGTTGTCTCTATATATAAAACACAAAATTTATATGAATGTACAAAAGATGATTAAAACATATTAGATTAATCTAATAAATCTGTGCTGTTTACTCTTCATATTAAATTGAAAATCTATGTTAAATGCTAATATAATCAAATCATTTAACCATATTGGATAAAACAGTGACAAATTTTGATAATTTATTTTGGATGGGCATAAGTCTCAGAAATCCCTTTGTTTATCACATCAAGTTGATATGTTTAATAGTATTTTCAAAATAACATTTTTTGGTTTAGATTTATCACCTTCACTCACTGCTACTCATAAATAATCATTTCAGTTTATATTATTGATTTAATATGTTGTCATATAAATGATAGCTGATGCTATTAATCAACTGTAATTAAAATCTCAACTTTTCATATTTATGAGAACTACTTAATTTTTAGTTTGTGAATCTTAATAAGTAGATTTTTTTTTTTTTTTTTTAAAAATCAAATTTAAAACATTTTTTTAAAATTAAAAAAAACATTTATCCAAAAAAATAGCATGATATTATATTTTATATATAATTTTTACAATTACTATTTTGAATTTATATGTTGATAATTTTAATCATTGAATACATATTAGTGTGTCCCAGGGAAAAAGGAACTGCTTCTCTTTACAAGCTTCCTGCAATGCCATTTTTGAATCTATGCATTGAAACATAGTTTTGTTTTTCCTATAACAGTTTTAAAATGCTTAGTATGTCTGGATCATCAGTTTGATATGAAATGCAACAGCATGTTTTGTATTTTAAACCATGATGGAATAATGTGCTAATATTAATTTACCTTAAATTGTGCAAAACTCAACTCAAATATTTGTAATAATTCAAACTATTTATGGCAACAAAGCCATAAATCACAAGAATATTTTCAAATAGTATGCAAGATTTTATGATAGCAGGAAAGCATTAAAGAATATTTACAAAGGTAAAAGCACATTGTAACATTTCATGCTGTAACTCATGACCCAGACATACTAGTGCCTTAAAATTTTTGTGATGAACAGCTAAACTATATTATTATATAAAACATACATTGACTCAAAGATGGCGCTGCAGGCAATTTAAAGAGAAAACCAATCATCATTTCATTCATATGGTTTGATATTAGTAAAATTATTTTTTAATCATTGAAGTCATGCTAGCTTTTTTAAAGTACAAACATTTAATGACCCAAACTATAAACCACTTATAAATCTTGCTGATTTTTAAAAAATGTTTTATAAACAAATGACAAAAATTTTGTCTAGTTTAAGCAGAAATGTAAGAGATAGATTCAAGAAGCAAACTCACATTGACTAATTCCCATTGGAAAATATTTATTTATTTAGAAATAATACAAAAATATTTTTTAATTATAAGTTAAGAAATTATTAAACTTTCCTGATATAAAAAAAATGTATGTGGAAATAATAAAATATACAGAAAAATGGCTACATGAATTTCTATGGATAATATTTTAAATAATTAATAGTAGCCACAAAAATAATAACAACAAAAATTAAACTAATAAAATTAAATTCTTCAAGCATTTTTTAAAACTTAAAATAGGTAAAAGTGTCATGGTCAAATTCAACAATCTATCATTAAATTAAATAAGTAACAACTAAGAAATATTTTACATCTTCAGTTATGAACTTTATTCAACTTTACACATTCAATTATGCATAATGAGAGAGATATGTGATTCTTTTAGAGATAACAAAAGTATTGTGTTCTAATATAATATTATATGTTTCTAATATAATTATACATAAATAAAGTCGACTTATTAAATAAATGTCATATTTGAAAACAAATCTTTCATTGTGTTATGATTGACAGACCCATCACATGAAAACACGTGCAGTTCTTTAGGTATTAAAAATAATTGTATTTAGATAAAGTACTAAATTAAGTATACCAATTTACAATTAAACCCCTAGCCAACGTTAAATTATAAATTTATAACTAATGGCTTGTTTCCCTATCAAGGCAGATTTCTTAAGTGCATAGTAACACAAACTGGTACAAAGGAAAGAATGAAAGTTGATAAAAATAGAATAAAAATAAATATATTAATTTTGCATTATGTATTCCTGAAAGAAATACAGACCATAAGATTATGTTTGAGCAATCTAAGATTGTCTTTTTTGAAAAGAATGAAAAAAATAAAGAGAGAAAAAATAAACAATCTCTTTTAATAAAAATTTGTTATTTTGATGTTATTAATTTGTTTAAAAGTAATTGTGAGCCGGTAGAATAATATATATATTTGTATTGAGAAGTTTACCTTGACAGGGGTATGTTGGTACTAAATTTGTAATTTAATTTTGGCTAGTGATTTAATTGTGAATCAGTATATTTGATTTATTATAGCATTTTACTTTTTTGGCATACAATATTTTATATTTAGACAAAATACTTATTTATAATTTTTTTAAAACATACATTGATAATAAATAGTCAAAATAAGAGTCATAGATCACAAGACCCTATCTCTTAAGCTTGCAAGTTATAAACAATGAGGATTGCCAATTCCTCTACAAGCTTTATGATAAATGCTTAGCCAGCACTTAAAATATCTCTGTCAGGAAACCCCTCTCCCCCAAACCCCTGACCATGGTTTTATACATTGATAATGTCTAAGAATTTAAAGAAAAGACACTGCTTAACAAGCGATGCATTAAAACAGTGTTTTTGAGACATAGCAGTATTTTTGGAATGTCATCACCAGTATGCATTATTTTCAACACACGTTTGTTAGGATAGACCTATAATCAGCAGGTCACTAGACCTTTCAAACAAGTGGCTCAGTTGGTTAGTTACCTTAAATTTTAATATTCAAGAATCTAAGGACCCAGGTTCGAATCGCATGCTAGTACTGTCACTGGTCAGGCCAGCAACACCTGAAGAAGAGGGGAGAAAAATACCTATCAAAACGTTGTGCATATACTAACCTGTTTGCTGTGATATTACTAACAGTTAGTATATATATTAACCTGTTTGCTGTGATATTACTAACAGTTTGTGCATATACTAACCTGTTTGCTGTGATATTATTAACAGTTGAATGCATTTGGAATATTTAACTAAAATTAAACACACATATTAGATGATGGAAATAGTCCAATATAAAAATACAGCTAGAACACCATCCACACAAACCTTCAGGAAAACACTAAGTGATTATATGATTATTTTTATTATTCACAAAAAATATTATAATGCAATTCATCAATAAAAAAAATTCGTTATAGAATTTCAACTCTGATTATGACGCTTCATCAATTCATGTAAGCATTTCTTTCCCTTGTTAAAAATTATCGTTTAAAATCTTTTATTTAATTTAAAAGCTTTCGGATTTAAAATACGTTTTTAATAAAAAAATGTTATAAAAAATATACATTTGTCCCAGATGTTCTGGGTCTTCTATTTAAAAATTCTACTAATGTCTCACTTTGGCTACTTAAAAATCTGCCAAATTCTTCTTTCAACTGCAATAGAAGATCTTTATTTTTGCTAAAAAGTTTCTCCCTGCAGAGATTTAAAAAAAGAAGAGGTATATGCTGTAAATATGATTATTTACTTTTACACATGTAAATTCAAAAAAAAAAAAAAGGATTGTTATTTTGAATTAAACAAAAAAAAAAAAAAATGGGCACAGTCATGAACTAAACTTCCTGCCCTGTTGTCACAGATGTAGAATACTAATGGAATCCAAAAATGATTTCCTTGAAATTAAATGAGTGAAAAGACTATTTATGTATTAAAATAATAAATAAAAAAAGCTATATAACAATTAAAAATTTGAGGTGGAAAAGGAAAATTAGTATTTGACTTATGACACAAAGCTATTATAATCAGATTAATATTAATATTAGTAATCATATCTAAATTAAATAAAAGCAGAAAGTAATTTAATTTTTCTTTTTTTGTTGTTGATTGAAAATAAACTGACACTGACTCAGTGGGACTAATAGTGAATAAGAATTTATTTCTAGAAAGGACCCTAGTGACTATTAAGGAAATCGTAAGAAGCTTTAACACTTCATGTTCTACAACTGTCGAGAGAGAAAAAAGTTTTTCTCTAAATACATCATTGTTCTTGTTAATAAGTTGATTAAAAAAAAAAACCAAATTATAAAAATAATTAAGAACGCCCTCCCCTTTCATTTTCTTAGTAATAAACAATGTGCTTAAATATTTAAATTAATTACGTCATTTAACAAGAAATAACGATATAGCTATTTAATTTTTTTTCCAATTTTACTACGATATTTTTGAAATTGTAATGTCATAAATGATTGCAAGATAGAAGCAATTTTTTTAAAGCATAATCATTTTAAAAAGAATTATCTTTCATTTGGCTACCACTAATTACATTAGAATTTAATGCGTAAGGAAAGAAATTTATTGCAAAAGACAGAATCGAGCACAAATCAGAGATAATTTGGCAGAATTTGGTTTTCATAAATGACTTTAGAAAAATTATTTCTAAAAATGCAATGAATTTTAAATAAGTTTAAGAAAACAAATTATGTAATTAATAAAATAATAGATTTCTATTTCACTAATAGTATCGTATTATTAGAACTGCAATTGTATTCTATATCACATTCTGTTAATCTATTTTTTTAAAGGATAACTGTTAATTATATTAATCTATACCTATATATATATATTTATTAATACTTGAAATTAAGAAATTCAGTAAAACAAAAAAACATTACAATTACAATACACATACATTTCGATAAAATAAAATAAAAAACATTTGATAGTTGCCCCCCCCCCCCCCCGATACATCTGTTTAATCTACCACAAATACTTTCAATTATACATTATACATTAGCTTCAAAATTCAGCTTATTACTATAAAATCCTCACATTTTCTACTGGTGAGAGAACATCTATTGGACATTCTTCTGAGTCATAAATTATATTACACTCTAAACAACAACTAATTCTCTCGTCTTAGTTCAAATAAATGTCAACAATGTCTTGCACTTTGCTACTCTTTATATTTATTGCACAACATATTTCATTTTATTTACATTTAATCATGTAGTCATTATTTTTGTTTTATAAGAATAGAAATAAAATTGTGGTACTTTTGGATTAGTATTGCTGTAACATAATCGTCTGGCTATAATTATTCTAACTTTGCAAAATATATTTTCATTGCTTGTGAAGTATCACTTTAAGTTTATAAATGTCATATTTAAAAAATGGGTTTTAGAATTCAAGTTAATTTTAAAAAAATTATTATGAATAAGATATAAATAAAAGATTTGAATTAAATAAACTGAACATCCAACATTGCTTTTGTTTACTAATTTTTTTATCCAAAAAATCTTTTATTTATATTGTATTCATAATATTTTTAAAAATTTAGTTGAATTTCAAAACTCATTTTTTAAGTATAAAATTTGCTAGTATAAAATTTGCTAATCTTTAAAAAAATAACAAAACTAAAGTGTTAGAAGAATTCACAAAGTTAGAATAATTATGGCTGGACGACTATATCACAGCAGTACTAAAGTACCAAAATTGTTTAAAGTTTTTCTAGTGAAATTGTAATTATTTTTTTTTAATATATAAAAAAACGTTTTAAAAATAAAAATAAAAGATTATTTACACTTTGAAGTAGCCTAATATTATAAACTTTAATATATAACAAACTTAAAATTTTATATAACAACAAATATTTATTATAGCAAGTGATGTACAATAATTTAAAGTACAGAAACAGAATCAGAATTAAAACCAATTCTTTTTTATGTTGCACTTCAAGTATACAATAGTCAAATATGTTTAAAAATACATATATACAAGCAACAAAGATTACAAATTATAAAATTATTATATAAAAGCCTTTTTCGGCAAATTATTTAAATCGTGGAGACATATTGAAAAGGGCAAAAAAACATAATTTGCCGAAAAAGGCTTTTATATAATAATTTTATAATTTGTAATCTTTGTTGCTTGTATATATGTATTTTTAAACATATTTGACTATTGAATAATTTAAAGAAAGATAGGGAAAAATAATTTAACAAGACATTATTTCAATATTGCTTAACAATTATTAGTATGCAAAAATTGGAATACAAATAAAAATTTCATATAACATTGTCATATATTTACTTATATGCTTCCAAGAGCAGTGCTCTTTGCCTAATACTGGGGATAGGAACATTATAAGCACCACCCATCTAGTGTCTATTGAATATTTAAGCTTAAAGTAATAAGCTTAAAAGAACTGCTTTTGGAAAAATGGGTTTACTTGACAAGAGATTAATATAATTATATATTAATTGAAACACGCAGGCTTATTATATACCTGCCTTTGAGCATTCCATCATCAGATTTTCAATTGGATGGACGGTTGAAGAGTTGGAGTGTGGAGTAGATTGAAGCCTGTCCATTAAAGAAGTATAAGGTTTGACTATCTTAATATATATCTGAGTGCTTATAGCATTTATGTGTAGAGATGGTAATCTGGACCAACTGATGATTGCTGGTTTAGCATGAAATATGGATATTGGTGATTATTTATCTTTTGACATATGTGTTCAAGTGTATCAGTGTTATGAGATAGTGGGGAGAGTGGTGGGTCATGTGAAAGTCTGTGCTCATATACCCTATATATTATAATTATATATTATAAATATGTATATTTTATAGGAATGATCCTTGAAAATGACAATAAAAGATTATTGAAACATATAAGAACTGTAGTATAGAAAGATATTCATAATGTACATAAAGATATAAAAGAAAATAATTTATATAATAAAGCAAAATGGGGGGGGGTATGTTGTATTTATATATACAAATTAATAGACCATTTGAGAGGGAAAAGGAAAAATATTTATTAATAAAATACTTAATAATGAAATATTAATTTAATAAATAATCATAACAGCTGATATAAATTGTAAACATCTTTCTGGGAAAAAACTTGAGTTTATAAATAAGAGTAAAGCATTCATTATTATTTTTATTGGGAAAGTTTTTGTTTTTTAAAATAATGATGGTGATGATGATAATAATAAAGCTACTCCAAAAGTATGTATAATAACAGGTGTAATGTAAAAATTAAAATCTTTAAAATGATTTTAAGGTAGCTGCTTTAAGACTAATTGTTTTCGTTTGCAAATGGATAATCTGGGTGATACAAAATAAGAACAAATTTGATATATCACAGAAGATAGTGGAAGCAAAATGAAATTTAAATTGAATATATTGCCTAATATGTAAAGTTTCCTGTGGGAGAGTGAACAAAAAGTCAGGTATTGATTATTTACTTCTTGTTTCTATGAATGTTTTAATGTTTACTATAAAGTTAAAATGTCAAAAAGAGAGGAGAATTAATAAATATGTTATTGTGATATATTGTAAAATATAATAATGCTCAATGTTCCTAGGTCAGCCAGTGAATGAGGAATAATTATGTTTACTGTAGAGTAAAAAATTATCAGAGGGAAGCATTGTTTAATTTGGCTAACAGGATTTTTTCTGAGAACAAGGATTTAAATTTCTGAATTTGTCTTAAAAAGCTATTTTCCATAATGTCAATCTTGTTAAGTCAACCGTGGT